>CM053033.1:22518744-22913744 GCA_028564925.1 Lithobates sylvaticus | reverse complement strand
CCCAAGGGGGTTACCTGATGTGGGGAGGAGCTGCCGGGGGACCCCAGAAGAGCAGGTTCTGGGCCACTCTGCACAGTGGAGGTAAGTATGATATCTTTGTTATCTAAAAAGTGTTTTCAGGCAGAAAGTCGCACGATTTTGAAGTATTTGGTACAGGTCAAAAAGGTCACCAATGAAGAGAAGAAAAAAAAAAAAAAAAAAAAAAAAAAAAAAAAAAAAAAGCAGAAAAACTCAGAAATCTGCCTTAAAAAAAGTTCCAGAACTTGTTTGTTTGAGCTTCAGGCGTTTTGGAGTGGAGATGTGAACCATCTCCATAGAGAATCTTTTTTTCCCCTCCAGCGATGTACAGAACACCACCCAATATATGCAATTACCATTTTGTTTTATGAACTGATTTTTCCAGAAGTCTGCACTAAGATACAACTTATTTCAGCATCCTCTACAACAAAATACAATTTTTGGTAAAATACTTAAAAAAAAAAAAAAAAAAAAAAGGGAATTTCACAGGAGTTGCACACTGACATTTGCCTCATTGGAGCTCTGCAGGTGCAGCAGCTGATTGTTACAAAAGCGCTGCCATACAGATTCACTTTCAGCATGAACACAAACAGCTTCAGAACAAAAAAAGGTCAGAATCTGCTACAAAGTTTGTTAAAATCCTTGCAATGTACAGAGATCAATGTTTTTTTCTCAACAAAAGTGAAGTTACTCTTATACATTATAGCAACTATAGGCTGTTCAATAAATGATTCATATAACTGATATAAACTTACCTAAGTGCAACTGAATTCTTATAAAAAATATCTTAGTTGGTTTAACTTTCAGTCTGTAAAAAACAAACAAAAAAAAAAAACAAAGTATGAAAATTAGGTAATGGTTAAAAAATAAAAAAATAAAAAAAAAATAATAAAGATGTAGGATACACAGTAGCGACAACATTTAACAACCAAATAAAGAAATGATGTATCACAACATGGAATATTTACAGTATGTCAAAGCAAAACATATGCCTTTATAATCACCCTTCTGATTGTTCACCTTCTGGTCAGAAATAGCATTAGGGCTCTTGCACACAAAGTTTAATTTAAAAAAAAAAAAAAAAAAAAAACACAAACAGCCAGGAAAAAAATGTGCATTTAGCTGCGTTTTTGCCTAGCATTTATGCGCCATTTTGGAGTTAGCGTTTTTGGGCTTTTTTTTTTTAACAGTAAAAACTCCATATAATGTAAAAACCCCAAAAGCTTGTAACCGTGTTTTGCGTTTTTACAGCTCAATAGCCTCTGCTCCTGGACGCACACTTCTACTGCCCCTAAACGCCTCTGAAAGTTTAGGGGCTTACCGTACGTACACACACACACACACACACACGTATAAGCCGAGATTTTCAGCCCTTTTTTTGGGGCTGAAAGTACCCCCCCTCGGCTTATACTCGAGTCACCGCCGTCTGCCTACCTGATCAGAGTGTCATGCAGACAGACGGTGGCCATTCCAGTGTTCGAAAGCCACGCCTCCTCATCTGTGATAGGCGGAACACTCACTCAATTTCCCAGCAGTCAGTGTTCCGCCCATCACGGACATCCTCGTCCGTGGTATGAGGATGAGGGGATGTCCATGATAGGCGAAACACTGACTTATAGGAAACAGAAACAGTGTTCCGCCCATCACAGACGAGGCGCAGCTTTTGAATACTGGAATGGCCGCCGTATGTTATTATTGCATGCTGATCGGGGGCTGCTGCAGATGGGCACACGGAGGCTGCAATAGACACAGGTAGGCACACAGGGAGGTAGGCAGATCTGCACAGGTAGGCATGTACAGGACACAGGGGGAAAGGCATGTACAGGACACAGGGGGAAAGGCATGTACAGGACACAGGGGGAAAGGCATGTACAGGACACAGGGGGAAAGGCATGTACAGGACACAGGGGGAAAGGCATGTACAGGACACAGGGGGAAAGGCATGTACAGGACACAGGGGGAAAGGCATGTACAGGACACAGGGGGAAAGGCATGTACAGGACACAGGGGGAAAGGCATGTACAGGACACAGGGGGAAAGGCATGTACAGGACACAGGGGGAAAGGTATGTACAGGACACAGGGGACATGCAGCTGCAGATGGGCATTATTAACCCTCTTTTCCACTTACAGTAGCTGCTGCATTTCTCACCCTCGGCTTATACACGGGTCAATAATTTTACCACAAAAAAACTGGGAAAACTTAAGTGCCTCGGCTTATACTTGAGTATATACGGTACACAGTATATCTCTTTTGTCTGTTATTCTCAGAGTGGATTAGAGATTTTGCTCCTCAACCATATTAGTTATTTATATTTACCACTGCATATTGAGATTTAAGAATTGCCTTTTTAAACTTACCACTTTTTTTTTTAAGGTTATCCGATTAAAGCGAAACAATATGCGGTCAACTAATCGATTATAAAAATAATCGTTAGTTGCAGCTCTAAAGTTGACCCTGCACTGGCAAGGCACAAATTCATTTTAAAATGATATCCATCCATTACTGACCTCAATCTGAAATTCTAGTTGCCACTATTAGGCCTCTTTCACACGGGCGGCTGTTCTGCCGCTGTTAAAATGTTTTTGAAATTCAGAGAATCCTGGCACAGCGTTCACTTGCAGTGGTACATTGCGATTAGCTGCGTTTGCAACATTCTTGGCATTTCTGATGTGCCTCCTGTTTTTCTTTGCTTGTTGCCGCTGCTATCTGCAGGAGAAATAGTACACTGCGATTACCTGCATATAGCTGCGCTACATCGCACCTGGACGCATTCAATTCTATTTTTTCTATTCGCACCGAACCGCATGTAACGAAATTGCAGCTAAACGCTGTGTGTGAATGGGGGCCATAGGAAAGTTATTGTGTGCTTTTAGCTGCGGTAGAAAACTAAAAAAATCCGCAGCTAAAAGCACCATTCTATCCGTCCGTGTGAAAGGGGCCTTATGGCGGGGCATCAATTAAATACATTCCATTTTGAGTCATTCACTGACTTTGAACCATGCAAATCAGGAAAGTCAGAGTAATGTGGAAAGTCCTCATCTATATACAGTATTTGTTCTGTTTTAGTGACTCCATGTAGATAATACAGAGTTAGCACGCCAGCGAGTCCATACTTCTTGAGCTTAGCAGGGTAGTATGTAATGACTATATGCAAAGTAGAGCACCTTTACGGCAACCAAATCCTGCAGTGACCACAATTACCCAAAACACACGGCTGATCTGGACTACGGCACTCGGCACAATCATTGCACTTTGCACTGACTTAATAAATAGGCCTGTAAATAGAATTTTTTTTTAAAGGACGGATAAGCTAAAGAAAAAACCAACAAAAATGAAATAAAAAATAAAAAGAAGATATAAAAAGTAGTATTATCTACCTGCCAAACCAAACAAGCAAAGCTCAGTGACTATTTCAGCATTCAGACTTCTTGTGCTAGATCCCAAAGCCAGATGACATTTTAGGCTCCATTCCACACAGCAACTGTCACTTAAGAGCCCAGCAGAAGCCAAAAAACAGCAGCATTGCCAGCAGACTGCAAAGAGCTCGGGGTGTTTCTGAAGCCTGGGTTTGGAAGAGAACAATCTAGAAAATATGTCAAGTAGATACCAGGACTCTCCTTATTCCTCCAAACGTGTCTATTCACGCTTAGACCTACACAGTCCACATTCCTTCAGTCACGTGTATTAAAAAACACCCTAGTCATAGCCAAGAGGTTGCTGCAAGGTTGTGCTACAGATAACTACATGGATAATGTTAATGACAAGGCAGGGTTTATACAAAACCACTGCCTACACACCAGGGGCGGACTGACCATTCGGCCACTTGGGCACTTCCCCCTAGGGGGCCCCTTCAGGGTTGCCAGCCTCAGTAAAACCAGGGACCGTATGTAAAAATCTGTGTTTTTTTTACATTTGTTTCTGAAATGTCCCTCACCGACATCCTTTTGGTCTAAAAATCCCGAGATTATAGCTGCCCCACCTCTCCAGTACCTTCTCAGCCAATAGAAACATGTCTGTGTATACTGTGTGATTGTATACTGTGTGGCCCCATATTCTCCTATTGCCCGGGGGCCCCATGAGTTGTCAGTCCGCCCCTGCTACACACTTTATATAGAAGTCGAGTAGAAATGCTCCCCTAGGCAAACAATCCTTCTACAAAACATGCAAATTTGATACATACAGGTTGAATGGGGGGGGGGGGGGGGGGGGGGGGGGGGGGGGGGGGGGGGGGGGGGGGGGGGGGGGGGGGACTAATGTGGGGCTCAATCTTGAAAGTATAGATTTTTCACCTTGGTTTGGTTAGCCAGGGGGCATCTGTGAAGTGCATTGATGTATAGGTACTTTTTACCAAACATCAAGTAGTTACATACATATGCAGCGCTGACATCCTTGCTTATTGATGTAGTTATGTACATAGTAATGTAAGGTTCATGGAAATTACTGTGGTTCCGTTATCCAGAGCCATCTAGTGACTAAATATAGGTAACGCAATTGTGTGTAAAGAATTGTACAGGAAGTGACTGTTTTGATTCACGGGTTGACCTTGTTACCCAGGAGTCTGTGGGACCTACCCATGAACACTCTTATGGAGTGCATCCTCGGTAGGAGATAAAAGGAACT
Organism: Lithobates sylvaticus; assembly: GCA_028564925.1. NCBI lineage: Eukaryota > Metazoa > Chordata > Amphibia > Anura > Ranidae > Lithobates > Lithobates sylvaticus. Next base: position 22,909,103 of record CM053033.1, on the reverse strand, counting down.
GGAGTGGCCATTTTAGGTCTCTTGGGATCACGCTGCCTGCCTGTGCGGATCTGTGAGGAGGCTTCCCGGAGATAGAGGCAGACAGTCGCTATGGAGAGCAGACCTGTTCGCTTGTGAAGTGACCAGAAGGAGCCTAAGAGACGGTGACCGGATCGACAAGGCCCAGAGACACTCATCGGAGTATCGGAGGACTGGATCCATCCAGCGGAGCGGCACAGAGCGTCTGGCCCAGCTGACTCCAGAGCAATCTACAGTCACCGGACCACAGTGATCACAGTGAGGGTCAACAATGCCCATTTGCAGCCTCACTGTGTCCATTTGCAGTCAGTCATAGGTCCCCTGAACTTGGTAGTTAAGGGTTCCTAGATGCCCCCTAGCTGCAGCCAAAATTTGGGGTCTCTGGACCCACAGGGTCCTGAAATGACATTGCTGCAGATGGACACAGTTGACCGACTTTGGGGCCCTGTATCTTGGGCCACTTGATGCTAGGAACCCCAAACCCACAATTTGGATATGTTGTAGTGCTGGTTCCACTGGGGTTTGCACACCAAATTTGGGGTTCCTAGCATTAAGTGGCCCCAAATTCGGGTCGGAAAAGGTCATTCCCTGCTGCAGAAAAGTGCTGGACTCCAGTATAAGCCGAGGGGGGCACATTCAGCACAATAAAAACGTGCTGAAAAACTCGGCTTATACTCGAGTATATACGGTAATTAGGAGTCCAAAAGCGTATGTTCAGCCCCAACGTACCAGTGAAAAAAATTCAAGTGAAGAATTCTGTGAATTCCATGTGTTCCCCCACCTGGAGAAATTGACCTGTATGGAACGATGGGTCTCTCTATGCCTTAAAGTGGTTGTATAGTCATAAAATGTACTTACCTACAGGTAAGCCTATAATGAGGTAAAAGATGTAGGTAAGGTAAAAAAAAAAAAAAAAAAAAAAATCTCCTAAACCTGTACGGTTTAGGAGATATTCCCCGTGCAATGACTGCAGCGGCGCATGCGCACAGGGGGATTCTCGGCTGAAAGGCTGGCAGAATCCAAACCTTGCCAGGAAGAAGTCTCCCGTGCACATGCGCAGGAGTGACAACAATCGCGGCTCCAGCCACTCAGAGCGCTGGAGTCGAGATACCCAGAAGACACGCCGAGGCAACATGTCAGCTACCTCGGCGTGGACCAGGCGAGTTACTGACGCCTCGTTCTAAGGTAAGTATTTTTCATAATGAGCTAGTATGTGGTGCCTACTAGCTCATTATGCCTTTTCCCTTACAGGTGTATAAAAAAATTAAAATTGTTTCAGCGGGTATACAACCGCTTTAAAATACCCCCAAGACCTCTGAGCTTGTAGCCTTGCTTTGTAACCCCTTCAGGATCCTTGGACCAGCTAGGACCAATAACCTCCTCCCAATGAAACAAAGCCATCATGCTTACTGTTTTTGTAATACCATAAATATCCAATCCCTTGGGACAGCACAGCATAAAATACATTAAATACATAGGCTTTGCCTCACAGAACCTAAGACTTCATCACTTAAACCCAGGAGGAGGCACTGGCATTTCACTAAGCTGCTGATCTGAAACCCGTCTTAAAAGGGGCAATACAGTTTTAATTTATTTTATGCTGCAATGCCCCAAATGAATGGATATTTATGGTTTTAAAAAAAATAAAAATAAAAAAAAAGGGTTTAAGTAAACAGTAAGCACAATTATACCTCGGTAGGTGGGATGAAACATGTTAGGGGGGGCGTGGCCAGAGCAGCGGTGGGCGAGGCCACACACAGTCATATCCACATGTGAAGCACTGGGTCGGTTTGGGTGGGTCTTATACCGTAAAGCACAATTTTCTTTTTGCCATGTGCCGGAGTCTTCCACTGTTGGTCCAAGAATCTTGAAGTGACGAATGCTCGGCATCAAGGAGCATTTTAGAAAGAAAACCAAAATAATTTGTTTTAGCAAATTTTAAACCTGAACTTTAGATAAACTGATCTCACACATTGTAAATATATAGATTGTGTGTGTAGCCGGCTAAAGAAGTTGTAATTCCGTTTAGCCTTCCTATTGATTAGTGAAGGGACCCATCAGATCGGCTGTAAACCATCAAGTGGTAGCCAAAGACCACATGAATTAGTCACTACAAAAAGAGCTCCCTCTTCCTCAAGAAATGGGTAATGACACAGATGAACTTGAACATGCCTACTGTAAACAGCAAGGGGGTTGTCCGATGTGGATTAAAGGGGTGTTTCAGCTAAAAGAAAAAAAAAAATTTTTTTTTTAAAAGTCAGCAGCTACTTTTTTTTTTTAGCTGCTGACTTTTAAAAAAAAAAAAAATGTTTTTTTTTTTTTAGCTGAAACACCCCTTTGATAAGTACACTTACCCTCCCAGGGCGCCCGCGATGTCGGTCGTGGAGGCCGAGATGTCCCTCGGCGCTCCGGTCCCAGCGCCGCCATCCTTATTAAGGGAAACAGGCAGCGAAGACTACGGCTTCACTGCCCTTTCTTACTGCGCATGCGCGAGTTCCCAGAACACACTGCGCCTCATTACCCAGGAGCCAACGCGGCGGAGGACAGAAGAACGAAGATCACCGCGGCGTAGGAAGGAGGCAGATTAGCAAGACTGCCTAGCAACAGAGATTTCGGATCAGGTAAAAAAAAAAAAAAAAAATTATTCTTTTTTTAATTTTCCAGAATAGCAATGCTTTTTTTTTTAGGGTGTCCCCCACTTTAAATATCTACAGGTTTAATATAAAGCCATTGACTTTGCCTATTCCAAGCTTGCACTTTCCTGCACGACCTCGTTACCCAAGCTCACCACTAAAGTTCCAATAAATGCCCAATAACTCTGGGTATGGCCAATCACCAAGCCACAGTGATGTCACGCGAGGGCGGGGGAGCATTAATAGCAAGTTTAGGCTTTCTGGGAAACGTGGATTTTGCAAAGTTCTGACAGCATAACAGTGAAGGCAGGTAAAGGATGCTCATTGCTCCCTCTAATGCTGGCCATACACTATACAAAAAAAATAAATAATAATTGGCCGAACCCATTTTCGAAACACAAACGTGCGAGCGCAAACGATAGTGCCATCATGCAATGACCGATAAATCGTTCAGTGGAGATAAATACATTTTATGTTAGTTTTTTTTACATATACCTAGTGCACACAGGCCCGACGGGAAACACATTAACCTTTCAATGTATCGTTCGTTCGGCAGAAAATTTCCAAACTTGTCCTTCGTTTTTTCGACTCAAAAACGTCCCAACGATTATCGATTTTGTGCTCGTTAACTGGCCGAAAAAAAAAACTAACAAACGGGCTAATGACCGAATTTCGGACGATTTTTTGTATAGTGTATGGCCAACATAAGGCCCCTTTCACACTTATACGACTTGTCCCACGATTTGGGACTGCAAAGTAGCATGACAAGTCGTTCCCCATGATTTCCAATGACAGCCATTCATATTAGTACGACTTCAAGTCGTTCCGACTTCATAGTCCCTGCACTACTTTGGTCAGATTTTGATGCCACCTACACAGGTATTCCTTGAAATCGCGGCAAAAATCACGCAACTTTGAAGTCGCACAAGTGTGAAAGGGGCCTTCATGAACCTGTTACATTGTCTTCTACTGGCAAAATTAAAAGTTGACTTTATGATCAAGGAGTGTGAAAAATGACTGATAATAATTTATGATGTGCGATACAAGGATGCACAATCTTTGCAGCAATATAAATTCCAAAGGAGTAACCTTTGGCTCGAGAGAACACCCACCCGATATTTATTAGAAGGCTACTGGAATGTTAGAATTCTGGAGCATTTATAGCTTGGGTGCCGGCAGTGTAGTATTATTATAGTGGATGATGTAGATTAGTAATCTGTTACCTTTTAAAAAGTATTGACATTTTTCTACATTTGTAACTGTAGCAGAAATCACAGCAAGCTTTCAAGGCATGGGGCTTCTTTTAGGCCCCATGACTGTACCGTTTTTATGCAGTTGCGTTTAACCTCGTTTTTCCAGAAGCAAAAATAAAAAAATGGGTTCAGACACTTTGCTTTTCCAAGTTTCAGATGCAAAACGCGGCACCCACGTTTGCTTTTATAAGCGTTTTTTAAAAAAGAAACCAATTTTTTGGACCAGAAAACTCAGAAATATGGTAAACCATAAAAAAAAAAAAAAAAAGTAAAAAAAAATAAAAAAAATTGGTTTAAAATGTCGTAATTACTTTAGATAGTTCATAGAGCATATATACTCACTGATGCAATGCCATAAAAAAACTATTTTTTTAGGTAGCTTAGACAATGAGGAATGCCTCCACTTCTTTGCCCCAACCCTTCATCCAATTTCTAATCTAATCAGTGACTCCACCTAGTCTGACCAAAGCATAGCAATGTCTTTTTTTCACAAAGAAAAACCTGCATCCCAATGTCTAGTCAGCCCCAACCCCCCACCATGTTTGTGAAATATCCAACGGACATTCGCTGTGCCATCAACGGACAGGTCCAATATCGACGAGCTCTGACTCTGGACCTCTAGCGCAATTTGCGATGACGTTGCTGCCTCATCAAGAGCAACATCAGGAGCATTTCCTGACATATATTCAATATGGGATCCATTTCCAAAAAAAAAAAAAAAAAAACACAGAAAGAGGCAAATGCACAACTGCTCTCTGCTGCTCACTCTGATCAAAATGGCAGAAATAGTTAATACATGCTTTCTGAGCTTGGGGAGGGTCTATATGATGTTATCTTTACAAACACTTAGACGCAAACGCGGCTAAACACAGGTAAACGCGGCATGAAAACGCGGCAAAACGCGCATTTTTAAAAAGTGCATTCAGCAGAGTTTGCAATCAGCATCTCGTGTGCATGGGGCCTTGCTGGTTGATTGTACAACAAAATCACAATCTATGGAAGCAAACCAAACAGACTGCATTTGATGCATCTCATGTAACCAATAATATACCATCAGAAAAGCACTTCAGGGCTTTGTGTAGTAATGAACTCATTGATTAAATAAAATGTTTCAGCAACCAACCCTACAATTCCTTTTAGCTTTAACCACGTTAAGGCAATGTTCACATTTAACCCTATATCCCATAATCCCCCTCCTGCATTTTTTCTTATTCTTTATAACATTCCAGTCAGTGGAAGTTTTCCGATATGCTGCAGTCCACCATGTTGCATTGTTTGAGGTATTCAATCTGACCAGGTCCCAGACAGGTATTGCTACAGTACAAAGCACTTTCAGTAGAAGCAGAGCAAAAAGAGAAGTGCAGACACCTGGCTTATGGGCCAGCAGCCACAAGCAGAGCAACTGGATAGTTGGGTGGTTTGGGAGGCTCATCACGTTAGAATGTGGAGGTTTAGATTTGGAGGGAGGGGAAGGTTCAAAAATGCACTTCTGGTCAAATAAGCATGATACTTGAAGGCACCTAATGGTAATAATGACTTCGAACTACCAAAATATAATAATTTTACCGGAATTTACTCTTGGACAAGTCTATTAAGTTTCTGGGACCATGTTGAGGAGGTCTTTCTCAAACCGTGAAAGGACCTACACTGCTTTCAAGCAAGCCTGCCAAAGTGTACTATATTCACCAACCAAGTTGAATGCGTCACCTACTTCTGTTGGTAATCTTAAATTTTTAATAAGATTCAATTACAATAGGACTTGTCTTGCAGTTGTATACGCTATATTTTCTTAATTTCTTAAATATTTCAAAATTGACGCTCTATTTTTGTTTATACCCCGTTTCCCAGAAAATGAGACCTAGCGTGGTTGTCGGTGATGGCTGCAATATAAGCCCTACCCCCCAAATAAGCCCTACCCTGTTTTCCTGAAAATAAGCCCTACCCTGAAAATAAGACCTACAGGGACTTTAACTAGGGCTTATTTGGGGGGTAGGGCTTATATTGCAGCCATCACCGACAATCACGCTAGGTCTTATTTTAGGGGAAACAGGGTAGCGCAAAAAAAAAAAAAAAAAAAACGCAGGAGGTGATCAAATACCACCAAAAGAAAGCTCTATTTGTGGGAAAAAAAGAACGCCAATTTTGTTTGGGAGCCACGTTGCACGACCGCACAATTGTCAGTTAAAGCGACGCAGTGCCGAATCGCAAAAAAGGGCCTGGTCCTTTAGCTGCAAATTGGTCCGGGGCTGAAGTGGTTTAGGAATAAAGCATGCTAGTTTTTGAGTAGTCCAAGCACAGGTTTGCTTTTAGGACCTATTCACACCCACACTGCAGTAACAAACATTCCCATGCATTTTCGCATTTAGTGCACTTCAGATTTTTAAGTCAACCATTCAATTGGCTTTAATCAGACCATGTAGAACAATACACAGAAAAATCCGTGTTACATTATGTCACAACCATTTAAGGACTGCCCATATATAGTAAGGTTAGGAGAAACTGGCAAACAAGAGACTGAATGGTGTCACACCCAGACAGGGAGCGACAGTATCCGTGTTGTAAGGCTTGTGATAAGACTTTCCTAAACTGCATCACAGAGGAAGAGGACATTAAAAATAGATCACGAAACAAAGGCAGTGCCCGTCAGCACTATGAACCAGACAGTATTGCCCATTAAACTGAAGTGTATTAAAGTGAAGTGCATTAACACACCCAGGAGAAAAAAAACACTACTAGTATTCACTTTAGGCCTGCATACGTCATTTATCTCAGGACCAGTAAAACGCTTGCAGACCAGCCATTACACTTAAAAAAAAAAAAAAAAAAAAAAAAAGTATTTCTCGTTATCTAGGTACCCTTTTTTTTTTTTTTTTAAAGGGTCCATAGTCCAGCTTATGTCTCAGTAAATGGGTCCAGTTTAGATTTTTTTTGTGTAATATCACTGGTTTCTGTAGTTGCTAGTGTACAGTACATAACATGTATAGATGCCATGCAATCGCCCTCAAACTGGTCTCTTTTTTATAGTAAAGCCAAAGCTCATTTAGCTGCACTTCTGTCGATCACAGGAGTGCAGCTCGTTCGGCTCTCATATGACCAGTTTTCAGCAGAAACTTTGTCACTGGCAGAGAAGGGGTTAACACTAGGGGCTGATCAAGGGGTTAACTGTGTTCCCTAGTGTGTGTTCTAACTGTAGGGGGGATGGGAGGGACTGGAGATGACAGCTCTCCGTTCCTAGATAGTAGGAACGCACGACCGCAGGTCACGCGCACCGGCACCCCCCCCCCCCCCCCAGTGCAGCGCCTGCTATCCCTCTTAAAGGAGCCGATGTACAGCTATGACAGCTCACGGGATCGTGCCGGCCTGATGCTGTACAATGACAGCATGCAGTTAAAGGATCAGTTTTTCACTGCTGCAGTTAAACAATTAAAAGTCTTGTTTCTTCCTAGTTGGTGACTGGACATGTAAAAAAATAGCAAGTCCCTCATTAGCACATGAATACTGCAGTCAGTGGTGGCTGGTGCTACACTGGCGGCCGGTCCATCAGTCAAAAAACCCACGTGCCCCCGTTGCTCCGTAAACCAACACCCCCCCCCTTTGTCTATCCGCACACCAGCCCTGCACCTACCCCATCTAGGTCACAAGCAGCTTTGCTTCTCCCCCAATTTTTAGAATTTTCTTATGGTTATTGGTACCCTAAACAAAGTCGCACTCCGCTTTTTAAAAAAAATATAATTACAGTCTAATAGGGATGAGGTACCATTTGTGATTTTAGTTGGGATCTAGCATCAAGTTTATAATTCGACTCAGGACAAGCATGAAGGTCTGAGTGAAGCCAAAATTCCTGATCACCTTTGTAGCGGTGATAACCCTCGATGGGGCGGCCTTGACTTTTGGGCTAACCGGTTACCTCCGATTGGCTTGTTGATGAATGTCTAGGGGGTTCCCAGGGTTAGTACCCAAAAACTTTGGATGCTGACACCATAAGTCCTTTTTGAAGGTTTTTATTTTCATCCAACAATCACAGTCTCAGATGGGAACAGAGGGCAAGGGTGAAGAAACTCAGGCACCCCGAACTGCTGACAATAGAATGTCTCTAACAAAACCCAGAGAGTAGCCACTCGCAGCTGGGCGCTTCAGTGCTGGACAAATCTCTAGCCAGAGATTATGGCAGTCAACACTTTGATCTGGAAACTTGTAAAGTCTGACACAGAATAAACTTTCAACCGAAGGTGAATAGGAACTTTTCCCCAGTACCTGGAACTTTCTCTGTCTCCTTGGCAGTACTGTGAAATTGTGGATTCTTTAGTGTCCATAGCAACCCAGCAACCAGGCTGTTCTTGAGATGCCAGCTTGTTGGCTTTCCTCCGAAGAGTCCTCCCCCGGTCGCCTATGTGAGCTGTGGTGCCCCTCCAGTGATGAGAGCGCACCCGGACGCCTTGAATCCTCCTTCAGTTACTGGGCCTCGGACCAGCCGGTTCCAAGACTCGGGAACAGATGGATCCTTGCCCCAGACCATGCAAGTCTGTGGGGTTAGTCAAAACGGACCATGTTGCGGGACGACAAACGCTCCCAGGCCTGGGACCCCCCTCGCGGGGCTACCCCGGTCCAGAACCAAGGACAGCCACGGCTGAACCCCGAACACGTGACTTCAGCACCTCAAGTACCCTTCCCCGGACTACACAGCGTGGCCAAACGCGCCCACTGATTGGCTCCGGGGAAGACCGATACCCAAGATGCCCAACCAGGCCTGGTTCTCGGCCTGTCATGCATACATCTCTGTACCCATGACCACGCAGAACCCTAGTACAGCCCAGCCAAACTGATGCCAAAGTAAACCTGCACAATTATCCCTCAGAACCCCATTACTGTTCTGAGGGAAAAACTAAATTTCCACATATAGCGCACACTTGTCAAAGTGTCCCCGCTACACCTTGTTCCTGATGAAACTTTTTCCTGGTCAGCGGATCAAGTTAATGGAGTAATTGAAACCACAACAGCCAAAGAACTAGAATATTCACAATGAGGTTAGAAATGGCCACCAGGCAACTAACATTTCAGCCACAGAAAGGTCCACAATAATAGACTCCGTGGTTATCTCACCATTGCATCATGACTGAGTAACCTGTACAAACATGAATCATATTGCTTGAAAGTGAAAGGGGTCAGAGTCCTCTAGGTGTTAACATTCTATTAGCAATTACGATACCTACACCTACCTTCCCCACCCACCTTCCCCACCCAACCATATACAGCAGCAGATGTAGCATTTAATATTGATCAGCAACCTCCATCCTCAAAGTATAGTTTTTTTTTTTTTTTTACAGTCACAGCAAACGGTTTATAAAACAACTTCAGAATCTTTCAATTTTATAATAAATGGACTTTCCTAAAAGAAGAAATCAACCAATCAGTCTGAAACCTTTACCGTCTCCCGTGCCTTCAAAAATCTTCCAGTCACGGTGGTTGAAAACAAATGACAAATTTGACGCCACCGACAACTGCAAAATCGAATGCTTGTTCTTAAAATGAAAATTTTCTAATGGAATGCAAGTGTACGACCGGCTTTAGGAAGTCAGGGGCACCACTTGTAAGCCAACTGGAATTTACTGTACAGCAATAATTAGGTTGACCGATACGGGTTTTTCTCTGGCCGATGCCGATATTTTAGAAATCAGTGGCGGCTGATGGCCGCTATAGGATGCAGATTTTTATATTTTTTCCCCCGCCTTCATCTCAAACTCACCCACTCCACCCTGCTTGCTCCTGTCACTCAACCACACACCTGATGTCCTCAGTACAGATGGCACTGGTTGGCAACAGCAGGTGGCACTGAGCCAATATAGTGTAAGTGTAAACCCAACATATGTAACTGAATGCAGATAGAGACCAGCTGTCAAAATTCAGCTGTGATGTTGGGGGTGGGTGGAAAGGACCCAGCAGCTATCAAACACCAGCCAATGATTGGGCTGCTTAAGAAAGGGGGTGGAGCCACATAGCAGCCCACCCAGAGCCCATCAACTGGTGTTTGATAGCTGCTGGGATGGGCACACCCCCAACATCAATGCTCAATTTTGACAGTTGGTCTCTCTGCATTCAGTTACATGTATCAGTTTCATACACTCAGCGCCTCTGGCAAGCGTCAAACGCCGCTCTGCCAATGGAGTGTGGAGAAGGGAGGAGGAACACTTGCGGGGACGGTGCGGTCAGGGTTAAATATCGGCCTAATTTGAATAATAATCAGCCAATGACGATTACTCAAAAATGCCCAAATAAACAGCCGATATATCGGTCCACCTCTAGCAATGATGTTTCCCTAAGAAGAGGGAGGAAGAAAACACTCAATGAGGCCACAAAGGATACTAAAAAAAGGAGGAGTTCTAGCCCTGTTTAACAATGAACGTTTTGACTTGAGATCCACTTTAAAGAGGAGTGCCGACAAAAAAAAAAAAAAAAAAAGTAAAAAAAAGTCAGCAGCTACAAATACTGCAGCTGCTGACTTAATAAAATCGGACACTTACCTGTCCCGGGGTCCAGCGATGCGGGGGAACGAGACCCCCCCCTCGTTCCCTGCTCCGCTTGCGGCGCCGGCATTCTTAATGTGGGAACCCGGCTGTGGCTTCACAGCCGGGCACCCACTGCGCATGCACGAGCGGCGCTGTGCGCCGTGATTCGACGCTCACTCATCTGGGACACATGACAGGTCCCAGATGACTGTGCGGCGCCTACAGGAAGTGATGTCAGTGCCCGGGCACTGAAGGAGGCAGACTACGAGGGACCCCCTAGCAACAGACATTTAGAGGTGAGTAAAAAAAAAAATTTTTTCCAATAAATTTTTTTTTATGATTTTTTGGTCGCAACCCCACTTTAAACAAAAATCTACACAGTGCTGTAATGATTAAAGTGATATTAAAAAGTTATTTTTTTTTATTAAAAACAAACATGTCATACTTACATGCTCAGCGCAATGCTTTTTCACAGAGCAACCCCAATCCTTCTCTTCTCAGGTCCCCCGCTGGCGTCGCTGGCCCGTCTGCCGAGGGGGCACCTGAGCAGGCTCGCTCCCAAGACACTGCTGTGTGTTCATTCACACATGGAGCGTGGCTCGGCCCCACCACCTGCTCACTGGCTGTGATTGACAGTAGCGGGAGCCAATATCTCCCTCTGCTCTCAGCCAATGAGGAAGAAACCTGGCAGAGCCTCATGTCTCGTGCACATCACTGGATCAAGATTGAGCTCAGGTAACTATGTGGGGGGGAGGGGGAGCTGCACACAGTGAATGTAGTACACTTACCGTATATACTCGAGTATAAGCCAAGATTTTCAGCACATTTTTGTGCTGAAAATGCCCCCCCCTCTGCTTATACTTGAGTCAAGCACAGAGAATGACATTTTCCGACCTGACTTTGGGTCCACGTGGATATGTTGTAGTGCTAATTCCACTGGGTTTGCATACTAAATTTGGGGTTCCTAGCACCAAGTGACCCTGAGATCCGGGGGGCCCAAAGTCGGTCAACTGTGTCCATCTGCAGCAATGTCATTTCGGGACCCTTTGGGTCCAGAGACCCCAATTTTTGGCTGCAGCTAGGGGGCATTTAGGAACCCTTAACTACCAAGTTTGAAGTTCGGGGGACCTATGGCTGCAAATGGGCACAGTGAGGCATGCAAATGGGCACAGTTGACCCTCTTTTACACTTACAGTAGATGCACATTTCTCACCCTAGGCATATACTCGAGTCAATAAGTTTTCCCATATTTTTGTGGTAAAATTAGGTGCCTCGGCTTATACTCGATTATATATGGTATTCTTATTTAAACAAGCTTGAACAGCAGATTTTTTTTTTTTTTTAAGTCACTTAACCATCTATGAATGGAATTCATAGATAATATGTTCTAGACATTTAAAATCATAGAATGCAAAATACGCAATATAAACCTACGTGTGCAGCTTTGTGGCTGCTTTTCATGCACTTTGCATTGCAGACAGGGTGTGACCAGTTACCTATGTGCACCTCAATGGTGGGAATTATTCAGCAAAAAGTCAAGAGAAAAAAAAAAAAAAAAGAAGGGAGGGAGAACAGCTGACCAATGACTCCTCTACACTCCGGCATGCACAGTACAAACATTGGTTTGAAAAGCCACGATAACAATGACCCTCAACTGTGCACGGAAAACCTTGGCAGGCGGCCCCCGCTGCCCTCCAATCCATGTGATAGCAGGGAGCAGCCAGTTTATTCTAGAAAAGCAGATGATTCAGTTCAACTACAGAGCTGCGTGTGGAGGATTATCTGCAGTGATTGGGTCTTGATGACAGATACTAATAACCTTCTGTAGTCTAGACTGGGGTTAGTGCTCTGCGCTTTTAATACAGCCAAATTAATCAAATACATATTTCTAGGGCTGCAACCATGGGCGTCCGCAGGGAGGGGTAAGGGGGGGCAAGTGCTCGAATCAGGAGTGATGACCCCCCATTACCCCTCTGTCACCCCCTCTCTCTCTCGCTTTCTCACCCCTCTGTCTTTTTCACCCCTTCTCTTTCTGTCACCCCCCCACATGTATGCAGTCACTGACAGTCTCTTGGGCCATGTATGCAGTCACTGACAGTCTCTTGGGCCATGTATGCAGTCACTGACAGTCTCTTGGGCCATGTATGCAGTCATTGATCATAACCTGTACTACGTCTGCAGTCTATGACTGTGATAGTGTGATAAGGACATTGTTGAAAAGGATCAGAGCATGGGTGACCTTAAAATTATGCCCCCCCCCCCCCTGAAAAAAGTTCTGCGGACGCCCATGGCTGCAACTAATGATTTTCATAATCGATTAGTTGGCTGATTATTGTTTAGATTAATCGATCAACTATATGGTTAGGGAGCAAAATATCAAATCCACTCTGAGAACACCACACAGAAGAGATATACTGTATACACCATTAGAGGAGACATATACTGTATATACTACCGTATATACTCCCGTATATACTCGAGTATAAGCCGAGGCACCTAATTTTACCACAAAAAAAAAAAAAAAGGGAAACTGTATTGACTCGAGTATAAGCCTAGGGTGAGAAATGCGCAGCTACTGTAAGTGGGAAAGAGGGTCAACAATGTCCATTTGCAGCCTCACTGTGCCCATTTGCAGCCATAGGTCCCCCAAACTTCAAACTTGGTAGTTAAAGCGGAGCTCCACCCGCACCAAAAATATTAAAAGTCAGCAGCTACAAATACTGCAGCTGCTGACTTTTAGGCCCCTTTCACACTGGGGCGTTTTTCAGGCGGTACAGCGCTAAAAATAGCGCCTGTTCACCGCCTGAAAAAATCCGGCCCCTTTAACTCCAGTGTGAAAGACGGCGGGCTTTCACACTGGAGCGGTGCGCTAGCAGGACGGCAAAAAAAGTCCTGCTAGCAGCATCTTTGGAGCGGGATAGGAGCGGTGTGTTCACCGCTCCTTCCCATTGATTTGAATGGGAAACCGCGGCAATACCGGCGCTCTGCGGGAGTGTTTAACCCTTTTTCGGCCGCTCGCGGGGGTAAAACCGCACCGCAAGCGGCCGAATACCGCGGTTAAGACGACGGTAAAGCAGCGCTAAATATAGCGCTGCTTTACCGTCACCGCGGCTCCCTGCCCCAGTGTGAAAGGGGCCTTAATAAATGGACACTTACCTGTTCCAGGTTCCAGCGGTGTCGGCAGAATGTGACGAGCGACCGCTTGTCTCTCGGCTTCCCCGCCGCCATCCTCTGTCAGGGAATCAGGAAGTGAAGACGCAACGTCTTCACTGCCCAGTTCCCTACTGCGCATGTGCGAGTTGCGCTGCGCGTCTCTATTGGTCCCCGTTGTGTCCTGGGAACTGTGTTTCCCCAAGACACAACGGGGCATCTTCAGATATGGGCGGGGCAGCTCCGGATATCTCGTCCCGGAAGTGGGTGCAGATACCTGTATTATACAGGTATCTGCATCCCCCTCCCCCCTAAAAAGGTGCCAATTGTGGCACCGGAGGGGGGTAGGAATCCGATAAGCGGAAGTTGCACTTTAGGGTGGAGCTCCGCTTTAAGGGTTCCTAGATGCCCCCTAGCTGTAGACAAAGGGTCCTGAAATTACATTGCTGCAGATGGACACAGTTGATCGACTTTGGGGCCCCGTATCTCGGGGCCAATTGGAACCCCAAATTTGGATATGTTATAGCGCTGGTTCCACTGGGTTTGCACACCAAATCTGGAGTTCCTAGCACCAAGTGGCCCCGAGATACGGGGCCCCAAATTCGGGTCAGAAAATGTCAAGCCCTTTTCTGCAGCAGAGAATGACATTTTCCGAACCGACTTTGGGGCCCCGTATCTCGGGGCAATTTAGTGCTAGGAACCCCATGGATATGTTATAGTGCTAGGTCCACTGGGTTGGCACACCAAATTTGGGATTCCTAGACCCAAGTGGCCCCGAGATACGGGGCCCCAAAGTCGGGTCGGAATTTTTTTTTTGCTGCAGAAAAGTGCTTGACAAAAAAAATGTGCTGAAAAACTCGGCTTATACTCAAGTATATACGGTAATATACTGGGGTTTAAAAAAATATTTAAAAAAATTAGCCCTTTTTTTGTACTAATAAAGGGCTCATTTTATTAATTTTTTTATTTTTTTTGTACAAAAAAAAAAAAAAAAAAAAGAAAAGCAGATAATCACTACTGTGAGGGGTTATTTATTTTTTCTGTAGAACTGTAAAAGTAATATTTACAGTAGCGATTTGCTCTTTTTGTACTATAAAGGGCTCATTTTAGTTTTTTTTGTAACCCCGTTATGTTACTGGCCGATTAATCGATTATGAAAATAGTAAATCGATTAGTTGTTTCAGCCCTACACATTTCCTCAACAGCCTTTAATGTTCTGAAACTTCCACTCAGAGAACATGTTTTTTAGACCTCACTAGGTTCTCGCCTGCCAGGTCAGTGACTTGGGTAGGAAGTGCGGATCAGGAAGACGGCGTGGAGCATTTTATTTAAAAACGGATTTCTACTTTTGCAATCAAATTTGACAAAACCCCACTGTGTTTGTTATGCGTTCCCAGTCGCATTTCAAACATTTTGAATGTTTCTCAGTAGGAGTCATGGATGACAATTATTTTTTTTTTTTTTTTTTTTAACAATGTCAGAGAGTCTGTCCCAAGTCTGTCATCATTAAAGTAGTGTTGCCACCAAAAAAAAAAAAAAAAAAAAAATCATAAAAAAAAAAAAAAAAAATATTTTTTTTTACTCACCTCTAAATGCCTGTTGCTAGGGGATCCCTCGTAGTCTGCCACCTTCATTGCCCGGGCACTGACATCACTTCCCCCTCGGCGCCGCACAGTCATCCGGGACCTGTCACGTGTCCCAGATGAGTGAGCGTCGAATCACGGCGCCACTCGTGCATGCGCAGTGGGTGCCCGGCTGTGAAGCCACAGCCGGGTGCCCACATTAAGAATGCCGGCACCGCGAGCGGGGAACAGAGGGGGGGGGTCTCGTTCCCCCGCATCGCTGGACCCCGGGACAGGTAAGTGTCCGATTATTAAAAGTCAGCAGCTGCAGTATTTGTAGCTGCTGACTTTTAATTTTTTTTTGTGGGCACTCCACTTTAAGCCTAGGGTTCTATGTGTGTCAGGAATGCGCACAAAAGCATGCACTTTACCAAACAGAGAAACACACGGCACTTTAGCAAACATGCAGGGCTGCCATTAAAAGATAATCTTTTGGAGCATGTTCTATCCGTATCTGGGGTACAACATGTTTCAGCAGTCCCCTTCATCCCCACCCCAGTTAAAGCGGGCAGGGCTTCTGCTCCCCCCCCCCCCCTTCATTTGTGAAGGGCTCCGTCCGAGCAGTTGTGTCATTCATTCATTCACAGCAATCTTTGAATGAAGAAACTCAGTCACATTTGCTACCGCAGCAGACAAGGTCAATTCACACTTCCTCCGGCTCTCAAACTGCCCGTACTGAGGTATAGAAGGCTGGAGGGAGTGTGCAGGAGCCAGATATTCATGGGTGCAATACTTTGCAGGCTCCTGTAAATCTCTCTCACACACACAGGTTATCATTTTTACTTTAATTCCTTGAATTAAAGCAGGGGTCTCAAACTGGTGGCCCTCCAGCTGTTGCGGAACTTCAAGTCCCATCATGCCTCAGCCTTGCAATGCCTCATGGGACTTGTAGTTCCGCAACAGCTGGAGGGCCACCAGTTTGAGACCTCTGAATTAAAGTAACACTAAAAAGGAAATTATCATCATTTTAAATAACAAACATGTTATACTTACCTCCACTGTGCAGCTCGTTTTGCACAGAGTGGCCCCGAACCTGCTCTTCTGGGGTCCCTCGGCGGCTGTCTCGGCTCCCTCCTCCAAGTACTTCTCACCTAAATGCGAGCTCCCTCGAATGGTGTGGAGTACTTGCGGGCACGCTCCCGTGATACAGCCAGCAGCAATAGCCGCTCACTGTATCACTCTGCCCCGCCCCCCCCCCCCCCGCATCATTGGATGTGATTGACAGCAGCGCAAGCCAATGGCTGCGCTGCTTTCAATCCATCCACTCTAGCCAATCAACGGCCAGGATGAGCGGCGAAGAGGAAGTCGGGGGCGAGCAAGGGACTTGAGGGGTCAGCTAAGTATAAACGGGGGGCCTGGGGGGTCCAGCAGTGTCGGATGTTTTTTCACCTTAATGCATAGAATGCATTAAGGTGGAAAAAAAAATTAATAAAATAAAAAAAACTTACCTTTACAACCCCTTTAAGGTAAAGTTTAGGCATCTGCATCGCCCCCCTAACACTTACCCAAGTCCTCATTCCATCCAGTGCTGTGCCAATTTGCAGCTCTTCTCTCTCCTCACTTCCAGGTGTCGCTAGCTTTGCTGAGGCAGTGGGAGCCATTGGCTCCTGCTGCTGTTTAAGCCAGTGACAAGGAGGCTAATCAAGGAGCTAATCCTGCTGTCTGTGTCTAAAGAGGCAGACAGCGGGCCCCTGGAGAGAGCCCACATGAGTGCCCCCATAGAAATATGGGCACCCTCCAGAGGAGGAGGAGGAGCCAGGAGCGCCAGTGGGGGACCTGAGGTGGAGAACTTGGCCTTGAATTGTGAATGGCACCCCATCTGTAAAAAAGTGTGCCCCAAACTGCATAGTGCAGTTCTGTGTGCCATGTTTTTTTTTTTTTTTTGGGGGGGGGGGGGGGGGGGGGGGGGAGTCAGGGGCATCTTTTCCTTATTTCTCCAATGAAATTAATAGGCTGCCCTACACAAAGCTCATGGGAACATGCGCAACATGCACACCAACGATCATCATAGTGTGAATCAAGAAATCTAGCCTATACAGGGGGTCCCCGAGTTACGAACTCGTTAGGGACTGTCCGCCTGTTCTTAACTCGGAAATGTTCGCAAGTCGGCCGCGCATGCACAGACCGACAATTACGGACATTTCCGATGTTCCGTCGAATGCCGATCTGCGCAGCAAATTACGGACATTACCGATGTTTGCCGTCATTTTTTCCGAGGCTCCGTCTGGTCGCGCATGCGCAGAACGGCGGAAAATGGCGGAGGGTCCCTGCAGCGCCCGGTTCGTAAGTAGGGGATGTTCGTAGGTCGGGCATTCGTAAGTCGGGGACCCCCTGTATGCTGTGAACCCTTTGTTAGAACAGGGTTTAAATCTAGGTACAACGAGGATCTGCCTGCACAGTACAGACAGGGTTATTAGGCAAAAACTCAGCCCCCAAATAAACCAAAGTGAAGAACCTAGGATTTTTTCCCCTTTATGGAAGGTTTAGAATGGAGCATTTAAAAAAAAAAAAAAAAAAAAAAAAATCTAAGCTGAATTTTTTACACATTTCTTTTAGGCTGGCCTACAATATAGAATTTTCCTTTAGAGATTTACCAAAACCTTATAACATGGAGGTCAAACCTAAAGACTTTCAATTTGTATGCAATCATGCAGGCCCTTGCAGTACATAGTTGCAGGTAAATCTAAAAGAAATTGAAGAAAAACTGTATATCCAACTGACTCAGTGTGTTGGATCTCTGCAAAGAGATTGTGGCTTCCCCACGGACAGCACGGGTCCCCACTCTGCAGCTGCTGGCAGGGGTCAGGCTTTTCCACTCAGGTTGTAGCTGCTTTAGAAAAAAAAAAAAAAAAAACGAAGACACCGACGACCGTATACACACACACACACACACACGTATAAGCCAAGATTTTAAGCACATTTTTTGTGCTGAGAAATGCCCCCCCTCGGCTTATACTCTTGTCAAGCACATTTCTGCAGCAGAAAATTACATTTTCCGACCCTTATCTCGGACACTGGGTGCTAGGAACCCCAAATTTGGTATGCCAACCCAGTGGAACCATCACTACAACATATCCAATGATGGGGTTCCTAGTGACCCCCGAGATACAGGGCCCCAAAATCAGTCAACTGTGTCCATCTGCAGCAATGTAATTTCGGGACCCTTTGGGTCAACAAACCACAGCTGCAGCTAGGGGGCATTTAGGAACCCTTAACTACCAAGTTAGAAGTTTGGGGGACCTATGGCTGCAAATGGGCACAGTGAGGCTGCAAATGGGAATTGTTGACCCTCTTTACTTACAGTAGCTGCGCATTTCTCACCCTAGGCTTATACTCAAGTCAATAAATTTTCCCCATTTTTTTTGTGGTAAAATTGGGTGCCTCGGCTTATAGTCGGGTCAGCTTATACTCGAGTATATACGGTAGTATATGTCTCCTCTAATGGTGTATACAGTATATCTCTTCTGTGCGTTATTCTCAGAGTGGATTCGATATTTTGCTCCCTAACCATAAAGTCAATAAGTTTTCCTAGTTTGTGGTAAAATTAGGTGCCTCGGCTTATACTCGAGTATATACAGTACTTTGTTTTACACCTAGAATATACAGTATTTAGCCAATTCAAACCGAAGGTTCAGTTGGGCTTTAACCTCTCCCATACAACACAACACGAATTCCAGCACTCCCCTTACATGTTTTGCTAGAAAATAAATTTATAATACACATACATATACACACACATATATATATATATATATATATATATATATATATATATATATATATATATATATATATATATATATATATATATATATATATATATATATATATATATATATATATATATATATATAATACATTTTTTTAGCAGAGACCCTAGTCATTGCAACTTTTTATGTCACAGTATTTACGCAGCAATTTTTTTAAATGTGGTTTTGGAAAAAAAAAAAATGTCCCCTCCCGCCACCTGTAAAGGCCCATATACACGATCAGACTTTTTGATAACAAATATGCAAATTAGCTGTTTTGAGGCAACATGCGACCGTGTGTACGCTCCATCGGACAAACTTTTTCGGTTTTCATCTGAATTTTGTTGGCTGTGCGAACGGACAAACTTTCCGGCAACAAAAGTCCAATGGAGCAAAGTCCGATCGTGTGTATAGAAAACCATCAGGCTTTTGTACAAAGTACAAAACACGCATGCTCAGAACCAATGCAAAAGATCAGACAACAATACAGAAGTTGACCAAAGGTGGCGGAAAAAAAGAGCATATAAAAAAAAAAAAACACACACACATGATTTAGTGAAAGTTGGCTGAAAAAGTCCTGCGCGTGTATGCAGAACAAGTTCACGGCAGACACCCTTTGTACAAAAATCCACAGGAAAGTTTGTACAAAGTCCGATCGTGTGTATGAGGCTTAATGATCAAGCCATGATTATTCTTACAGTGAAGGGAATCGCAGCTGCAGTCATCATTCAGATATCACCACTGAAAGCCCAGGACGTTCTGCAGTATGGAAGTGGTTAATGCAAGTACAGATTTTTGCTAGACATGTGCAATTCGTTTAACGAATTTTGACAAATTCGTTAATTCCAAATTAGCAAATTTCAAATTTGCGAATTTTCGGAATTCGGAAATTTAAAAAAAATAAAATAGAAAAAAAAAGAAAATTTGTTTAATTCTAATTAATAACTAGCTATTAAATTATAGGTATTGGAATTCCCTTTCAAATGTGTCTGTTAGTGAATGTAACGAGTACGAATTTATCCGAAGTTACGAATTATCTGAAATAACGAATGCCACATCTAAACAAATGGAACGTAGCAATCTAATAATAATAATAATAATAATAATAATAATAGTAACAACAACAAAGCCCTTTTCCATTTGTTTAGATGTGGCATTCGTTATTTTTTTTCGGAAAATCCAAAATTCGGAAATTCGAAATATAGAAATGTGAAAATTCCCGAATTATGAATTTGCGAATTTCCAAAAAAACGAATGAAACGAAAACAAAAATGAACGAATTTTGTCAGTGCACATGTCTAATTTTTGCAGGCCGATCATTGTGGGGCAAAATTACTGTGTCTCAGGGAAAAAAAAAAAGAATTAAATAAAAAAAAAATAAAAAAAAAAAACACAAAAAAAGAATTAAAACACAATTTCAATTTAAATATTAACCAGGAGTAGAAGTGTATAGAATAGCGCAGTCTAAGACTTGTCAGAGTTGACGTACTAAAAATGGGCTACGAAAAGGAAAAGATGTACAAATGAAGCAAACACCATCCGTTTGCCTGGGAAAAAAAAAAATAAAAAAAATTTTGTTTTGTGAATTTTCAGAGGACTGCAAGAGTCAAAACACCATTTATAAAAGATTAGAAGACGCCACATCTGTGCAAATGATGACCCAAATACACAAGACAAACATTTCACCAATGACATTGCTGTTCACTGAACTCCCATGTGTGGTACTGTGGTGGAGCTCCACACCCCTCTTTATAGCCATAGTGAATCACTATACAAGGACAATTCATTTAGGAAACATGATAGAAACCTCAAATAAAAGACAGGCTATAACATGCAGGTCTGCCATGCCACTAAGAACTGTTTTATTACACAAAAGCCAGGCTTGCTTCAACATTCACTCAAGAGAAATGCATTTAAAATTCACTTTCATTCTACTGTAAAAACTAGGGCTGTGGAAATTAAAGATTAAATTCCTCGATTTGTTTGATCGATCAAAATTCTTTTGATCAGTACTCACCTCTCCGCCGGCTTCCATGTCTTCTGTCGGAGATCCGGTGACATCACGGACATCGACGTCACTGGACTCCTCCCCCCCTTCCAAGTGCCTCAGTCTGCTAACGAAGAGAAGGGGGGAGGAGTCTGGTGACGTCAAAGTTCTGAGTGAACGCAACGCGTACGGGGGAGGAGCTACACATGACGTCACCCGCTGCTGCCCTATGGAACTAACATGATTGTCGGCTTTACATGCTGTTTTTTTTATCATCTTTATGTGAGTACTTTGTGTTTGAACACAAAAATGAAATCTTCTACTTAAGCGGTGAGAACTTAGATCTTTTCTTTCTACCCATGACCTGCATCCTTGCTGAGCTCTAAGGAGACGTGAGAGAAGTTTATGGTCCGTGTTAACCCTTTTGATACCCGCTTGCATGACCACCTGGGCAATATATATATATATATATATATATATATATATATATATATATATATATATATATATATATATATATATATATATATATATATATAAATATATATATATATATATATATATATATATATATATATACACACATACACATACACAATGTTACAGAACCCATTAGTCCACAAGCTCATGTTATAGGTAGTGCCACTGACCCTTTCTCCAATTTATTTATTACACATTTGGAGCTTCTCTAGGGGAGTTTTTCCTGTCTTTGGGGAGGCTGCCACCTACAATACCTCACCTAAGCGCGGCACTTTGCATTTGCAGTTTTCTATGCAAATACAATGAGTTTGCCTACAGCAAATCTCATGGTACAATAGTACCTTGTGATCCGGGCAATTTCAGCCTATTCAAATGAATGGGCTGAAATTGTACTGCACCCGGATCGCATTTTAAAAAAAAAGCACAGAAACAGAGCATTCCTGTGCGATTCGTGGTGTGAACTGGCCCCCAAAAGCTCAGACAAAAATGGTCCTGAAAGGGGTTCGTCGCCATTTCCTCACATGCATTGTAAATTTCATCTTGAGCTACTGAAGTCTGTTAATACTTTCACTTTTTTTTTTAGAGGGGGGGGGGGGTACACATAAGAAACAGAAGAGAAAAACACCAAAATGCCTGTGACAATATATAGGATTTATATATACAGTATTTCTTAATTAGCAGTTCATCTTCTGAAATGTCTTGTGTTGATGGAAGTTTGAATTAACTTTAAAGTGGTTGTAAACCCTTACAAACCACTTTGACCTACAGGTAAGCCTAGATTAAGGCTTACCTGTAGGTCCAATAAATATCTCCTAAACCTACATGGTTTAGGAGATATTTAGAAAAGAAAAAAAAAAGGCACCGCTATCTACGGCGCATGCGCCATAGACAGCGGCGCGCAGGCGCACTGCGCATGCCGAGATCGCGGCGATATGCCGCTCTCGTGCGCATGCGCAGGAGTGACGCCATCGCCGCTCCAGCGAAAGACAGCGCTGGAGTGGCGAGACCCGGAGAAGGTCGTGGATGAGGACCGCTTCGGGGGCTTCGTTCTCAAGTAAGTCATTCATAATGAGCTAGTAGGCTATGCATACTAGCTCATTATGCCTTTGCCTTGCAGGGTGTCTTTTTTTTTCAAAGAGGCTTTACTTCCTCTTTAAGGCCTCATACAGACGTTTTAACAGCGGCTTTGAGCTTTTTTTGCTGCTTAAGGCAACTCCATGTTATTCAATGGGCTCATACACACCATGGCGTTTGAGCTTTAACAGGCATGGTCGTTTTTTTTTGGAGCTTAAAAAAAAAAAAAAAACACAAGGACCAGCGCCTTCAGAGCCGTTTTGACACTAAATGCTGAAAAAAAAAAAAAGCTAAAAAAAAAAAAAACGCGCATTAATGCGATACCGACGTTTTTTAGCATCAGCGTTTTTAAGCTGCAAACTTTTTTATGTGGAAAATAGCAGAGGGAGGTTTCTTTTTTTTTAAAATGCACTTTAGTGTTAACGCTTAACGTTAAACGATCATTGACGCCAAATCAGAACGCTAATAAAATCGTATTATTAACACTGCTTTTTTCCCCGGTGTTACTAGCTTTACAGCAAGTTTTTTTAAAACGTCTGTGTGTATGAGGCCTAACAGATAAATACATCACTATTCTTAATGAATAAATCAGTCACAAAACAAAAAAATACAAAAAAACTTTCATTATAACCTCACCTTCTCTTGTGCATAGAAAAATGGAGAGCTAACCATACAAAGCACAAATTTGTAGGATGTACGTGGGTGAGAAGATGACACATTATTGCACAAGTAAACCTGTCTGACTGTCACGAATTACAGCCGCACCTTACCTACAGAACAATATAGGTGCTAAATCTACTTAAAAAAAATAAAAACAGAATATATCTAGTATATACGTCAAAGAAAAAAAAAAAAACACACAAAAACACAAGCGCCACAGTTTTGAGCGTGAAACATCTGGCCAGAAATGTCTCAGTTGTAACAAGAGACACTTACGATTCAAGGATTGCTTATCTGGGCTGTCTGGGGGTGATGAATGCCCCTGGTTTTCAAGGATATTATGCGTTAGGACAATTTTTTTTTTTGACCAGGTGAAAAATCTCTAAATGGGGGTTTGAGCTTTTCATCCTCGTCTTCGTTGAAAGATGGGCAGTTATTCCATCAGCCCTTCTTTGGATGAGATCTGCCCATCTATGTCTACCTTGCATCTGTGCCCAAACCAAGGAGGTCCTTAGCCTCTTCTCAGACAAGAAATTACAGTACAATGAATGCCCCCATTCAGGGTATACAATAGAAGTTTCCAGAATACAGACCATTGCAAAAACACAAAAAAAAAAAAAAAAAGGAAGGGGTGGGAGTTCCACTGTTATTCTTGATTTTGAAGTTTAGCTTTACTCTGACATCTCTTTGAAGGGAGTGTCCCTTTGTATTCAACTGTGAAACTGAGCCTTCACCGAAATACCATTTTTTGACCGACAGCATTTTAGCCCAGAATAGATTTTATTTTTTTTCTAGGGTAAGGCTAGAAATTGAACTTTACTTAGTAAAAGAAAGCAAAAAAGGTCATTGCTTTTTGTAAACCGAAATGAATGCAATCACAGGCTTTCAAATCCAACCCATGCAAAATTATTTTCTTAGCCCTTTGTTTCCCCTCCAACATTTATATCAGACTATAAAAATACAAAAGTAAAGTTGGAGAACTGTATACCGACCCATTTAAAGCAAACCTTAAAAACAAAACCCTAAACAAAAAAAGGAAAAAAAAATAAAATAAAGCTAAAAAGAGCTGTTATCTTGCCAGTAGCCACGTTCAGCTTTTGCCCCCTGTGGAGCACATACCCAGGCAACCAAAGCCCCATAATCACACCCAAGCATTTGTTATTAAATTGTATTTTTAGTAATTTTTTTTAATGAACATATACCGTCGTAGTTATGCCTTACTCTCTTTAAACGTTTGTGTTCAGTGCAAATTGTAACAAAAAAAACTAGTTACAGATGATGAATGAGCACAGAAGTGGCCTGCATGATCTGTCAATATAAAAAAGTTCACAAAAACAAAAAGAAAACACATTAGGCCTAGAATCGGGAAGACAATACGAGGTGATACAATCGTAAAAGGTTTAGGGTGAATAATAAAAGGTCTCCAAAAAGGAGCACAAGATAGCCCAGATATCATAGGAAGGGGGTGGACACAACGAGATAAGCCTTTTTGCAGCCGATATAGGAAGTCAATCGGTTAGCTTTTTTAGATACACCCAAGTATTTTGAAGCATGATTGCCAAAGAGCGACAATGCCAAGAATCCCATAATTCGCAATGGGCCTGTTCACACTTAAACATTGCGTCACCTGTCGCTGGGAAGCTCAAATGAGCTTCTTTGGGACAGAATCACAGGTTTTTGGTTCTACTGACGTTAATGGCATCTTCTTGAACTTTGCTTCACATGTAAATTTTTCAAGCACACATTTTAAGAAGTCTATGGGGCCATAAACATGCGATTCTGCTCCTGTACTACAAGTTGTGCCGACAAATGCTCCAATAAAGACTTTATAATCACCTTGGCTATGCTTAGGGTAAGTTTGAGCAAAAAGGCACAAACCCTACTGTTTTGTAATGCCATTACCAATCCGCTTGCCGTCTGGTCCTAACCCATTCAACTTCATGCACACTACTGGTCCATTACTGATGAGTGGCCTTGCTATCCAATGGCAATGCACACAACTATTAGCCAAACCACTGATGGATACCCTGGCTAACATAAGGTAGATGGAAAAGATGGCCACAGCACTAAGAAAAAAAAAAAAAAATATATCCACCTTGAAATGGTTTATAGTAAGAGATGGAAATAATAATAATTATTATTAAACCTATCCATAGATAGCTAGGAAACAGACCAGAGACAGACTTTCAAAAATATAACCCATTCATAAATTGAAGAAAGGTGACACAACTTAGGAGTTTAGGTTCATTTCAAATTCCTGTTACCAAAGCAATGTCTAGAAGACACTACATTTTTAAATCACAAAAGCAAGTGGAAGTAATAAAGTAACCTACTGACAAAAGTTTAAATATTCATTCATATTGCAGGATAATGGGTAACTTTGCTTTGACATCATTGATCGTTTACGCAATCTAAAGCTGGGTAGAAGTGGTTGAAAATGCAAGAAAATTGCTTGCTTGTATGACCATCAGAAAACATGATAGTAAGGCCCCATGCACACGAGACGCTGTTAAACGAGCGTTCAGAGGCAGTTGGACACTTTTTTCAACTGCCCCTGAACGCATGCAATGCTATCCTATGTGTCCATGTACACAGTCTTGTTTTTTCACATTTTATGCAGTTGCTTTTAACCTTGTTTTTCCAGAAGCAAAAAAATAGGTTCAGACACTCTGCTTTTCCACATTTCAGACGCAAAGCTTCCACGTTTACAAGCGTTTTTTTTAAAAGGAACCAAATTTTTTGGACCAGAAAACTCAGAAATCGGATGGTAAACCATATAAAAAAAAATAAAATAAAAATTGGTTTAAAATGTCGTAATTACTTTAGATAGTTCATAGAGCATATATACTCACTGATGCAATGCCATAAAAAAAACTTTGAGGTGGCTTAGACAATGAGGAATGCCTCCACTTCTTTGCCCCAACCCTTCATCCAATTTCTAATCTAATCAGTGACTCCACCTAGTCTGACCAAAGCATAGCAATGTCTTTTTTTCACAAAGAAAAACCTGCATACCAATGTCTAGTCAGCCCCAACCCCCCACCATGTTTGTGAAATATCCAACGGACATTCGCTGCGCCATCAACGGATGCGTCCAATATTGGCGAGCTCTGACTCTGGATCTCACGCAATTTGCCACAACGTTGCTGCCTCATCAAGAGCGACATCAGGAGCATTTCCTGACATATATTCAATATGGGATCCATTTCCAAAAAAAACACACACAGAAAGAGGCAAATGCAAGTGTACAACTGCTCTCTCTGCTGCTCACTCTGATCAAAATGGCAGAAATAGTTAATACATGCTTTCTGAGCTTGGGGAGGGTCTATATGATGTTATCTTTACAAACGCAAACGCGGTAAAACGCGGCTAAACGCGGTATGAAAAACACGCGTTTTAAAGCATGTGTTCAGCAGAGTTTGCATCTGTGTCTCGTGTGCATGGGGCTTACGGTCATTACTACAGGCATAAAAATAAAAAAGGCAAATATCATGGCCGGTCCCATCCTTGTTAGGTGCTATTGCCACCTTAATTGGAGGGAAGTGTAAAGCTTACAGTCTGCTTTTGCTCTTCACACCCACATAAAGAGGTGAACACGTAATTCATCAGGGTTTGGCCCAAAGTATACTTCTCTCTAACATTACAGTACAGGTTAATGATTCATGCGAGCCACCATCATCTCCTACCAATTCATCAAACTGCACTGTCACATGGGCGATCCTAGCAACGGCACTATACACAGAAGCAGCCAGAGATATTGACAATAGCCGCTGTGCAAATAGTCAGCCCAATACTTTTATCAAAGCAAAATCTCTTCAAACATTAATGAGATCATCTCATCTCCGAACACAGGGATGGATACTCTAGGTGAAGCACACAAGTTATACAGGAGCTAAATGCAAGTAGAGCAAATTGTGCCTGCATTCAATGCAAAGTAGCTGCTCTAAAGACTAAACAAAGTCCTAGATTATATCAGGCTAGACAGAGAAAATGGTAGGAGTTAGTCCTCTAAAGCAGGGATCTCCAAACTACGGCCCTCCAGCTGATGAGGAACTATACGTCCCATGAGGCATTGTAAAACTGACATTCACAGACATGACTAGGCATGGTGGGAATTGTAGTTCCTGAAATGGAAGGCCATAGCTTGGAGACCCCCCTGCTCTAAAGCCTAGTACACACGGGCCGAATATCAGGCGGCACGACCGTAAATGGTCTACGGATCGGCACCTGATCATGGCTCTTAGCCAATGGCTGAAAACAGGTGACCAAGGTGTTCTAGCGTATAGCTCAGTGGGGAAGATTGTGGTACCAATATCGCATAGTTAGAACAGTGACTCCTCCTGAGCGCTCCAGTTTTATTTCCATTCTGTCTGCCAAGTTGAAGGAAAAAAATAAAAAATGGTTAGTGTGTACCAGGCTTAACCACTTGCCTACTGAGCACTTAAACCCCCTTCATGCCCAGCCCAATTTTCAGCACTGTCATACTTTGAATGACAATTGTGCGGTCATGCTGAACTGTAACCAAAATTAAATTATCCTTTTTTCCACACAAATGGATTTTTGATGGTATTTAATCACCTATTTCACGGTTGTAAAGGTAAACATTTTTTCACCTTAAGGTGAAAAAACAGACAATGCCACCCCCCGTTTTACTTACCCGACCCCTCGAAAGTCCCACGTTCGCACCCTACATCCTCTTCGCCAATCAGCCTGGCACACTTGCTTTGGAACGCAAGGGTGCCATAATGTGCAAATATGTATGTAGCGGTCACACTTTACCAAGTGTGCGCTATCAGTGCAAATTTAGTTTTTCTCAGAACTTTAATGGGGTTCTGAGGGTTAATTGTACAGGATTACTTTGGCATCAGTCTGGCTGGGCTGTACTAAGGTTCCGCCTGGTCATAGGTGCAGTGAGACACCCATGACAGGCCAGGAACCAGGCCTGGTTGGACGTGTTAGGTACCAATCTTTCCCAGAGCCAATCAGTGGGCGCGTCTGGCCCCACTGTGTAGTCCGGGAAGAGGGTATTTAAGGTGCTGAAGTCACGTGTTCAGGGTTCGGCTGCTGCTTTTATTCCTGGTTCTGGTCCGGGGTAGCCCCGCGAGGGGTCCCGGGCCTAGGAGCGTTTGCCGTCCTGCAAGCATGGTCAATCCGACCAACCCCAGAGGCCCTCATGGTCTGGGGTGGGGATCTGTCTGTTCCCAAGACTGGCTAGTCCGAGGCCCAGTAACTGAAGGAGGATTCAAAGGTGTCCCGGTGTGCTCTCGGTTTTGGAGGGACACGGCAACTCATACAAGTGACCAGGGGAGGACTCTTCGGAGGAGGGCCAACAAACTGGCTGCCCGGTAAGAGCCTGGGAGCCGAGTTGTATGGACACTAAAGAATCCACACTTCATACAGTATCGCCAAGAAGGTTGAGAGATCCAGGTACTGTGAGAAAGGTTCCTACTTGTCTTTAGTTACAAATCTAGTCTCTGGCAGAGACTTTACAAAGTTTCCGGATCACATGTTGGCTGCTAGATCTCTGGCTAGAGGTTTATCCAGCAGTGAAACACCCAGCTGCGAGTGGCTACTCTCTGGGTTAGAGACATTCAGTGGATGTCAGCAGTTCAAAGTGCCTTTATCACCCGTGCCCTCTATTCCCAGCTGAGACCTTATTGTTGGATGTTACCCCTGCAAAATAAAAACCTTGAAAAAAGGACTTTTAATATGTCAGCATCTGAAGTCGTTGGGTACTAACCCTGAGAACCCCTAGACAACAACCGAGGAGGTAATTGGTAAGCCCAGAAAGTCAAGGCCGCCCCTCAGGGTTATGGCCGCTACATGTAAACAACACCTGTTATGGTCCACAGATGACTTATGCATGGGGTTCAGCTTTAAGGCTCTATGCACACTGAAGCTCATAAAAAACGGCAGTTTATTGGAGTTTGGGCTTTCTTTAAAAGCCCATAAACTCCACGTTAGCCTAAGTGTCCTTGCACACATGAAAGTTTTTTAGCTTTAATGAGCAGTGGAGTTTATAGTTTGCGTTCAAAGTGCCGTTTTTCACCACCAAAAAAAGCCAACCGCTGATAAACGCGCGTTAATTAGCGGTCGGTGTTCCATTTTTTCAATGCATTGGTGGAGTTTGGAATGCATTGTGGGATTTTTTGGAGTGTCCTCTGTAATTTTTTATTAAAAATGCCCATAAACCTAAACGCTCATAAACGCTAGTACAAAACGCTGTAAAAAGCAAGTTTTTCAACCAGTGTTTTCTGCCAGCAATCTTGTGTCCAGAAAAAGCTTTTTTGAGCTGTGCATGGAGCCCAAGGCTTGCGCAAGTGGCATACATGTGAAAAAAATAGAGTTTCTAATCTTTGCACAAGTCTGCACACTATTACGCATGCACCAGTGTATACCCAAGTACAGCTACCTACAACCATTCATGTCTACAGGCGACTGTACGCAGCACCTTAGCTTTCCAAGCAAGAGGAATCTTGCAGAATTTATGCTGCATGTGCTCAGGCTCGTGTAAGCAAAAAGGCCTTATATAAATTAGCACGCACATTACTGTGTGCAAATGTGGCCGGGTTAAAAAAAAAAAAAAAAAACTAACGGTATATTATAAAAGCTGAAGATTTTCCTTTAACATTTTTAGATCACAACCAGCAGTACCGTTTAAGAGAAGACCATGCCTTTGTATATGTACTGGTCAACTGTGCCCAACATGTGTTAGGAGAACACAGAAGGGTTTTGTTAAGTATACAGAAGTGACAGCATAGCAAGAAACATTTGCCGACACAACTGTGTCCAAGAGCTTGGACTTCAACACATGCTTAAAAGCCTAGTCAAAGCAATGCTACCCCATAACACATTAAAGTGTAACTAAACCCAGGACCCTGCATTCACTATATCTGGTCTCCCACAGTACACAGAGCATGGAAATGCAATAGTTTTAATAAATATAAATTACACCTTTTCTCATCAGCAGTATACAACAGTCTTGCGACTATCCGTGTCTGGTTAAAGCTTGTAGGAGTTTATTCTCCCATTAATGTCCTATAAAAAAAAAAAAAAAAAAAAAAAGTACAGAAACCCTGACCCTCTGTCTAGACCAGGGGTGCCCAACCAGTGGCCCGGGGGCCACATGTGGCCCGTGGAGCCATCCAAAGTGGCCCTTGACCTCCTGCTCTAAGATGGCAGGTTGGCAAGCCCAAGATCACGGGTTGCCGACTCGCCATCTCAGAGCAGCAGTTTTGTGAATGAAGCCGCTGGTAGCGGAAACAAGTGGTTGCGGAGCAGAGCCACATAAGCCAATTCTTCCTGTATAGCGGCCGCTCCTTTCACAGGCAGAGTGATACCAAATGCACTCCGCCTGGGAAAGCAACAGCCAGCGATAGCAGAATGGAAGACGGTTAAAGGTAAGTTTACTACTAAATTCACAGTATATATATGGATATCTGTTTTGCAGTGGTTACTGGGCTGCTTTCAAAATGATCCGCAGGTGCAGAGCAGCTGCGGGTTACCTGCATTGAGCCATAGACTTCTGTTATTACCTGCGGGTTTGTTGCGTCTTCAGAAAGTGCGCCACACCTGCAGGATATAATAGAAGTTTACAGCAAAGTGCAGCTAACCCGCAGCAAATCCACAGGTTCACTGCGCTGCACCCGCGGTTTGGGCAAATCGCAGCCCATCAGTGTGAAAGCAGCTCCCTTTTCACTGACAGCAGTTGCCGACTCGCCATCCCAGAGCAGCAGTTTTGTGAATGAAGACGCTGGTAGTGGAAGTGGTTGCGGAGCAGAGCCACATAAGCCAAGGCTTCCTGTATAGCGCCCGCTTCCAGCAAGGAAAAAAGGGGGGGCGCGAACTTCCTCATAAGTTTCCTGCGGCAAAGTCATTCGTTAGTAGGAGTGGGTACCTGTCAAACCAGGTACCCGCTAGTTGTCGGGGGGGGGGGGGGGGAATACTTTTGCAAGGCACTATAGCTATAACTGCAAAAGGAGCCAGCCTGAAGGGATCTAGCAGGACTTAGTGGTTCTAAAGGCAGAAGGTTTCTCATCTTCTGTGCATCAAGATTAAAAGAGTGAAAGAAGGGCGGGGCTGAGCTGCCGCTAGATGTCTTAATGGATGCACAGAGCAGCGGCTCGGGTGCCCCATAGCAAGCAAGAGGGAGGGGCCAGGAGCGCCGACAGGGGACCCAAGAAGAAGAGGATCTGGGCTGGTTTGTGCACA
Source organism: Lithobates sylvaticus (assembly GCA_028564925.1). Classification (NCBI taxonomy): domain Eukaryota; kingdom Metazoa; phylum Chordata; class Amphibia; order Anura; family Ranidae; genus Lithobates; species Lithobates sylvaticus. The sequence continues at coordinate 22,877,763 of CM053033.1, read as the reverse complement.
CAAGACTAATATTTAAACTTTCTGACTAAAGTTCCACTTTAAAGACTTGGGAGCTGCATTATAATTAATGTGTGTGGCTTATATATGCTAGCTGCTGTGTTTTACAGCAGGAGGTTTTTTTTTTTTTACACCATAGGTTAGGTTTGCATTATTCTGCATTACAGGGACACTACACATACTGGTATCTTGATTAACATATCCAATGAAAAATTTTTCAAGGACACCTTACCATACCAGCAGAACAGAGCAAACTTCTCTATGCCCTTTAACCTAAAAGTGTATGCACTGTAAACACTGCAGCTATAGGCGAGGCACAGAGAGGTAGAGGGATCATAAAACATCATAGATGGAGAAAGCACACAGTATATTTTTGTAGGCCAGAATACACCGTCCAGAAGCATTAAAGGCCAAGTTCACCTTTGCAGGTAAAATTTCACTTTTCATAATAGAAGTCTCTGCTGCCCAAACCATCCCATGTGCCCATCTATTGCCACATCCCTGGCAGCTTTGAATCTTCACCTCTGTTTGAAATAAAACTGTATATACTCGAGTATAAGCCGAGTTTTTCAGCACATTTTTTGTGCTGAAAGTGCCCCCCTCGGCTTATACTGGAGTCAAGCACTTTTCTGCAGCGTAGAATGACATTTTCCGACCAGACTCTGGGGCCCGGTATCTCGGGCCCCTTGGTGCTAGGAACCCCAAATTTTGTGCACAAACCCAAGGGAACCAACACTACAACATATATGGAGTTCCTAGCGCCAAGTGGCACCGAGATACGGGGCCCCAAAGTCGGTTCGGAAAATGTGAAAGGGTAACTCCAATTTCATTGGGAAAAAATAGCAAATAAAAATATATAAAGGTAGTATATACAATTACGACTCAAGTCATATTGTAATGGAATGTCAGTTAAAACTACCTTTACAATCTGCACCTTTCTGTAAAATGCAATATGGCTACCTGGAGGTGTTCTATACACAGAACGCCCGCCCAGAAACATTTCCTGCTTGTGCGATTGGCTCACCGATTTTCTCAGAAGTCTGCTTAAGATAAAAAGATTTCAGTCATCCCCCACAAAAAAAAAAAAAGTTAATTTTGGGGAGACACTCACAATAGGAAACTAAAGGGATGCAGGCCTTGCAACTTTCCTCAGAGCCCTGCAGGTGCAGCAGCTGACATAATTATGAAACCACTCCCATTAGATATACTTTGCACATGGACAGAAACACAGCAAGTTCTTTAGAACAAAAAAATAAAAAAAATATAAAAAAAAAAAAGGTAGGAATCTGCAACAAAGTTCGTTAAAATCCTTCCAAATGTACATGGAGTTTCTCTTTAACCACTTCCAGCCCAAGGCCGTCATACAACGTTCTTGACTTTCAGTGGGAATATCGGAATGACGCCTGCAGCTACAGGCATCAGATATCCTCGTTTTCAGCCGACAATTCTGTGCACCACAAGAACAATCATAGCGTCAGTTCCGCCGCTTCATCATTCTTACAGGCGATGGGAAGGGAGGTTTCCCGACCCGACCCCCCCCCCCCCCCCCCCGCGCTATCCAGTGCTTCTCCCGTGCCATCGGGGACCTGGAGAAAGAATCGATTGCTGCCAGATGACCATAGAGATTTCTGGTGACCAGATTGTCACGTCATCTCCATGACCGTCGGAGGCCCGGGCGCGGCGTTATGACTTCACGTCTGGGCTGCGATAGTAAACAAATGCGCGATCGCGGCTGGTAAGCATGAGATTGTGAATTTTTTTATTTCCTTTTTTTGAGCTCATGCTTTCCAGCCTGGAGGAAAGATGTGTGGTCTTTATGACCCCACATCTCTCCATAAAGAGGACCTGTCACGCACCATCCCTATTACAAGGGATGTTTACATTTTAAAGCGTGACATGTTGGGTATCCATTTACTTGGCGCAACATCTTTCACATTATACAAATCAAAAATATGGGCTAACTTAACAGTTTTGTTATTTTTTAACTCATGAAACTGTTTTTCCAAAAAATAAAAAATAAATAAATTGTTGCGCAAATACCCTGCGAGATAAAAAGTTCTGACAGTCATTTTATTCCCTAGTGTCTGCTAAAAAAAAAAAAAAAAAAAAAAAATAATGTAAGAGTAATTTTTTATTTTTTTTTGCTAGAAAAAGATTATGATTTTTACATGTAGGAGATGAGTGCCAGAATAGGCCAGATATGGAAATGGCTAAGGTGACCATACACATTACAATCTGATCGTACAATCTCCTTATCAGCTAGAGGTGCAACGGATCAAAAAACTCACGGATCGATCCTCGGATCGGATCATTTTTTGGGTTAAGCAAATAATTGAATTTGCAAAAAACCTTTGAAAATTCCACCACCATATAGTCCCCACTGTAATATTGGCAGACCATGGCTGGGTTACCGGCAGGATATTGAGGGATGGCTGTGACTGCATTTGTCACAGAGCAGCGCTGTGGGCACTACAGATCCAGCCCACAGCGCTGCTGCCATCCAAACTCTCCCCTCCACTGTACACAGAGGGGAGAGAGGAACCGGCGTCATCTTGACCCCAGTTTGTTTACAAGTGATCGATCCATCATTTGACGGAGCAATTACATTGTAAACGGCCGACGGGTGCACCAAGATGGCCGCCACTCCGGAGCTAGGCCGAAGCCTTTCCTAAGGTCGAGGAGCGCTCCGCGGCGTGTGCCGATCCGAACAGGGTGACCCGTTCGGATCACGGATCAGTTACGATCCATTGCACCCCTAACATCAGCTATGTAGTGCAAGGGCCTGCTGGATTTGATACAAATTGGATAGGTCAGGTGGGTCCTCCTATTATATAGTTTTGGTAAATCTACAGAGATTGTAGAAATTGCATAGTGTATGGCCATCTTTATACAAGCACACAGGAAGGAGTAGATGAAGACAGTCCGCTGTCAGGCCCAGTTCATTATTATTATACAGGATTTATATAGCGCCAACAGTTTGCGCAGTGCTTTACAACATCAGGGCAGACAGTACAATTACAATACAATTCAATACAGGAGGGATCAGAGGGCCCTGCTTGTTAAAGCTTACAATCTAGAAGTTCAGGTCTCGGTAGTGTTTGATCATGTCTGCTTGTCCCCAAACCCCCCTCAAACACCACCCAACTAAAAAATAATGCTTATAACTAGACATGTGCAATTAGTTTCGTTTTCCGTTAAAATTAGTTATATTCGTTATATTCGTTTATTCGTTATCGTATGAATGAACAAATGATTCGCTAAAAATTTTAACGAATAACGAATCGAACGAATATGAAAAACGAAAATCCGAAATAGACAAAAATTAGAAACGAAACTACAAAAGAAAATCCGAAAAACGAAAACAGGAACAAAAATCAAAATGAACAAAAAAATTAGTACATTCATAACTTTCTTTTTGTTGAATTGGTAATTTTCCGTGTCTCTTACAATGGCGCTGCTTAACGTGCTTCGAATGGATTGAACGAAAAAATTCGTAACTTTTTTTTTGCGATTCGTAATTTTCCATGTCTCTTACAATGTAATAATAGCATACACATTACATAAAATTATGAATTATGCTCCGATTACCAATCTACGAAAACAATGTTACGAAAGTACGAATGTAACAAAATCTACGAAAATACGAATGCGTCCGAATTTCGAATAAACGAAAATTATACTAACAGAAAAACGAATCAACGAAAAACTTACGAAATTACGAATCGTTACGAACCAACGGAAACGAACAGAAACAAAACGAAACTAAACAAATTTTTTCTATTGTGCACATGTCTACTTATAACCATCTCCAGACATGTTGAAATGCACAGCCAACAATTTTGGCAGCCGTTACCTTTTCTATGCAGCAAAGTTTATTGCAGCTTTAGTTCAGCAACAGCTGGGAAGCAGAGATGTGCGATAATCCATCACCAATACAACCTCTGTTCACTATATGTAACATACAACAGCTGCAACACTCTACCACCCATAACCACCAAGTTCAACCATCAAGTCACAGGTTCATTTAAAAAAAAAAAAAAAAAAAAAAAAAAAGCTCTTTTCACCCAGAATGATTCTCATTTTTATAAATGGAGTTTTTTTTTCTTTTTAATCCAATTCATTTTCCATCCATTAGCAGAGGCTGAGATTTCAATCTAGGATGCAGAAAATGGTAGTCTCCAGAAGAAAGCAAGCCGTTGGTTGGGAATTGCAGGAATGCAGCGACTGGTAATCAAACACCATCCTGAAATCTGATCATGTAGAAGTTGTAGACGCACGCTCACTTAGAGGAACAAGGTTGTTCACGAGCGCACACACACACACACACACACAAAGAAATCTGTTCATATTCAACCCATCAAATGCTTAGAACAAGCTCACAAATTTGCAAAGCCTCAATGCACAGCGAGATATTACAAACCTTTTATACCTGAATATTAAATGTATTCTCGTCTTTGGAGAATAGTGTTTTTGGCACATCAGTCCTTTTCTTTGTGCATTCATTTTCAGTGATTCATATATTTTATTTATTTATTTATTACAGGATTTATATAGCGCCAACAGTTTACGCAGCGCTTTACAATATTAAAAAGGGAGACAATACAGTTATAATACAATAAAATACAAGAGGATTAAGGGGGCCCTGCTCAGAAGAGCTTACAATCTAATAGGGTGGGGGAGGTGATACAAAAGGTTGTAACTGTGGGGAATGAGCTGATGGAAGTGGTAAAAGATTAGTTGGAGACATGATAGGCTTCCCTGAAGAGTTGAGTTTTCAGGGATCGCCTGAAGGTAGCTAGAGTAGGGGATAGCCGGATAGGTTGAGGTAGCGAGTTCCAGAGAATGGGAGAGGCTCTGGAGAAATCCTGGATATGTATGAAGCCCTGGGTGAACCTTGGGGTATACGAGAATCTTGGGGAATCTAACTATCTAACTGGGACAAGCATCAATCTGCTCCCCTTAGCGGTGAGCTGGCAAGGTAATAATAATAATAATAAAAATAATGCTAATAATAAAAATAATAATATTTTACATTATTACATTTTTATTATTATTATACAGGATTTATATAGCGCCAACAGTTTGCGCAGCGCTTAACAAAATAAAAGGCAGACATTACAATTACATAACAATTTGGTACAAGAAGAATCAGAGGGCCCTGCTCGCTAGAGCTTACAATCTAAAAAGAAAGGGTCAATTGATACAGGAGGTAATAGCTGTGGGGGATGAGTTGATGGAAAAAGTAAAACAGTGTTAGTTAGAAGCAGGATAGGCTTCTTTAAAGAGAAAGGTTTTCAGGGATCGTCTAAAAGATGGATAGATTAGGGGACAGTCGGACAGATTGAGGTAGAGCGTTCCAAAGGATGGGAGAAACTCTGGAGAAATCCTGGAGGCGAGCATGGGAGGAGGTGACAACGGAGCTAGAGAGCAGGAGGTCTTGGGAGGACCGAAGAGAGCGGCTTGGTTGGTATTTTGGTACTAGGTTAGTGATGTAGCTGGGGGCACAGTTATGGATGGCTTTGTAAACTATTGTTAGTACTTTGAATTTTATTCGTTGGGTGAGTGGAAGCCAGTGGAGGGATTGGCAGAGAGGGGTGGAGGACGCTGAATGGTTGGTAAGGTGGATAAGTCTTGCAGCAGCTGATTGATGGTTGGTATAGGTGGATAAGTCTTGCAGCAGCATTCATTATGGACTGAAGGGGGGATAGTCTATGTAAAGGTAGTCCAATGAGGAGGGAATTGCAGTAGTCGAGGCGAGAGATAACCAGGGAGTGAGTTAGAAGCTTGGTGGTGTCATTCGTTAAAAAGGGGCGTATTCTGGAAATGTTGCGGAGGCTAAGGCGGCATGATTTGGACAGGGATTGTATGTGGGTCCGAAAGGACAGTTCAGAGTCTAGGATTACCCCTAGCACCCTGGCATGTGGGGACGGACTGATAGATGTGCCATTGATCTTGACTGAGAAGTCAGGGGAAGGGGCACGTGGGGGAGGAAATATTAAGAGCTCAGTTTTAGACAGATTAAGTTTGAGAAAGTGGTTTGACATCCAGACTGATATGTCTGCTAGTAAATCAGTGATGCGTGAGGAGATTGATGGGGTGAGTTGAGGGGCAGAGAGATAGATCTGGGTGTCATCAGCATATAAATGGTAGTGGAAGCCATGTGAGGCTATCAGCGGACCCAGGGAGGAGGTGTAGCTTGAGAATAGTAGTAGAGGTCCAAGGACAGAACCTTGGGGGACCCCAACAGTAAGAGGAGTTGGAGAGGAGGAAGTGGAGTTGCAAGTGACACTGAAGGTGCGATGAGATAGGTAAGATTCGAACCAACGGAGAGCACAGCCATGGAGACCAAGCAAATTTAGTTTTTTGAGGAGGAGGGGGTGGTCAACTGTATCAAAGGCAGCAGAAAGGTCTAAGAGTAAGAGTACGGAATAATGACCATTGGTTTTGGCTGTTAGTAAGTCATTTGTGAGTTTTAGGAGGGCAGTTTCTGTGGAGTGCTGTGGGCGAAATCCAGACTGAAGGGGATCCAGAAGGTTATTCTCAATGAGGCGGTCGCTCAGTCGGCTGTAGACTAAACGTTTAAGGAGTTTGGAGGCAAAAGGGAGTAGAGAGATGGGTCTTAGATTGTTAAGATTGGTTGGGTCTAGTGAGGCCTTTTTTGGTATGGGAGTGACTAGTGCATGTTTTAGAGGGTTGGGGAAGATGCCAGTGGAGAGGTTGAAGATATGAGTTAAAGACTGTAGGATAGAGTCAGATGGTGACCGTAGTATTTGAGAAGGAACAGGGTCCAGGGGGCAGGAGGTTAGGTGGGCATTAGAAAAAATTTTAGTGACTTCCTCTATAGTAGCTGGATTAAAAGAGGAAAGTATTGATTGATATATACACATACACACACACACACACACAGTGAACTTTGGGGACAATAGCTCCACGGGATTAAGTGCATAAACCGTCAGTTGTAAAATAAAAGACATTTATTTGAAAGAAAAATCAAAATAAGGCTTTCTTCAGCGCACAGGTAAAGTACAAAAACAAAGTCCGCTTATCTTCAGCATAACAAAAAAACAGCTTATCTTCAGCACAAAAACAAAGTTTAAGGAAAACACATACAGTTTTTGCAGCAGGTTCTTTTAGCAGCCTCCAGACATCCACACAGCTCAGCTAACAGGTGTAATCACCTACTCCTCCTCACACCCACAACTCTTCCCTACTTCCTGTCTTTTGAGCTGTCTTCCTGGAGGCCCTTAACCCCCTGTGCGCTGAATCATTGTGGTCAGGGAGGGAGGCTCTTTTCCCACCCGAATATCTCTTCAGAGCCTCCCAAATTCCGGGTCCCAAATAACTATTATTAACTTAGAGAGGACTGCGAGTCAGTCCTCTCCTGCTCGGCTACTCCCGGAACCCCTCACCCATTTTGGGTGACCCCCTGAGCAACGCTGCGACTCCTTTAAAGGGACCACAGCCCAAATACTGGTGCTATATAGCACCCGTCCAGGACCCAACCTTGGCGTCCTGTACAATACATACACACACACACACACACACACACACACATCTCTATTTCTTTATCTATTTCTTTATCTATTTCTTTATCTATTTCTTTATCTATTTCTTTATCTATTTCTTTATCTATTTCTTTATCTATATATGGCTTACCCTTCTAAGCTTAGTGATGAGAAAGTCTCGTTTGGTTTAAAAATAACAAACACGTGTAACGGCCATAACCCTGAGGGGCGGCATTGACTTTCTGGGCTTACCAATTACCTCCTCGTGGCTTGTCGGTTGTTGCCCAGGGGTTCCCAGGGTTAGTACCCAGTGACTTCAAATGCTAAAACATAAAAGTCCTTTTCAAGGTTTTTATTTTGCAGTGGTAACATCCAACAGTAACACAGTCTCTGATGGGAATAGAGGACACGGGTGATAAACTCAGGCACTCTGAACTGCTGACATCCACTGAATGTCTCCAACCCAGAGAGTAGCCACTCGCAGCTGGGCGCTTCACTGCCGGATAAACCTCTAGCCAGAGGTCTAGCAGCCAACATGTGATCCGGAAACTTTGCAAAGTCTCTGCCACAGACTAGATTTGTAACTGAAGATAAGTAGGAACCTTTCTCACAGTACCTGGATCTCTCAGCCTTCTTGGCAGTACTGTGGAAGTGTGGATTCTTTAGTGTCCATACAACTCAGCTCCCAGGCTCTTACTGAACAGCCAGCTTCTCCGAAGAGTCCTCCCCTGGTCACTTGTACGAGTTGCCGTGTCCCTCCAATACCGAGAGCACATCGGGATGCCTCCGAAACTTCCTTCATTTACTGGGCCTCGGACTAGCCAGTTCCGAGACTCGAAAATGGACGGATCCCCATGCGTTTCCTCCTTTTTGGACTGCAATTGAACGCCAGGAGTGGACTTTATATTTTTTTACCCATCATTTTTATGCAAGGTTAATGAATTGTTGGTCACACTGTAGTTTCATTCTCAAGGGAAAATTTCACATTGCTTTCTTGTCAAACAATACGTTTTTTCATATATAAAAATAGGTGACTAGATAGCATCGTTTGTAGTTGTGGGTGTAGTAAGAAGAGTTTTACGCACCTTTATCTTAAAGTAGAACTAATAGGCGACACTCCCCCCCCATTTTGGATACCGTAAGGGAGGGTTGTAACCCCAGCCAGATTTATTTTCACCACCCGTGTCCCATTGCAGAGATTTCCCTTTTTGTCCCATAGCCAAACAGGTAGTAAGAGGAAATCCCTGCAAATTAGGGGAATTCCCTAGGGACCCCCAGGTCACCAGAACTAGTGTCCCCATTGGAAGATTTTGCCGTTATTATCGTATATACTCAAGTATATGCCGACAAATATAAGCCGAGGCACCTAATTTTACCACAAAAAAAAAAAACTGGGAACACTTATTGACGCGAGTATAAACCTAGGGTGAGAAACGTGCAGCTACTGTAAGTGGAAAAGAGGGTCAACAATGCCCATTTGCAGCCATAGGTCCCCTGAACATCAAACTTGTTAGTTAAGGGTTCCTAGATGCCCCCTAGCTGCAGCCAAAAATTGGGGTCTCTGGACCCAAAGGGTCCTGAAATGACATTGCTGCAGATGGACACAGTTGACCGACTTTGGGGCCCCGTATCTCGGGCCCACTTAGTGCTAGGGAGAGATAACCACCGCTCCAGGATAGACCTTCAGGGCGAATGCTCCTACTCCTGTTTGGGAGCCAACGATGCTGGCTAATAACACAATAGACTTGGAGTTTTAGAAAGAACTCTGGACAGCCGCACACCGGCGATAGATAAAATCTTTGATGATTTATTTAAATAACAGGAATCACATCAATCCAGTAGTCCACTGCAAAGCAAAGCAAAAGGGGGGCACAAAGCTGATGCGTTTCACACTATATGTAGTGCTTACTCATAGCTATGGGGTAAGCCCGCCCCAACATGACCCAATCAAATGACAGGCGAGCTCTATTTCCTGCAGCGGGCCTAGAAACGCAGAACATTATATTCTTCCAAACAATGCAGCCTAAAGCAAAAATATTAAAGACCACTCACTGTTCTATATAACAATAATTTAGACTGCAGACCTCTGCCTAAGTACAATATTGTCAAACTGAAATAAAGTAGCACATGTAAATCTTGAAGGTTACCACTTTAAAGTTCAACATACACAATGTAGCCAACAGACTTGTTCCCTTCCTCAGACAGGAAGCCCAGCTCCCGATCAACACATTCCACTTGGATTACGTAACACTCGTTTACAGCGCAGCATTATGAAGACCAGGATGATTATTCCTTTCTCAGAATTAAAGGTACGAGCGACAAAGTTTCACAATTCATATCGAAATACTTAAAATGGGCAGCATAATACATAATGGTCCAAAAAGGTAAAAACCTTTTTTGTTAGATTTAAATCATCAACAATGATCAAAATTGACATCACACATGAGCGAGCATTTAAGGTGATGCTTAACAAGAAAAAAATGGTTCTACTTACCATTACCAATATTGCACAGAGTGGTCCTTCACCTGTTCTTTGGCTTGATGCCATCAACTCCTGAGTGCCCACTTATGAAATTGGGTGCTATGAGGGCATGGGTGTCTGCAGGTAGGGGCAAGTGCCCCCCCCCCCCCGGAATCAGGGATCGGAGCAGGAGTTTGTTCCCCACTCGGTCTTTATCCTAGCGCTGGCGGCCGGCCCTGTCCTCACCCAGAATGAAAACGGGTCTTGCCAGCTGCTGGCTATCTTGGACATCCTACTGGCATTCAAGGTACCGTACTGAGCAACACACACACACACACACACACACACACACACACACACACACACACACACACACACACACCACTGGGACATAGGGTCACTTGAGGGACTGCAGACAGGGCAAGTGGGGTCTCTGTCACGCCCCACATGTATGCAGTCTAATGCCCCGTACACACAGTCGGAATTTCCGACGGAAAATGTCCTATCGGACCATGTTGTCGGAAAATCCGACCATGTGTGGGCACCATCAGACTTTTTCCGTCGGAAAAAAATTTGAGATCCTGCTCTCAAATTTTCCGACAACAAAGTCCGATCTGACTTTTTCCGATCGCGTGTAGCGAATTCCGACAGACAAAGTGCCACGCATGCTCAGATCAAAATTACAAGACCAAAGCTATTGGCTACTAGCCTCTACGTAGTCCCGTTGTACGCAACGAACGTCACCACGTTCAGGATGATCGGATTTTCCGACAACTTTGTCCGACCGTGTGTATGCAACACCAGTGTCGGACAAAATCTTTTGGAAAAAAAAAAATCGACGGATTTTGTGGCCGGAATTTCCAACCGTGTGTACGGGGCATTAGAGTCTCTTGTGCCATGTCTGCAGTCTCCGACCATCTCCTGTACTACGTCTGCAGTCTCTGACTGCGATAATGACATTGTTGAAAAGGGTCAGAGCATAGGTGATCTTAAAATTATGCCCCCCCCCCCCGAAAAAAAAACTTCTGCGGACACCCATGTATGAGGGTACCCATGCGCTGCACTCACAATCCAGGCTGTGTGCATCCATAGACACACACAGGGCCAGTAAGCCATGCCCCCAATCCCTATTCACAGGAGATTGACTAACCAGGAAGAGATTAGAGCGGTGCTGCAGCCGGGACAGCTCTGGATCAGTGAGAGGAATCAGGTAAGGGTAGTTTTTTTTTTTTTTTTTTTTTTTTAACCTTACCGCAGAGAACACAGACTGTTTTCACACGGGCGGCCTGATAAGGTCCGCCTATCAGGGTTTTTTTTTTTTTTTTTTTTTTTGGTGGACCCGCGACCTGACTGCCCTCTATGGAGCAGTGGAAGTAAAACGGACATACTGGATTTGTATAGCGCTAACAGTTTGTGCAGCACTTTACAACATGAGGCCAGACAGTACAATTCAATACAGGAGGAATTAGAGGGCCCTGCTTGTTAGAGCTTACACCAATGCATACATCTGTCACATGTGCTCCTCACCACACACAGATAGCAAGGATGTCATGGTGATTTGGAATCAGTGATGTAAGTAACTGAGTTAAAATAAACGGAGTTACTTAACGCAGTTACTTTAGAGGGTAACGAGTAATCTAACTGATTACTTTTCCCCTCATTGTAATGCAGTTCCCATTACTTGGGCGGCGTTACTGCAATTACATCTACCGCCACTAGATGGCAGTAGTGTAATTCCGGTGTCCTGCCGAAAAAGTTCCCCCGCCAGATAAGGACCCCCCTGTACTGCGCAGGCGCAGCGCTTGCACAGTACAAAGGACTATGGAGCTTACGAAAATTGCCGAACCTAAACAGCTCTGAGTGAACTCTACACCGCACAGGTGCAGTTAACATGTAATTGTACGAGGCGATGCCGCACGCTCCCGATGCTCGTGCTACTCTGCAAGGGGCGTCTATCGAGTAACTAAGGGGCGGTTCTAGTATTACTGTAACCAAGGGGCGCATTTATTATTGTTATAGCGAGCTCTGCCCATCAATTTAACATTCACCCTCTTCTGTAGCCATCCGCCCCTTACACGATATAATAATAGACCCGCCCCTTGCTTACACGCTATAACAGATCTGCCCCTTGGTTAGAGTAATAATAGAGCAGCCCATTGGTTACACGATATACAACTATAATAATAATAATAATAATAATAATAATAATAAATGTGCCCCTTGCTTACAGTAATACTAGACCCGCCCCTTAGTTACACGTATAAAATATAAAAAAAAAAAAAAATTACTTTGGAAAAGTAATTAGTTACGCAGCAATGTAGTAACTGAGTTACTAACGCAATTACTTTTTGGGAGAAGTAATTTGTAACTTAACTAATTACTTTTTTAAAGTAAGATGACCAACACCGTTTGGAATGGTCAACTCCTAAAGCAAAGAAAATCTGTGGTGAGGAAAAATAAATAAATGTAGAGGTGACCATTTCTACAAATTTCAAAAATGCCAACTCCCTCCCTTGCCGTCATGCTCTTGTGCCACACAATAAGCTATTAAACTGCTATGCAGGGAAATAAAGGTAGTTTTTTTGAACTGCATACTCGGGTTCAATCACTTTCTTAATTTTTTAATTCTACAACTCAGCCCAATAGTCAGTAAACTAGCATTCTAACACAGAGGCAAACAATACTAGCCGTCATAGTTCAGCAAATACTACTAACCCCAATCCCGAGCTCTGGTCTGAAATGAAGACAGACAGTTTTTGTTCCATCCAGCTGCATTTACTCAGTTCAACGAACATTAAAAGATGTTAAAGCGGGATTCCACCCTAAAGTGGAACTCCCGCTTTTCGGAACCCTCCCCCCCTCCGGTGTCACATTTGGCACCTTTCAGGGGGGAGGGGGGTGCAGATACCTGTCTAAGACAGGTATCTGCACCCACTTCCGGGCATAAACTCCCACGGGAGTTTACGTCACCTCCTGTCCCGGCGCGCTGTCTGCCGGGACACACACGTGACCCGGCAGACGGCGCTGAAGATTCTCATTGCGCCGTGCGACTCGCGCATGCGCAGTAGGGAATCGGGAAGTGAAGCCACTTCCTGATTCCCTCACCGAGAATGGCGCCGGCTACAGCAGGGAGCCGAGCGATCGATCGGCCTCTGCTGCCGACACCGCTGGACCCTGGAACAGGTAAGTGTCCATTTTTTTAAAGTCAGCAGCTGCAGTATTTGTAGCTGCTGGCTTTTAAATTTTTTTTTTCAGTACAGTACCGCTTTAAGATAAACATGTCAGAGAAAAAAAATAAATAAAAAAAAAAAAAAAATCGCACCTTAAGTCAGCAAAAAGTAGTACAGGAACTCATTTTTGGAAGCGGTCCAGCGGCACAAAGTCAGAAATATTTGCCATGCAATTTGGCATGTCAAATCGCACCAAAGTGAACCTAGGCAAAGTCTGTTGGGATAGGTCTCTACCAACTTTGCAGAACTGCTCAAGTTCAATTAAAATTTGATGGGGACCGTTTGTGAACTATAAGAACGTGTGGTACTGGCGCTGGTTAGTGTGTTCCGAAAATAAAAATAAAACTGGGAGTAAATAAAGTAAAATATTTTAGTGAGCTGCAGTTCCGTGCAATATAACCACCCGTAGGTGGCTATTCAGAATAAAGAAAGGGTTGAAGTGGAAACCGCGCTAATTAGTATTCAAAACACATGTGGGTTTCCCCCGCTAGTGTATGCTGTGCTGTGGTGTCCCCACAGACCTTCAATCTCAAATGTGCAGGTGCTAACCTATAGTGTATTAATACCTTGTTCAAATAAGGAAACAAAATACAAAAATGTGTCAGGTGCCTAGTGTTGGTTTTATGCCTTGTTGAGGCTATTTAAAGTGCTTAGTGCATGCAGATATCATAAGTTGCTATCCTGTAGTGTTTGGGCTTAATATGTGTTGGTTACAGGGTTTGGTGCTCTTTTTTAAAAAACAGATATGTTCCATCAGTAGCCCATCTTCACTCCCCCAAAAATAATAATACAACGGGGCATCTATAGCAAATATCTATTACATGTGGTCTAGGTTTTCTAATAGCGTAATCAATACCATAGTACCATCAGTTTAACCATATAGAAAACAATTATTCAATTTTCCAATATCATGCAGTATAATATAAACAAACACAAAAACCAGAGCTAGAAACTGTATAAAGAGTCCGTGCCAACACCGCTTGTGCTTAATAAAAGTATATAACTTGTGCAGATTTCTTGCTTAGTGACCGTCACCACCTATGGAATGGATCACTTACCAGAGCTTGGTAAGTGTAAGGCCTGCGGTTACTTTAGGATAACCAATCCCATCAGTGGCCTCCCTCTTTCTCTCACCTCCTGGTCAGGTATTGTATGGGTGTTTTGCAAACGGACTCCACAGCAGGTGTCCCCAAAAATGAAATAATAGACAGGGGGCTTCCAATAGTGAAGTATGTTGATCAAAGGGTGTTTATTAAAAGAAATAGTTTAAAAAGACTCACATGGTCCAGGTGCCGCAGCTGGCACCAAGCATATCCAGCCTTGTGTTTTAAAATTGCGTCCTGACTTCCCTTCCTGGTCTGAGGTCCCTCTCCCGGAAGTGATGCAAGCGCGTACGATTACCCAGCAGCCTCTACGCGTTTCGCAAAGGTTATTGCGTCATCAGGAATCAAAAAACCGTTTGTGAACTGCAGTTTCTCCAAGTCATTCCACAGATTTACAATGGAGTAAAAGTCTTGGCACTGACTAGGCCATGCAAGAACATTAACCTTTTTGCTGGGTGATTTGGGTCACTGTCACGTTGGAAGGTAAAACTTCTTTCTAATTGACTACTTTCTGGCAGAGGGCAGTAGACTTTCGATGGTATTTTGCCCCATCCATTTTTCCTTCTATCCTGACAAGTGCTCGATACGAGCCACATTTGTGGATAATTTGGGATATTGTTGTCACATGCACGAAAAGACCAGCGTTATAAATTCCTGCGACGGCTTTAGGTTTGCTGTAGGCCTCTTGGTTGCCTCTCTGACCAGTTTCCCTCCTGGCTCATTCATTCAGTTTGGAGCGACATCCTGATCCAGGGAGGTTCTGTGTTGTGAGACTTTATAATTATGGTCTCCTATTTGTAGCCCCGAAATATCCGGATTTTGAAGAATTTCATACAATAATGGTTCTAACGAGAGAGAGAGAAAATAGTAAGGGCGAAAGGGGACAGCCCTGGTGGGTACCATTTGAAAATCGAAAAAAAAGGGTTTTGAAAACACTCCATTTACTTAAACCAAGGCCGGTGGAGTAGTACACACCCTGGCAGTCCACTGAAGCATGTGATATTCGAATTTTATGAGGTGCACCTGTACACAGTTCAATATACAGCATATGTTGAAAGAATTACCAATACTATGCCAGTAAAAAGTTGGGAACCATCTTTTTTTTTTTTTCAATGTGGATTTGATCTGTTGAAATTGCTTCTATTATTTGTCAGACCGAGACATGACTGTGCCAGAAACTGCAGTTTCATAACAGTTTGGCTCAGTGGGCTTCATACAGCAGAGCGCCTTTCATAAGAAAAGGAAAAGGGACATCCGAAAGTACCATATGTACTCGAGTATAAGCCGAGGTTTTTCAGCACCTTTTATTGTGCTGAAAGTGCCCCCCTCGGCTTATACTCGAGTCAATCACTTTTCTGCAGCAGAAAATGACATTTTCCGACCCGAATTCGGGGCCCCGTATCTCGGGGCCACTTAGTGCTAGGAACCCCAAATTTGGTATGCAAACTCTCAACATATGGCAATACAACATATCCAAAATAGCTCTCTTGGACTTTATGCTTAATGATGAATAGTTTGAAAAAGCTATAGGAGGTTCTAGCTTATCCTCATCCTGGGGTCCTGGGGGGTTCCTAGCACTAAGTGGCCCTGAGATACGGGGCCCCAAAGTCGGTTCAGAAATTGAAATTCTCTGCTGCAGAAAAGGTGTTAGACATTTTTCTGAACCAAATTTGGGGCACCGTATCTCGGGGTCACTTGGTAATAGGAACCCCATATTTTGATATGTTGTAGTGCCATATGTTGAGTTTGCATACCAAATTTGGGGTTCCTAGCACCAAGTGGCCCAAAGATACGGGGCCCCAAAACCGATCAACTGTGTCCATCTGCAGCAATGTTATTTCAGGACCCTTTGGGTCCAGAGACCCTAAATTGGCTGCAGATAGGGGGCATCTAGGAACCCTTAACTACCAAGTTTGAAGTTTGGGGGACCTATGGGTGTAAATGGGCACAGTGAGGCATGCAAATGGGCATTGTTGACCCTCTTTTCCACTTACAGTAGCTGCGCATTTCTCACCCTAGGCTTATACTCGAGTCAATACATTTTTTTTTTTTTTGCCCGTTTTTTTGTGGTAAAATTAGGTGCCTTGGCTTATATTCGGGCCTTTCCCTGTTAAACAAGAAATGTGGGGGGATTAATGTACCTCAAAAAAAGCCTTAACAACTTAATTGCGGAACTGCCCATTTCCCCTGGCAATAGCTCATCCACAACCCTGTTTAGCTTTTGAATACCTTCAGCCTCTGATGCCCTTAAAGACAGCTGTCAAAACAGAAAACAAATGCAATTGACATTAAATGCATCATCATGCTCAATCGCTGCTGCATTTAAAAAAGTGCTTTTAACATGGTTGTTTACCTTAACACCATTTTCAACTACGAAATCTTGAACTAAAGCGTGCCATTTCCATTACAGATATTGGCAGTAATCAGTAAATACTCAAATTCTGATTGAGTTGGCAACCGTTTAGTAGTAGTGGCCCCTGAGCTTCCATCCCACACCCACCACTCCAGAGAACCCTCAGGCCCCCCATGCACACGAGACGTCGATGCAAACTCTGCTGAACGCATGTTTTAAAGAGCAGAAACCTGCGTTTCAAAAACGCGCGTTTTTGCCACATTCACGCGTTTGCGTCTATACGCGTTTGTAAAGATATCATATAGACCCTCCCCAAGCTCAGAAAGCATGTATTATTAACTATTTCTGCCATTTTGATCAGAGTGAGCAGCAGAGAGAGCAGTTGTACACTTGCATTTGCCTCTCTGTGTTTTTTGATGGCACAGCGAATGTCCGTTGGATATTTCACAAACATGCATGTACAGCTGCGTACCTACCCCGACAAGTTTAATTTTACCCGCATGTCCATTGTCACATGCATGGACACCAATATGAGAAAGTCACCGATTAGATTAGAAATTGGATGAAGGGTCGGGGCAAAGAAGTGGAGGCATTTCTTATTGTCTAAGCCACCTAAAAAAAAAAAAAAAGTAGAGTTTTTTTTCTGGCATTGCATGAGTATATATGCTCAATGAACTATCTAAAGTAATTACGACATTTTAAAACAATTTTTTTTAAGTATTTTTTTATGGTTTACCATCATATTTGAGTTTTCTGGTCCAAAAAATTGGGTTCCTTTAAAAACGCTTATAAACGCAAACGCGGCTAAATGCGGGTGCCGCGTTTTGCATCTGAAGCGTGGAAAAGCAAAGTGTCTGAACCCATTTTTTGCTTCTGGAAAAACGAGGTTAAACGCAACTGCATAAAAACGAGACTGTGTACATGGACACATAGGATAACATTGCATGAGTTCAGGGGCAGTTGAAAAAAGTGTCCAATTGCCTCTGAACGCGCGTTTAACAGCGTCTCGTGTGCATGGGGCCTTAGGCCCCATGCACACGAGACGCAGATGCAAACTCTGCTGAGTACATGTTTTAAAAAGCAGAAACCTGCGCTTATAAAACGCGCGTTTTGCCGCGTTTTCATGCCACGTTTAGCCGCGTTTGCTTCATCACTGGCTTTGACAGCAAAATGAGTCAATGGTTCCAGCTGCCTCAGCAAAGCCTGTGTGACCAGGATGTGAGGGGGGAGAAGAGTTGCAGATGTGAACGGTGCTGGATCGAATGAGGGCCAAAGGTAAGTAAGTGAAACTACTAATTCAGTAAGTGAAACTAGGAGCATTCACCTCTGAAACCCGGGCAATCTCTTGCGGAGTTCCTCAAGGTTCACCCCTGTCACCAGTGCTCAACATATCCATCCGCCCAATCCTCAAAATCAATAGAATATCAGACCTCTGCTTCAACTCATACGCAGACGACATGCAACTCTACTTTCGTATCATCGGGAAAAAAAAGACCATCATCAGCAAACTAAAAAAAATGCCTTACTTTGATAGACTGAATGACCACTAGCTCCCTCAAACTCAACAAAATCGAAAACAGAACTTCTTATCCTACAAGCAAACCAAAATTCCCGAACCAAGATCCCTTGGACACCACCCACCATCTTTGGACAGACCATCTCCCCAAGGACCAAAGCCAAGAGTCGGTGTCATGGATGCACAAATCGGATCGGTAGACATCGGTTCTCACCATCTGCTCTGCCTGTTAGGCAAACTCATCCCCTTCAATCCAAAGGAGGACAAAGCAGTGGTAGTTTGAACGGTCATTAATTCTCGACTTGACTACGCAAACTCCCTCTACCCCAATATCAACTTGCGTGCTTACAACTTATCCAAAACTCGGCGGCAAGGCTAATAACAGGAAAAAAAACTGGGAATCCATCTCCACTGCCCTGAGGAGCCTACATTGGCTAACTGTAAAGAATCGGATCACATTCAAGACCCTCTGCCTCACCCACAAATGTACACATGGAGACGCTCCTGAATACCTACTCGAGAAAATAAAAACACTATACACCCAATCGTAGTCTTCAATCATCTAACCAAAACCTCCTCCTCATTCCCAAATCCCGCTACAAATCAAAGGGGGGGAACGGAGATTCGCTGTCCAAGGACCACGGCTATGGAACGCTCTACCGACCTACATCCGCATGGAAGAAAACCATCAGGCCTAAAGGAAAAAAACAAAAAAAAAAAAAAAAAAAAACTCAAGACCTTCCTCTTCTAAGAAGCTTGACAACAAAGCACGAATACAGCGCCTAGAGACGATTCAGTTCGCATTGTAGCGCTATACAAATTATTCATTCATGTTCAATGGACAGCAGTGCAAATCCGCAAAATGCAAAAAGAACTAAAAATGCATAGGTTTGAATCCAGCCTAAAAAAGTATCCTGCTTCACACTGCCCCCTTTGGCTAAAGCCCAGCCAACTCACGGTTTCCATGCAGTTTAGCTGCGCCTTTCCCATAGACTTCAATTATGTCTCACGGTTTTGGTGTGTTTTCTGAAAGCCCAATAAAACCGCAGGACATAATAGAAGTCATTAGGAAAATGCACTTTAACCAAAGCACAGCAGGGCAGTGCGAAACCCCCCTAATAAGTCATTTAGGCTTTCCTCATTCTTACTTTAGATAGATACTTTTAATGCGTTTTTTGTTTGTTTGTTTTTTACATTTGTTGTGGTGTTGGCTTTTAAAAATAATTAATTTTGCCTTTATTTGTTTTGAGCAGGGTTGTATTAAATTAGAAAAATTAAAATTTACATAGAGTCAGTTTGCAAATAACTTGCTTGGAAATGTACACTCTACATGAAAAAATAAATAAATAAAATAATGGGAAACAAAGCCGACTAGTATGTACTATGTATCTAAGTAAAACAAAGATCAAAACTGGAGGCATATTTGTATCCTTTTTTTAGTTGCTGGAAGACGGCCAACTAAGCAATCTAAGCAATGACCTAATCTTCAGCCCTAGAGCTCTGCCTGAAGCCCACTTCTCAAATATCAGCTGAAATCACATGACCAGATGCCTAGGCATGGGAATCTGCCCAACAAATACACATTATGGCCCCTTTCACATGGGCTTTCCAATCAGGTCTGTGTCGGTTTTTGAGGCGGACCTGATCGGACGCCTGTCCGTTGACATCCACCAATATCTGATCCGTGAATTTCAGGCGGCTGGAGACCCCCCAGTTTCCAGCCATCTGGAGCAGGGGTCTCCAAACTATGGCCCTCCAGTAGTTCAAGAACTACAATTCCCATCATGCCTAGTCATGTCTTTGAATGTCCGAGTTTTACAATGCCTCGTGGGAGGTGTAGTTTTGCAACAGCTGGAGGGTCGTCGTTTGAAGTAGGGCTGAAACAACGAATCGATTATGAAATTAATCGATTACCATTTTCATAATCGAAAAATCGGGCAGTAACATAATGGGGTTAAAAAAAATTAAAATGAACCCTTTATAGTACAAAAAGAGCAAATAATCGCTACAGTAAATATTACTTTCACAGTTCTACAGAAAAAAAAATTAACCCCTTACAGTAGTGATTATCTGCTTTTTTTGTACTATAAAGGGCTCATTTTAGTTTTTTAACCCCATTATGTTGCTAAACATCTTAGACCTGGTTCACATGCGTTTTTTGCAGAAAAATTTAACATGGTTTCCTATGGGACACGTTCACATCTATGCTTTTTTTCCAGCCACTGCGTATTTGGAAAGGGTCAGGGACTTTTTTTTGTTAAACGCAAAATGGTGCTTTTTTGGTTCAATAGACTTCAATGGAGAAGCTGCAAAAAAGCATGTAATACGTTTTTGCAGCAATTTGTTTTTTTAATCTGCCCAACAACAAATTGGCCAAAAAACAGCATGTCTCTTCTAATAGTATGTACAGTATATCTCTTCTGTCTGTTATTCTCGGAGTGGATATTTTGCTCCCTAGCCATATAGTTGGTTGTTTATATTTACCACTGCATAGAGATATTTAAGAATTGCCTTTTTTTAAACTTTACATATTAACAAAATTAAACACTAAACTTTTTTTTTAAGGTTATTAACCGATTAATCGAAACAATAAAATCGCCCAACTAATCGATTATGAAAATAATCGTTAGTTGCAGCCCTAGTTTGAAGATCCCTAGTCTGGAGGATTGGATAAAAAAAACGGGCAGGTGATCCGTTTTCATCTACCCATAGAGGAGAAAAAAAAAAAAAGTATGAGCTAGTTTGTGCATTCCCGGCAATATCCAACATGTGTATCAAAATCAACGTTTTGATGTGTAGGCACCACAAAGCATGCGTTTATGTTTGTTCCATGCTGGATGGGGAAATTGTCAACAGGGACCCAGAAGCGACATACTACCCTGCGGCACCCGCTATGCCAGTCCCAGGCCTGCAGATGGGCAAGCGGAGACCGGGGTACATAGCCTGGGGGGAGGCCCCCTTTACCCGTGTGTGTAGAAACAAATGGGCGGGAGCATAGCTGCCCGAATGCTTCCACCCGACACGTGAGCCCTGCTGCTTGCCCACAGCAGGGCTAAATGTAGAAAATAAAAAAAAAAATTGTGCATCCCTGCAACAGTGAATAGGCTGACAAAAGCCCAGGCGCCAGAACAAAATTTCTAGTCGCCATGGTGACCTGGCACCTGGGATGTGTCGAGTCCTGTGCTGCAGATTGTGGTGTAAAAATAATGCTGCAGGTCCGGTTTTTGGTTTCTGGCCGGTCATCGTACTTTAGCAGCCCATTCAAAACAAGACACGTTCACATGAGAAGTACTGCACATTAATGTCCGTGCAATAAAACCACAGCAACATACTGCAAGGGTCTGCAGAGAAGAAAAATCTTCAGTTTTTAGAAGGGAAGGTTTTTTTGTTCCTTTGCGCTTTAAATAAAACCTCAATCCAAACCATTAATACAAACTAGGACACTAGTCCCTCTTCCAACAAAATCTCAACCACAAATCAAAACCCCACCTTTTTTCTAAAAAAATTATGAAATTGTAGCGGCCATAACCCTCGATGGGGCGACCTTGACTTTTGGGCTTACCGGTTACCTCCGCTTGGCTTGTTCTTCCAGGTCTAGGGGTTCCCAGGGTTAGTACCCAACAACTTCGGATGCCGACACCATAAAAGTCCTTTTAGAAGGTTTTTATTTGCAGGGGTAACATCCAACAAACACCGTCTCGAATGGGAACTGAGGGCAAGGGGTGAAGAAACTCAGGCACCTTGAACTGCTGACAATTGAAAAGTCGCTAACAAAACCCAGAGAGTAGCCACTCGCAGCTGGGCGCTTCAATGCTGAACAAATCTCTAGCCAGAGATTATGGCAGTCAGCACTTTAATCCGGAAACTTGTAAAGTCTCTGACACAGAATAAACTTTCAATCGAAGGTGAATAGGAACCTTTTCTCAGTACCTGGAACGTTCTCTGTCTCCTTGTCAGTACTGCAAAACTGGATTCGTTAGTGTCCATAACAACCCAGCAACCAGGCACGTCAGAGGGCCAACAAGCTGGCATCCCAAGAAGAGTCCTCCCCGGGCGCTTACACGAGCTGCGGTGCCCCTCCAAGATTGAGAGCGCACCCGGATGGCTTGAATCCTCCCTCATTTACTGCGCCTCCGACCAGCCGGTTCCGAGACTCGGGAACAGATGGATCCTTTGCCCCAGACCAAGTGGGTCTATGGGGCTAGTCAAACTGACCATGTTGCGGGACGGCAAACGCTCCCGGGACCACCCCCCCGGTCCAGATTCAGGAACAGGCAGCTACGGCCGAACACGTGACTTCAGCACCTTAAGTACCCTTCCCCAGACTCCTCAGCGAGGCCAGACGCACCCACTGATTGGCTCCGGGGAATGCTGATACTCAAAACTTCCAACCAGGCCTGGTTCTGGGCCTGTCATGTTTACCTCACTGTACCCATGACCAGGCAGAACCCTAGTACAGCCCAGCCAAACTGATGCCAGAGCAAACCTGTACAATTAACCCTCAGAACCCCATTACTGTTCTGAGGGAAAAAAATAAAAAAATTCACAAATAGCGAACATTTTGTAAAAGTGTCGCCGCTACAAAAGCGAAGAACCGTGATCAGTAGCACATTGTCAGCCTGCTCTGCACTCTCCTCTAGTTTCTTCATGTCACTTTACTAGGCAGTAATCTCTAGATATTCACAAGTAGGTAGCCTCACACTAAATCATTTACATTAAAGCCAACTTTAGATCAATAAAAAAAAAAAAAAAAAAAAATAGTATATTTTGCTGCCTTTCTTGTTACATCAAATTAATCGTTCAGAAAGAAAAGGTGTGGCGTCATTCACATTCCACACATTCACACACTGCCATAGGCAAAACTACTTCTCTCTTCCCTTACTGCCTTGCAAGGCTCACTCCCCATTCACCGCCACCACAAATCTATGCAAAAATGTTTTATGTCTTATGGTGGCCATAAATGCTTTGATCAATTATTGATTTTTTTGATTGATCTCTCCTGATTAGACAAATGGATTAATGGTCGACAACAAAGACAATTGAAATATGCTCGAATTTATAAACTGAATCTCAGTGCTGCAGTCTGATGCAAAATGAATCATTTTTCACCCTGGCCAACCAACTAATTTTGCTCAAATCCAATCTAAACCAAGTCCACGGGAAGGGCAGTGCCCTCGGGGCCACTTAGTGCTAGGAACCCCAAATTTGGTATGCCAACCCAGTGGACCTAGCATTACAAACATATCTAACGGGGTTCCTAGCCCTAAGTGGCCCCGAGATACGGGGCCCCAAAGTCGGTTCAGAAAATGTCATTCTCTGCTGCAGAAAAGTGCTTAACATTTTCCGACCCGACTTTGGGCCCTGTATCTCGGGGCCACTTGGTGCTAGGAACCCCAAATTTGGTATTCAAACCCAGTGGAACCAACACTACAACATATCCAATGGGGTCTCTAGCACCAAGTGACAGTGAGATACGGGGCACCAAAGTCGGTTAACTGTGTCCATCTGCAGCAATGTCATTTCGGGATCCTTTGGGTCCAGAGACCCCAAATTTTGGCTGCAGCTAGGGGGGCATCTAGTAACCCTTAACTACAAAGTTTGGGAGACCTATGGCTGCAAATGGGCACAGTGAGGCTGCAAATGGGCATTGTTGACCCTCTTTTCCACTTACAGTAGCTGCGCATTCTTCACCCTAGGCTTATACTCAAGGCAATACGTTTTCCCAGTTTTTTGTGGTAAAATTAGGTGCCTCGGCTTATACTCGAGTATATACGGTACATCACCTTTCAGACATCAGAGTGCTATCCCCAGTCAGTGACACGTGCGAGGCATTACATAACTACCTGCTCCCTGTTCAGACCTGGCAAAGGAAGTCTTCCAGCACCAAATTCTTTATGGCTCCAAGAGGTCATGTGACCAAATGCCTAGGGATGCAAAGAAAGCTGATGCTTAAAGATGGGAACCAATACCCAGCATGAAAAGGCCACCTGGTTGTATTTATCCTTCAGGAAAAAAGGTTCCCAGTCGTCTGATAGGCGAGCAGGGACATCAAAAGCTCCCAAGTGAGCAGAGTCAAACAATGGCAGGAGATATCAATGCTGGAGTATCCATGGCATAGGAAGCAGTGGGGGGGGGCTTCTTCTACAACTAAAACATTTGGGTGGCAAACTTAAAATATAAGATAAAAAAAAAAAAAAAAAAAAAGGCTAAATTTAAAATTACATTCAAAAGACATTAGACAAAAGAAAATCCATAAGTTTAAATCGGATGTTTCAACACCAATGTATTACAAACACAAGTCCTGAATACTAGTGTGTTAACCTGTACTATACCATATTGTACCATGTAATAACATTTTTTTAAAAACTTAGTTCACCTACAAAAATCAGGATTTTTTCCCCCCTTCCTAGAGTTGTGAATTTTAGAGACACACATTTCATAGACAACTTCTGGAAACAAGGACAATCTCCTTTGCACACATTCAGTGCGTGCGATATACCTTGGAGACATGGGCGTCCGCAGGAAGGGCAAGGGGGGGCAGTGCCCCCCCTGGAATCAGGGATCGGATCAGGAGTGATGCCCCCCCCCCCCCCCATCACCCATTTGCCACCCTCTCACCCCTCTGTCTTTTTCACCCCTTCTCTGTCACACTCCTCTCTCCGTCACCCCCCACATGTATGCAGTCTCTGGGGCCAGGTCCGCAGTCTCTGGGGCCAGGTCCGCAGTCTCTGGGGCCAGGTCCGCAGTCTCTGGGGCCAGGTCCGCAGTCTCTGGGGCCAGGTCCGCAGTCTCTGGGGCCAGGTCCGCAGTCTCTGGGGCCAGGTCCGCAGTCTCTGGGGCCAGGTCCGCAGTCTCTGGGGCCAGGTCCGCAGTCTCTGGGGCCAGGTCCGCAGTCTCTGGGGCCAGGTCCGCAGTCTCTGGGGCCAGGTCCGCAGTCTCTGGGGCCAGGTCCGCAGTCTCTGGGGCCAGGTCCGCAGTCTCTGGGGCCAGGTCCGCAGTCTCTGGGGCCAAGTCCGCAGTCTCTGGGGCCATCACTATGACCATGTGATAATGACATTGTCGGAAAGGTCAGAGCATGGGTGATCTTAAAATGATGACCCCCCCCCTGAAAAAAGTTCTGTGGACGCCCATGCTTGGAGGTACGTTTGTCGCAGTGAATGTACATCACAACTCACTTCAAGGGCAGAATTCGCTCAACTGCCGATAATGGCTTTAACTAGATGTGTTGCGTCCCGACCGGTTTCCTGTTACTGCCAGTAAGCAGACATTTGGATTTGATTATTCTTCTTCGACTGGCAATACAGCTGCATCTCAAAAACATTCCTCTGACAAACACCAGGAGCATGTAAAGCAAAAATCATGTGTCCTCCATATTGGGATCAAACAGACAAAGGGAGCTTTACTAAGTTTCCAGCGTGATTCCGATTGCTTCATAAATGGGGAAAAAAAAAAAAAAAGTCTGATCAGCAAAAAAAAAAAAAAAAAAAAAAAAAAAAAGAGAGTAGACTACTAAGGGGGGAACAATGCTCTACTGACTACAGCCTATGCCCAGAGAAACCCAAAGAGCCCTTTCACGCTAGAAACGTTTTTCAAGCGCTTTTGCGTTACAAAAAATAAATTTAAAAAAGCACCGGAAAAGCTCCGTATTCAAATCAATTAATGCTTTCACATTGGGGCGGTGCGAAAAAAAACTACGCAGCATCTTTAGAGAGCTAAAAAAGTGCCCCAAAAATGCCCCTCTCCAGGTGAAAAGAATGGGAAGTGCCTCAAAAGCGCCAGTGTTTTTGGTGGTTTTCAGGTCACGTGTTCCCAAAAAAAATAAATAAAAAAAATGCACTGCAAACGCCTCAAAAGCAATCAACGTTTTACAGCAAAGGGGCCAAACCGTATGACTATGTAACAATCTTTAGACACTAACTAAAAACCTTATACAGACTTGGTTCACACTAGCGCCATCTCTGATGCCACTTGAGAATCACACGACAAGGGAAATCACATTATTTTCAATGGTGCCTGTGCACATGAGTGCGACTCTGTAGTGCGATTTTTGGAAAAGGTTCCTGTTCTCCTTTGGTGTGATTTGGCTCCTAAGAATATGCCAACCACATCCAGAGTCACACCACAAAACCACATCCAGAGTCACACCACAAAACCACAACCAGAGTCACACCACAAAACCACATCCAGAGTCACACCACAAAACCGCACTAAACTTTGCATCAAAAGCAAAAATCACAGGAGGTGTGAACTGAGCCTTAGTCACTGAAACGTCACCAAGATTTCACCAAGTCTAGAACTCTCAGCTACCCGCTACTTTTGGAGTGAAGGTTAGCACCCCTGTCAGTTTTTACTGCTGCCTGCATTACCTTCTTGGCAGATTCAGGTTCCATTCACACCAATGTGACTTCTCATGCGACTTTGGACATCAAAGCTGCATGACAAGTCGCAGCCCATTCTTTTCAATGGCACCCGATCCAGAGAGTGTAAAGTCGGATCAAAGTCGGATCAGGCTGGAATTTGAGTTGTGGTGGCCATGCTGGCACACTCCTACCCAACGTCCTTCAACCAACAAAAAAAAAAAAAAAATTGAGGGAGCCACAGCCGTGGGTGCCAGTGATCAGAACACCATAGCCAGCATTGGAGCTTTGTCCATCCACAAAGTTTAGCGTGGACGGAGGTATTCAGAGACGCTGGTCGCAAAAAAATAAATAAATAAAAAAATAAATAGTGTATAGCCAACTTTAGGCAACTTCTTTTGGCATCTACAGGGCAGGAAGTACGTGAAAATCTCTTGAATGGGACACAAACAAACACCTCTATATTGCTTGCTATGGGCTGCAGCACTCACTACTCTCTGCACAGTTTTATAGAATAAGTATATCTGAAGTGCGGTGGACACCTACAGCAACCAATCATCATCATCTAAATTATACAACACTGGCTGGCCGGTAAAACAAGAACACAACTTTTGTTAACCAGCCAGCCCAAAAAACATTTAATATCCTTACATAAAAATGAGCCGCAGCCACCTGGAACAAATCAGAAGTCAGCGTGCTAAACGTCCTTCCATCACTGAAAGAGGCAACTGATCACCATAGGGGGGGATCTCATTAACCCCATAATGGCCCATTTAATCAGCTACACTGCTCAGACATACAAAGAATAGCAACCAGACTAAAAATCTGTTTACTGCAGCAGATCTAGCAATTGAGATTGGTTGCCAGCGGTTACAGCATAAAATTACCACTCCCTGAATGGTTACTAGAGGTTACTGCACATCATTACAGCTCAGTAATTGGTTGCTAGAGGTAACTGCACATTATTACCACTCCCTGGGTGGTTTCTAGAGGTTACTGCACATCATTACAGCTCAGTAATTGGTTGCTAGAGGTTACTGCACATCATTACAGCTCAGTAATTGGTTGCTAGAGGTTACTGCACATCATTACAGCTCAGTAATTGGTTGCTAGAGGTTACTGCACATCATTACAGCTCAGTAATTGGTTGCTAGAGGTCACTGCACATCATTACAGCTCAGTAATTGGTTGCTAGAGGTCACTGCACATCATTACAGCTCAGTAATTGGATGCTAGAGGTCACTGCACATCATTACAGCTCAATAATTGGATGCTAGAGGTCACTGCACATCATTACAGCTCAATAATTGGGTGCTAGAGGTAACTGCACATCATTACAACTCAGTAATTGGGTGCTAGAGGTAACTGCACATCATTACAGCTCAGTAATTGGTTGCTAGAGGTAACTGCACATCATTACAGCTCAGTAATTGGGTGCTAGAGGTAACTGCATATTATTAGCACTCCCTGAGTGGTTGCTAGAGGTTACTGCACATTATTACCACTCCCTGGGTCGTTTCTAGAGGTTACTGCACATTATTACCACTCCCTGAGTGGTTGCTAAACGTTACTGCACATTATTACCACTCCCTGAGTGGTTGCTAAACGTTACTGCACATTATTACCACTCCCTGAGTGGTTGCTAAAGGTTAATGCACATTATTACCACTCCCTGAGTGGTTGCTAAAGGTTACTGCACAGCATGGACTGGGGAAGACCCACCACGAGACAGAAAACTCCTATTACTTGTTAATAGGACTGAGCAGAGAACACAGAGCTGTCCAGGTAAGAGCTCAGGGGGAGCCGCATCCCCGGGGATGGGCTGCCAGGAATAATAATGACCAGTCACGCTTTGTGCAGTAGAAGGACCGGCCCGGAATAGAGAAGTCATACAGGACAAGGGACACTCACACAAAGTTCGTCCTCCCAGCGCAGCTCGTTGTCGGGTATCCAGAGGCAGCCAGCACCTCTCTCCTCCGCCGTCACCTTCCTTCCCCTCTGCCAGCTCAACCCACACAAGTCAGCGCAGCCCGGCCAGACACAGCACTCCACAGCCCCGCCCTCTGCTCCTCCACACACTGGCTGCGGCCACCCTGCTATCTCAGCCACACCGCTCTTCTCATTGGCCCCTAGTGCTGTCCATCTGCAGCCAGTCTGCCGCTGATTGGGCAGGACGCTTGTAGCCTCCCAGGGTGGGGGTTGCTCGTGTGCAGGGCTGTCTTAACCCCAACCTGGACACGGCACATGTGCCCTGCACTCGGCCACCACCCACCACATGTGCCCTGAACCCACCACATGTGCCCTGCACCCACCACATGTGCCCTGCACCCACCACCCACCACATGTGCCCTGCACCCACCTCCCACCACATCTGCCCTGCACCCACCACATGTGCCCTGCACCCACCACATGTGCCCTACACCCACCACCCACCACATCTGCCCTGCACCCACCACATGTGCCCTGCACCCACCACCCACCACATGTGCCCTGCACCCACCACATGTGCCCTGCACCCACCACATGTGCCCTACACCCTCACCCACCACATGTGCCCTGCACCCACCACATGTGCCCTGCACCCACCACCCACCACATGTGCCCTGCACCCACCACATGTGCCCTGCACCCACCACATGTGCCCTACACCCTCACCCACCACATGTGCCCTGCACCCACCACATGTGCCCTGCACCCACCACCCACCACATGTGCCCTGTACCCACCACATGTGTCCTGCACCCACCACATGTGCCCTGCACCCACCACATGTGTCCTGCACCCACCACATGTGCCCTGCACCCACCACCCACCACATGTGCCCTGTACCCACCACATGTGTCCTGCACCCACCACATGTGCCCTGCACCCACCACATGTGCCCTGCACCCACCACCCTGATAGGGAGAGCAGTGCCCACCCATACAAGCAGTACTAGTCCCTCTGTCCTCTCCCCTCCTCATGTGTCCCTCATTCAGAACAAAGTCCCTCTGTCCCTCCTCATGTGTCCCTCAGTCAGAGCAATGTCCCTCCTCATGTGTCCCTCATTCAGAACAAAGTCCCTCTGTCCCTCTCCCCTCCTCATGTGTCCCTCATTCAGAGCAATGTCCCTCTGTCCCTCCTCATGTGTCCCTCATTCAGAACAAAGTCCCTCTGTCCCTCTCCCCTCCTCATGTGTCCCTTATTCAGAGCAATGTCCCTCTGTCCCTCCTCATGTGTCCCTCAGTCAGAGCAATGTCCCTCCTCATGTGTCCCTCATTCAGAACAAAGTCCCTCTGTCCCTCTCCCCTCCTCATGTGTCCCTCATTCAGAACAAAGTCCCTCTGTCCCTCTCCCCTCCTCATGTGTCCCTCATTCAGAACAAAGTCCCTCTGTCCCTCTCCCCTCCTCATGTGTCCCTCATTCAGAACAAAGTCCCTCTGTCCCTCTCTCCTCCTCATTTGTCCCTCATTCAGAACAAAGTCCCTCTGTCCCTCCTCATGTGTCCCTCATTCAGAACAATGTCCCTCTCCCCTCCTTATTTGTCCCTCATTCAGAACCAAGTCCCTCTGTCCCTCTCTCCTCCTCATTTGTCCCTCATTATGAACAAAGTCCCTCTGTCCCTCCTCATGTGTCCCTCATTCAGAACAAAGTCCCTCTGTCCCTCTCTCCTCCTCATTTGTCCCTCATTATGAACAAAGTCCCTCTGTCCCTCCTCATGTGTCCCTCATTCAGAACAAAGTCCCTCTGTCCCTCTCCCCTCCTCATGTGTCCCTCATTTTGGTCTGATCTATAAAGATGTATATAAAATGCATTAATTATCTATCAAAAGTGTTTCCCAGAGATGAACCTTCCATCCAACATCTAAAACTGCTGCATTTGTAAATTCCAAAATCATTTATTTTTTTGTACAATTCTCCTTTAAGGGGGGCGTGTCCTATACCTACATAATATTGCTCATACGTGTCCCTCATTCCCATCTCAGAAAGTTGGGAGCTCTGCACAAAGCTTAGATCCCAACTGTCCCTGATTGGGGACAAAGTCCCTCTTTCCTCCTCATGTATCTCTAATTTTGGTCTCATCTATATAATTGTATTGTATCATTTCCCAGAGCTGAACCTTTCATCCGATTTCTAAATCGCTGTATTTATACATTTCAAAAAGCTAGTAAAGGAAAAGTTGTGGGAAAAAAAACTTGTGTGTTTAACTAAGATTTTTTTTTTTTACAATTCTCCTTTAAGGGGGTGTGTCCTATGCCTACATACATTTTCTAAGAGGTGTCCCTTGTTCCCATTTCAGAAAGTTGGGAAGTATGCCAGTGCACTGCCAGTGCTGATTACCGTACTGTGCCCTCCTGTCCCCCCATACTGTGCCCTCATGTCTCCCCCCCCCGTACTGTGCCCTCCTGCCCCCCCCCGTACTGTGCCTTACTGTCCCCCCTGTACTGTGCCCTCCTGTCCCCCCATACTGTGCCCTCATGTCCCCCCCCCGTACTGTGCCCTCCTGCCCCCCAGTACTGTGCCTTACTGTCCCCCCTGTACTGTTCCCCTTCTGCCCCCCCTGTACTATGCCCTCCTGGACCCGCCCCCTCATACTGTGCCCTCCTGACTCCCGGTACAGTGCTCACCTGTCCCCCCGTACTGTGCTCTTCTGTCCCTCCCCCCTGTACTGTGCCTTTTTGCCCCTTCCGTACCCTTCTGCGCCCGTACTGTGTCCTCCTTCCCCCCATACTGTACCCTCCTGCCCCCCTGTACTGTGCCCTCCTTCCCCCCTCCCTGTACTGTTCCCTCCTGTCCCCCCGTACTGTGCCTTGCTGTACTTTGCCCTCCTGCCTCCCCATACTTTGCCCTCCTTCCCCCTGTACTGTGCCCTTCTGCCCCCGTACTGTACCCTGCTGCCCCCCATACTGTACCCTCCTGCGCCCCCTGTACTGTGCCCTCTGGCGCCCCTCCCTGTACTGTTCCCTCTTGTCCCTCCGTACTGTGCCTTGCTGTACTTTGCCCTCCTTCCCCCCTGTATTTTGCCCTCCTGCCCCCCATACTATGCCCTCCTCCCCCCTGTACTGTGCCCTCCTGCTCCCCATACTGTGCCCTACTGTGCACCCCTGCCAACTACGCTCCTGACCCTGTACTGTGCCCTCCTTCCCCCCCAGGTACAGTGCCATTCTACCCACCCTGTACTGTACCCTCCTGCCCGCTTTGTATTGTGCCCTCCTGTCCACCCTGTACTCTCCTTCTCCCCTTCCCACCCTGTACTGTACCCTCCTGCCCCCCCCCCCAGGGACAGTGCCATTCTACCCACCCTGAACTGTACCCTCCTGCCCACTGTGTATTGTGCCCCTCTGTCCACCCTGTACTCTCCTGCTCCCCTTCCCACCCTGTACTGTGCTCTCATGGCTGCCCTGTATTGTGCCCTCTTGTGCTGTCCCCCTCCTGCCCCCAATACTATGCCCTCCTCCCCCCTGTACTGTGCCCTCCTGCTCCCCATACTGTGCCCTACTGTGCACCCCTGCCAACTCCGCTCCTGACCCTGTACTGTGCCCTCCTACCCCCCCAGGTACAGTGCCATTCTACCCACCCTGTACTGTACCCTCCTGCCCGCTCTGTATTGTGCCTTCCTGTCCACCCTGTACTCTCCTGCTCCCCTTCCCTCCCTGTACTGTACCCTCCTGCCCCCCCCCCCCAGGGACAGTGCCATTCTACCCACCCTGAACTGTACCCTCCTGCCCACTCTGTATTGTGCCCCTCTGTCCACCCTGTACTCTCCTGCTCTCCTTCCCACCCTGTACTGTGCCGTACTGTGCCCTCCTGCGCCTCTGTACTGTGCCCTTCTGGCCACCCTGTATTGTGCCCTCCTGCCCCCCTGTACTGTGCTCTCCTGGCTGCCCTGTATTGTGCCCTCCTGTGCTGTCCCCCTTCTGCCTGCCCTTTATTATTCACACACAGCATATGCATACCACAAATTACCCCCCAAAATACATAGTATGGGGATACCACGTGTGTGAGACTTTTACCCAGCGTGGCCACATAGAGAGGTGCAACATGCAGGGAGCATCGTCAGGCGTTTTAAGAGCAAAAATTACTGTCAGGAAAGGTTTCACCTGCTGGTGGCGCTGTTGGACATTTGGCTTGTAGTACTGATGTCCACCAGCGGGTGTCTCCTGGCAGTCTGGAACTGTCAGGAAAGGTTTCACCTGCTGGTGGTACTGATCCTTGGGCCGCAGTACTGGCGTCCACCAGCGGGTGTTTCCCGGCAGTGTGGAGCCGATATTATCTCCTGTGATCAGGCGTCACCTAGGCCTGATTGCAGGAAATGTGTATTTATATCCGGCAAACACGCACACACTTGCCTTGGTATCGTCCTTGCACCCTGACCCCATCCCCCTGTTACCCTGTTACCTTTGCCCTGCAGCCTGATCCGGCATCCTCTCCCTGTCCTGTTTTCTCCCTGCCCCATCTGTTGATTTCCCATTGATGACTCCTGGCCTGGCTACGTTTACAATTCTGGTATTCCCCATTTATTGTATATACCTGTCTGACTGTTGTTATTTGTGGGTCTCTGTCTGGTAGTTGGTTTGTTGTGCATTGTGTTGTATTGGAGGTGTTTGTATTTAAATTTCACTTACTTTAACCACTTCAATACGGGCACTTATACACCTTCCTGCCCAGGACAATTTTGAGCTTTCAGCGCTGTCGCACTTTGAATGACAATTGCGCGGTCATACTACACTGTACCCAAACAAATTTTTTTTCATTTTGTTCCCACAAATAGAGCTTTCTTTTGGTGGTATTTGATCATCTCTGCGTTTTTTATTTTTTGCTAAACAAATAAAAAAAATCCTGAAAATTAAAAAAAAAAAAAAAAAGTTTTGGCTTTGTTTTTGTTATAAAATTTTGTAAATAAGTAAGTTTTCTCTTTCACTGATGGGCACTGACAAGGCGGGACCGATGATGTGGCACCAATGAGAAGGCACTGACCGGCACCGACGATGGGCACTGATATACGGCACTGATGGGCACTGGTAGGCGGCACTGATGGGTGGCATTGATATGCAGCATTGATGGGCATTGACAGACTGCACTGGTGGGCACTCATGGTGGGCACAGATGGGCACTGAAAGGATGGGTACTTATGGGTGGCACTGATAGGCGGCACTGCTGGGCACTGATAGGCGGCACTGATGGGCATTGATACGTGGCACTGATGGGCACTAATGCATGGCACTTATATGAGGCACTGATGGGCATCCCTGATGGCACTGGCAGTGGTAGGCATTGTCAGTGGGCACTGATTGGCAGCTGCCTGGGCATTGATTGGCAGCTGCCTGGGCACAGATGTGCATTTCCCTGGGGGTCTAGGGGGGGCATACCTGGTGTTCCAGTGTGGTGGTGGTCCTGGGCGGCATTATGGTGGTCCTGGGCGGGATCCGAGGGATGGCTGCGCTGATAAATAATCAGCACAGACCCCCTCTGTCAGGAGAGCCGCCGATCGGCTCTCCTCTACTCGCGTCTGTCAGACGCGAGTGAGGAAAAGTCGATCACCGGCTCTTCCTTTTTACATCGTGATCAGCCGTGATTGGACACGGCTGATCGTGTGGTAAAGAGTCTCCATCAGAGACTCTTTACCTAGATCGGTGTTGCGGGGTGTCAGACTGACACACCGCAACAACGATCGCCGCGATGCGCGCCCCCGGGGGCACGCAGCGGCTTAATATCCTCAGGAGGTCATATGACGCCCAGTCAGGGTATTGAAACCACTTTGCCGCCGTCATTCTGCTATATGGCGGGCGGCAAGTGGTTAATAAATTACTCTATTTTCACTTTACATGCATTTGGTTTCCTCTGTTGCTGTCCACGCAGTTCTGGTCACACCTGATTCATGGCAGTATACCAAGGCCATCCCTGAAGTGGCTGCACAGAGGAACCATCTTGGTTCTGTTTGCTTTGTTGAAAATGAATTGTGATGAGATTGTTTATTATGCTCTGCTGGCGTCAGAGAGTAGTGAATATTGTCGCCAGACACTGAAAGATTGGACCAGTGATCAGCTGCTAGAGAGCATTCGTTTAGCTCACTCCCTGGTTGATCAGGGCTGTATGCTGGTTGGGGGATGTTCAGCCTTTAATTCAAATGTGTACAGAGCCAGCCCTGCCCTGTATTCCAAAGGGCTGTTCAGTCTGCTTCACCCCTTACCTACAGTCCTGCAATCCCCTACAGAACTTCAGTGGCTAAGCCAAAGAAAAAACTAAAGTTTTTTCTGACTCATACGATCCTGCCATTAACCCAACCTGCCTCCACACCAGCCAATCTGCTCCAGCCTGAAGTTCCGGTGCCTGTGTCCTGGCCTGAAGTTTCCGGTGCCCGTGTCCTGGCCTGAAGTTCCGGTGCCCGTGTCCCGGCCTGAAATACCGGTGCCCGTGTCCCGGCCTGAAGTTCCGTTGCCCATTTCCCAGCCTGAAGTTCCCGAGCCCGTTTACTGGCCTGAAGTTCCGTGCCCGTTTCCTGGCCTGAAGTTCCGGTGCCTCTTGCCCAGTCTTTGGGGCCGGTGCCCTTTACCCAGCCTGTGGAGCCAGTGCCCATTACGCAGCCTGCTGAACCGGTGTCCGTCACCTGGCCTGTTGAGCCAGTACCCATTACCCAGCCTGCTGATATGATGCTTGCTGCCCAGCCAGATGACCCGGAGCCTGCTGCCCAGCCAGATGACCCGGGGCCTGCTGCCCAGCCAGATGAGCCCCTGTCTGCTGCCAAGCCTGATGTGCCTGCTGCCCAGCCTGATGTGCCTGCTGCCCAGCATGATGTGCTTGCTGCCCAGCCTGATGTGCCCGCTGCGCAGCCTGATGTGCCCGCTGCCCAGTATGATGTGCCCGCTGCCCAGTTTGATGTGCTTACTGCCTAGCTTGATGTGCTCGTTGCCCAGTTTGATGTTTGTCTTGGATGGCAGTGGTTTCCATCCAGCTCGGGGGCTGCGATGTGCATAGGGGTAGTTCTTTTTCTGATCTCTTGCTGTCCTCTCCTGTCTGTTGACGAGGGTGGCCACCTGCACATCGGCGCCATGTTTTCCACGGCAGGCTCCGAGTCATCACTGAGGTGTGGGCTGTGTGGGTCATCCTGGGCGGCTGGGTGCCAATATACTATAGTAAGCTTAATTCATTTATTTACATCTTTATACTTTATATATAAATTACATTTTACCTATTAGAACAGAGAGTCAATCCCTCCATAGTGAAGAAATCCCTAGATTTAGTGTCTCCATTGGAAGATTTCTTCTCTATTTCTGTTCTTATGACAACCCAAATCTTGAGATTTGATTGTCCCAATCACAGATGCCTTCATGATGGTAGATCGGGGCAGTCATCAGCACATCCTCCAATCACAGAGTGCCTTTCATTCATGGAAAATTAATGCAAGACTTTTTTGAATGGAGGAGGGGTTGAGCGAGTGACCCACTTTAACTTATTATTTTAAGTTGAGTTCTGGGGGTTAATTGAACAGGATTTACTTTGGCATTAGCTTGACTGGGCTGTACTGAAGTTCCGCCTGGTCATAGGTGCAGTGAGGCACCTGTGACAGGCTGAGAACCAGGCCTGGTTGGACGTGTTAGGCCCCGCTGTGTGTAGTCTGGGCTATTTAAGATACTGAAGTCACGTGTTCAGTGTCGGCTGCTGCTTTGATTCCTGGTTCCGGTCCGGGGCAGCCCCGTGAGGGGTCCCGGGCCCAGGAGTGTCTGCTGTCCCCGCAAGCATGGTCACCCTGACCACCCCCAGAGGCCCTCATGGTCTGGGGTGGGGATCCGTCTGTTCCCGAGTCTCGGAACTGGCTAGTTCGAGGCCCAGTAACTGAAGGAGGATTCTGAGGCATCCCGGTGTGCTCTCAGGATTGGAGGGACACGGCAACTCGTACAAGTGACCGGGGGAGGATTCTTCGGAGGAGGGCCAACAAGCTGGCTGCTCAGTAAGAGCCTGGGAGCTGAGTTGTATGGACACTAAAGAATCGCACAGTATCGCCAAGAAGGCTGAGAGATCCAGGTACTGTGAGAAAGGTTCCTACTTATCTTCAGTTACAACCTAGTCTGTGGCAGAGACTTTGCAAAGTTTCCGGATCACATGTTGGCTGCTAGATCTCTGGCAACAGGTTTATCCGGTAGTGAAGCGCCCAGCTGCGAGTGGCTACTCTCTGGGCTAATTAGAAACATTCAGTGGATGTCAGCAGTTCAAAGTGCCTGAGTTTTATCACCCGTGCCCTCTATTCCCACCTGAGACTGTGTTATGTTGGATGTTACCCCTGCAAAATAAAAATCCTCAAAAGGACTTTTGTGTGTCAGCTCTGAAGTTGCTGGGTACTAACCCTGGGAACCCCTAGACAATCCCAGACGAGCTACGAGGAGGTAATTGGTAAGCCCAGAAAAGTCAAGGCCGCCCCTCGGGGTTATGGCCGCTACACGTGCAAATGATCAACAATCTTTAGTGAAGTCAGAACTCTTATGCCCTGTACACACAACTTTCCGACAACAAAACCATGGATTTTTGTTCGAAGGATGTTGGTTACACACTCTCACACAAATGTTGGCCAACAATTACGAACGTAGTGACATACAAGACGTACGTGATAGACATGTGCAATTCGTTTTGTTTTTTTTTTGTTTCTTGTTAAAATTCGTTATATTCGTTCATTCGTTATCGTATGAATGAACGAAAGATTCGCTAAAAA
Organism: Lithobates sylvaticus; assembly: GCA_028564925.1. NCBI lineage: Eukaryota > Metazoa > Chordata > Amphibia > Anura > Ranidae > Lithobates > Lithobates sylvaticus. The sequence goes on along the minus strand of CM053033.1, from coordinate 22,840,558 downwards.
TTTTAACGAATGTTCGAATCGAACGAATACGAAAAACAATGAAAATCCGAAATAACCAAATTAGAAACAACGAAACTACGAAAGAAGAAAATCCGAAAAACGAAAACAGGAACAACGAAAATCAAAATGAACGAAAAAATTTGTACATTCGGAACTTTTTTTTTTTGTTGAATTGGTAATTTTCCGTGTCCCTTACAATGGCGCTGCTTAACGTGCTTCGAATGGATTGAACGAAAAAAATTTGTACATTCGTAAGTTTTTGTTTTTTTTCGATTCGTAATTTTCCGTTTCTCTTACAATGGCGCTGCTTAACCGCTTCCCGACCGCCTAACGCAGATATACTGCGGCAAAATGGCACGGGCAGGCAAAATCACGTACCTGTACGTGATCGTGCATGTGCCTGCCTGTGGGTCGCGTGCGCGCCGCCAGCGGCGCGCTCGCGACCTGGTCGGGAGCTCCGTGACCCCGGCCGCGGGACCAGCGGACCCGATCGCCGCTGGTGTCCCGCGATCGGGTTACGGAGCTGAAGAACGGGGAGAGGTCTGTGTAAACAAACCTCTCCCCGCGCTTCCTACTCTGCCTGTCATTGATCGGCTGTTCCCTGTCATCGGGAAAGCCGATCAATGACGTCAGACGTACAGCCACGCCCCCCTACAGTAAAAAAAAAACACAACACGTCACACTGACTCCTCCCCGCCCCCTAGTGGTTAACTCGTTAACTGCCACTGTCATTTACATAGGAATCAGTGCTATTTAAATAGCACTGATTTCTGTATAAATGACAAATGTCCCAAAAATGTCCGATGTGTCCGCCATAATGTCGCAGTCACAATAAAAATCGCTGATCGCCGCCATTACTAGTAAAAAAAAAAATATTAATAAAAATGCTATAAAACTATCCCCTATTTTGTAAACGCTATAACTTTTGCGCAAACCAATCAGTAATTGCTAATTGCGATTTTTTTTACCAAAAATATGTAGAAGAATACGTATCGGCCTAAACTGAGAAAAAAAAAAAAATTTTATATATTTTTTGGGGATATTTCTTATAGCAAAAAGTAAAAAATATTGCATTTTTTTCAAAATTTTCGCTCTATTTTTGTTTATAGCGCAAAAAATAAAAACCGCAGGGGCGATCAAATACCACCAAAAGAAAGCTCTATTTGTGGGAAAAAAAGGACGCCAATTTTGTTTTGGAGCCACGTCGCACGACCGCGCAATGGTCAGTTAAATCGACGCAGTGCCGAATCGCAAAAAGGGGCCTGGTCCTTTGGCTGCCAATTGGTCCGGGGCTGAAGTGGTTAACGTGCTTCGAATGGATTGAACGAAAAAATTCGTACATTCGTAACTTTTTTTTTTTTTTTTTGATTCGTAATTTTACGCGTCTCTTACAATGGTGCTGCTTAACGTGCTTCGAATGGATTGAACAAAAAAATTTGTACATTCGTAACTTTTTTTTTCGATTCGTAATTTTCCGTGTCTCTTACAATGTAATAATAGCATACACATTACATAAAATTATGAATTATGCTCCGATTACGAATCTACGAAAACAATGTTACGAAAGTACGAATAAATCAATCCAATGAAAGTACGAATGTAACTAAATCTACGAAAATACGAATGCGTCCGAATTTTAAATAAACGAAAAATAAACGGAAAAACGAATCAACGAAAAAATAACTCTTACGAAAATACGAATCGTTACGAATACGAACACCGACGACTTACGAATTTACGAATCGTTACGAATACGAACACCGACGACTTACGAATTTACGAATCGTTACGAATACGAACACCGACGACTTACGAAATTACGAATCGTTACGAATCAACGGAAACGAAAGAAACAAAACGAAAATAAACAAATTTTTCTATTGTGCACATGTCTAGTACGTGATATCTCCATTACGAACGCTAGTTATATCTCCGGCTCGTACTTGATTCCGAGCACGCGTGGACTTTTGTTCCGATGGACTTGTGTACACACGATCGGAAAGTCCGACAACAAACATTTGTTGGCGGAAAATTTGAGAACCTGCTAGCCAACATTTGTGCGCGGAAAGTCTGACAACAAATGTTCGATGGAGCGTACGCACGGTCTGACTTTCCGCCAACAAGCTCACATCCAACATTTGCTGTCGGAAAAATCCAATCGTGTGTACAGGGGGCATAACTATGCATACTTGGTCCATGGCAGTGCCTCAAAAAGTGCTGAAGCCATTGGATCAGCATGACAGCCAGACAGCTAACATTATCAGAAGGAAAGGTCAGCGATGACATCCTACATATTCTGTGGACAGTCTGAAGTGATCATTCAACAGAACAGATCCGTGTGTCTGCTCGTGGCGTCTGCATTGTGTTGAGAATTTCTAATTATAGACAAGAAGATAAAGATACATCTATATTTAACTAATTAGAGGTTGTGCAGAGACTAGAATGAGCAGAGTATCCATATGGACCCCACATAGAGAGTTGTATATACAATATGGCTGCAAGGAAAATACAATAAGTCTGAAGTGTGTGGAGCCAAATATATCTCATACATTATTAATCCGTGTCTGTGATAGAGCTGGCGAGCATTGTTACCATTCTATTATGCAGTCATTAGTATGTATAAATAGATTTTAACCTTGTAGTGAGATTGATTTTCCAGCATCTAATTGAGGTGTTCATTAGTGAAGAATAAAACATTCTTATATACCCAGCATTCATCAAATGCCTTTAATTTTATTACTGGACACTTTTGTGGACATACTGGGTACTATACCCAAGGTTTCTGAATTATAAGTAGACATGTGCACAATAGAAAAATTCGTTTATTTTCGTTTTGTTTCTTTTTTTGATTCGTAACGATTCGTATTTTCGTAAGAGTTATTTTTTATTTTTTTGTTGATTCGTTTTTCCGTTAGTTTATTTTTCTTTTATTCGGAATTCGGACGCATTCGTATTTTCGTAGATTTAGTTACATTCGTACTTTCGTTAGATTGATTTATTCGTACTTTCGTAACATTGTTTTCGTAGATTCGTAATCGGAGCATAATTCATAATTTTATGTAATGTGTATGCTATTATTACATTTTAAGAGACACGGAAAATTACGAATCGAAAAAAAAAGTTACGAATGTACGAATTTTTTCGTTCAATCCATTCGAAGCACGTTAAGCAGCGCCATTGTAAGAGACACGGAAAATTACGAATCGAAAAAAAAAAGTTACGAATGTACGAATTTTTTCGTTCAATCCATTCGAAGCACGTTAAGCAGCGCCATTGTAAGAGACACGGAAAATTACGAATCGAAAAAAAAAAAAAAAGTTACGAATGTACGAATTTTTTGGTTCAATCCATTCGAAGCACGTTAAGCAGCGACATTGTAAGAGACACGGAAAATTACGAATCGAAAAAAAAAAAAAAGTTACGAATGTTTGAATTTTTTCTTTCAATCCATTCGAAGCACGATAAGCAGCGCCATTGTAAGAGACACGGAAAATTACGAATCGAAAAAAAAAAAAGTTACGAATGTTTGAATTTTTTCTTTCAATCCATTCGAAGCACGATAAGCAGCGCCATTGTAAGAGACACGGAAAATTACGAATCGCAAAAAAAATAAAAAAGTTACGAATGTACAAATTTTTTGGTTCAATCCATTCGAAGCACGATAAGCAGCGCCATTGTAAGAGACACGGAAAATTACGAATCGCAAAAAAATAAAAAAAGTTACGAATGTACGAATTTTTTGGTTCAATCCATTCGAAGCACGTTAAGCAGCGCCATTGTAAGAGACACGGAAAATTACGAATCGAAAAAAAAAAAAAAAGTTACGAATGTTTGAATTTTTTGGTTCAATCCATTCGAAGCACGTTAAGCAGCGCCATTGTAAGAGACACGGAAAATTACGAATCGAAAAAAAAAAAAAGTTACGAATGTACGAATTTTTTCGTTCAATCCATTCGAAGCACGTTAAGCAGCGCCATTGTAAGAGACACGGAAAATTACGAATCGCAAAAAAAAAAAGTTACGAATGTACGAATTTTTTCGTTCAATCCATTCGAAGCACGTTAAGCAGCGCCATTGTAAGAGACACGGAAAATTCCGAATCGAAAAAAAAAAAAAGTTACGAATGTACGAATTTTTTCGTTCAATCCATTCGAAGCACGTTAAGCAGCGCCATTGTAAGAGACACGGAAAATTACGAATCGAAAAAAAAAGTTACGAATGTACGAATTTTTTCGTTCAATCCATTCGAAGCACGTTAAGCAGCGCCATTGTAAGAGACACGGAAAATTACGAATCGAAAAAAAAAAGTTACGAATGTACGAATTTTTTCGTTCAATCCATTCGAAGCACGTTAAGCAGCGCCATTGTAAGAGACACGGAAAATTACGAATCGAAAAAAAAAAGTTACGAATGTACGAATTTTTTCGTTCATTTTGATTTTCGTTGTTCCTGTTTTCGTTTTTCAGATTTTCTTCTTTCGTAGTTTCGTTGTTTCTAATTTGGTTATTTCGGATTTTCGTTGTTTTTCATATTCGTTCGATTCGAACATTCGTTATTCGTTAAAATTTTTAGCAAATCATTCGTTCATTCGTACGATAACGAATGAACGAATATAACGAATTTTAACGGAAAAAAAAAAAAAAAAAAAACGAATGTCTAATTATAAGAAGTAATCAGCATCATGACATTAACATAGCTCCCAACTGTCCCTGATTTCAAGGGACTGTCCCTGATTTGGAGCAATGTCCCTCTTTCCCCCCTCATTTGCCCCTCATTTTGATTTGATCTATATAGTTGTATATAAAATGTAGACACGTGCACGCTGAAATATTTTGTTTTGGAATTTCGTTTTCGTCCGAAAAATTTATTTAGTTACTCCCGAAATTCGTTTTTATTTACTTTGTTTTTGGTTAAAAATTGCATTCGTCCGAAAATCCAAATGAATTAAGGTCGAATCTGTCATTGACATAAAAATGTCATAAATCTATCCCATAGTTTGTAGGCGCTAAAACTTTTGCGCAGAAGAATACAGAAGAATACATTTTGCCCTAAACTGATGAAGACATTTTTTTTGAGTTATTATAGCAAAAAGTTAAAAATATTGTTTTTTTTTTTTCAAAATTGAAGATTTTTTTTTTTGTTTATAGCGCAAAAAATAAAAACTACAGAGGTGATCAAATACCACCAAAAGAAAGCTCTTTTTTGGGGAGAAAAGGACATCAATTTTGTTTGGGTACAGTGTCGCTGGACCGCGCAGTTGTCAGTTAAATCGACGCAGTGCCATATCACAAAAAATGGCCTGTCATTAAGGGGGCAAATCCTTCTGGGGCTGAAGAGGTTAATAAACATAAAATAGTGCCTGCTTCCCTGTGATATGCCAATCAAGCAGCTGTCTGACAACATCTTTAGTCACAGTTTGTAAGTTAACGAACCAAAACTTCCAAGAGAGTGATCTGTATTCCGTCTGCGTGTACAGGCGGCCTTTTATACCGTGGGGCGTGTACTAAACCCCCTGAGCTATGATTGGCCACAGGCATCCTGCTTGTGGCCAATTATTGCTCTCTTCGCCGCTGGCTCTTTGATTGGCCAAGCATGCGGGGTCACAGTGCATGCTTGGCCAATCCTCAGCCAGCAATGCACTGCAACTGGCGCAGTGCATTGCGGGCCGCTCGCATCACACGAATTTAATGCGAGCGGCCCAAATAGTTCTGGGCTTGCCGAGCGGGCGAACGCCCGATGTTCGATTCGAACACCGGGCCCATCCCTACATATAAACATAAATGGATAAAAAATCCTAAAATAGTACATCGATGAATATTATGAATATATTGGATAATACATACAATACAATAACCCAAACTCATTTGTCGAGAAGAAGCATCAACCAGACCATGCGTGGGCTGACAGGCTAGTTCAAACGGGTACTCGGGTATAGGTCGTTTGAACTAGCCTGCCAGCCCACGCATGTTCTGGTTGATGCTTCTTGGACCTGGCAAATGAGTTTGGGTTATTGTATTATATGTATTATCCAATATATTCATAATATTCATCAATTTAGGATTTTTTTACCCATTTATGTTTATATGTTATATATAATATTTTCTTTTTTTCTATGACTATATAAATAATAAAGTTGGCACCACTGTGCCCCCTTTTTTACATATTTGTCAATCGAATTTTGACTTTGATACTATATTGCTGCCATACAAAGTCCAAATGGGCGTCCCCTAATGCACTTCTGTGCATGCTTCTGTATAATGTTATTAGGATGTTGGTAGCAACTACACATTAATCAATTTCTCAAGATCTTTTCTTCTGTCCTTGGGGGCGGGTGCATCTAAATAAATAGAGAAATATAAATAGGCCAGTATAATAAAGTGTAGACAGGGAAAATTTATAAAATAACAATGTAACAAAAATGTAAGCGACAGTAATAAACTATCCCCACATATACTCGCATACGATCAAAGCCTGGAACCTGCGAGACCCAAATCTGGAGGCTGCCTATAGTGTCCATACCAGGAACTGTGGTAGATATTGGAACTACTGTATCCTGTGCTAAGCTGATTATACACTGCTATACAGGGGCGGACTGACAAATCATGGGGCCCCCGGGCAATAGGAGATTATGGGGCCCCCAGACATTCAGAGATTATGGGGCCACACAGTATACACATACATGTACACACAGTATACACACAGACATGTTTCTATTGGCTGAGAAGGTACTGGAGAGGTGGGGCAGCTATAATCTCTGGATTTTTAGACCAAAAGGATGTCGGTAAGGGACATTTCAGAAACAGATGTAAAAAAAACTGATTTTTACATACTGTTCCTGGTTTTACTGAGGCTGGCAACCCTGATGGCCCGGGGCCCTCGGGAGGTGCCCGAGTGGCCGAATGGTCAGTCCGCCCCTGCTGCTATATGAGTTGTCACAAGAATCTTATGCAGATCGATTTTATTTAGACATTATTTAATATTTCATGAATTGTAGATATAAAAAGTTACAATGAAACATAATCAAACATCAAAGGGAGCACTATATTACTGGATCAACAATTTAATGCATTCTAGTAAATATTTATCAACCATAATGCACAATCTCTTTTCATTTTATTTCATGTAAAATGCCGTATCAGCATCTTCAAAGATACTGAGTTATTTTTGTACATAAAAGCATCTTTGTTCTTTAAACTAATTCTGAATTCATTAACATAATTACTAGTTTCTTTTCGAATAATTCCACAGGTGAAAACTCTGTGCTCATTCATAATTCTTCATTGGTCTCTTATGCCCCGTACACACGGTCGGATATTCTGATGGAAAAAGTCAGATCGGATTATGTTGTCGGAAAATCCGATCGTGTGTGGGTTCTGGCGGGCTTTTTCCGTTGGAATTTCCGCCGGAAAAAAATTTGAGAGCAGGATCTCAAATTTTCCGACAACAAAATCCGATCGGACTTTTTCCGATCATGTGTAGGGAATTCCGATAGACAAAGTGCCACACATGCTCAGATCAAATTAATGCCGCGTACACACGGTCAGAATTTCCGATGGAAACAGTCCGATGGGAGCTTTTCATCGGATTTTCCGACCGTGTGTATGCCCATCGGTCTTTTTCTGTCGGAATTTCCGACGCACTTTGGATTGAGAACCTGTTCTTCATTTTTCCGACGGAAAACCTTTCTTTTGGATTTTCCGATCGTGCGTATGCAATTCCGACACGCAAAATTCTGACACATGCTCGGAAACAATTTGACGCATGCTCAGAAGCATTAAACTTCCCTTTTATAGTGCAGTCTAACGTGTTGTATGTCGCGGTGTTATTGACCGCCAGAATTTGGTGTGACCGTGTGTAGGCAAGACAGTTTGAGTGAAATTCCGTCGGAATTCCGACAGGAAAACCATCAGAGCTTTTTCCGACGAGAATTCCGACCGTGTGTACACGGCATAAGAGACCAAAGCTATTGGCTACCAGCCTCTACGTAGTTCCGTAGTACGCAACAAACGTCACTACGTTCGGTACGATCAGATTTTCCGAAAACTTTGTCCGACCGTGTGTATGCAACATTTTTGTGGTCAGAATTTCCGACCGTGTGTACGGGGGCTTAGTATGATGAAGTGCAGTATATGTCATTGTGGCTGATCTCTTGTTACAGGGAACTTTACATGCCAGAATGGCAGTCTAATGCCCCCGTACACACGATCGGACTTTCCAACAACAAAACCGTGGATTTTTGTTCGAAGGATGTTGGCTCCAACTTGTCTTGCATACACACGGTAACAAAAATGTTGGCCAACAATTACGTGGGAACGTGGTGACGTACAAGACATACGACAAGCTGAGAAAAAAGTTCACTCGCCAGTGCGGCTCCTTCTGCTTGATTCCGAGCATGCGTGAACTTTTATGCATCGGACTTGTGTACACACGAATCGGAAATTCCGACAACAAAGTTTTGTTGGTGGAAAATTTGAGAATCTGCTATCAAACATTTGTTGGCGGAAAGTCTGACAGCAAATGTTCGATGGAGCATACACATGGTCGGACTTTCAGCCAACAAGCCCACATCCAACATTTGTTGGCGGAAAATCCGATCATGTGTACAGGGCATAATAACTGGCAACATCCAGAATGGCCTACATTGACTATGAGTCCTCATGATGTTTAGTAGACATGGGAGCCGTCAAAAAATTTGTTCCGTTTCGTATAAAAAAAAATCGTAATTCGTGTACGAAATTTAATTCAGATTCGTACGAAATACGAATTTCGTACGAATCGTTACGAATCGTTAATATCGTTACGAATCGTTACGAATATCGACACTCTACGAATAATAACGAATTATCCGAAAACGTATTAACGTTACATAACACAAGTCTATAATGTCTATTGTTCACCAATCACTCAGAGGAAGTACAAAATCCGAAATTTCGTTTACGAATACGAAATTTCGTATTTCGTACTTCCTCTGAGTGATTGGTGAACAATAGACAATAGACTTGTGTTATGTAACGTTAATACGTTTTCGGATAATTCGTTATTATTCGTAGAGTGTCGATATTCGTTATACTGAATCTCGAATTCATTCGAACCATTCGTTATATCCGCTATAATTTCTTTCATATTAGTTGAAATTCATCATTTGGTAGTTTGGATTCGGATAATTTGGATCCGAAATTCGTAAACGAAATTTCGTACAGAATTCGTATTCATAAAAATGCGAGTTGCTTTGTGAGCTGAATATAATTGACTACCATGGTACTAATACAGAATCATTGAAGGATGGTGGCAAGTGATGTGCAATCCAAGGGAGCCACATTTTGTGAAATTTCATCACTTGATTACGCTCAATAGCCACCATTTTTGCGTGAATCGTGGAATTATTCATTTTGTTTTTCACCTCAGCTAACGCTAAGATAGGGGTCTTCCAAGGTATTTAGCAGATTTTTCTACCGGAGGTTATTTTATATGCCATAAAGAATGTTTGTGAGTTCCAGTTTCTACTTTTTATAATGAAGGTTTTAGGAAGCTGTCACATGAAGCGTGTGTACTTTGTGTTTGCTCTGTAGGTTGAGAACAATGTTACCAGTAGCAGGGTGGACTGAGAACAAGGGGCCCACAATAGTTCTTCATACAAAGTTACTGTGTTTACTGGAGAGAGTCTCTTCTCCTTTCCAGAGGGAAGTCAATATACTTCTGTAAAGTTTTAGGAAATGTATAATTCACCCATAATACTACCTATTGCTGTTCCCTTTTTATCCAGCCTGTTGAAAGGCATACCTGGGAAACGTTAAAAGAATGCAGGTTAAAGATCATCTATCAATTGTTTCGATGATCTCATGCAGGCCTACAATTGTGTATGCCAAGAGGAAATAGGAGATCATATAAACCCAGGAATCAAAGGAGGGCAGTATAAAAGGAAATTAAAGCTGAAGGTTAGCTTCCTTAACCACTTTAAGCCATTTTGCTGGCTTAAGACCAGACCACTTTTTGCGATTCGGCACTGCGTCGCTTTAACTGACAATTGCGCGGTCGTGCGACGTGGCCCCAAAACAAAATTGATGTCCTTTTTTTTCCCCACAATAAGAGCTTTCTTTTGGTGGTATTTGATCACCTCTGCGGTTTTTATTTTTTTCGCTATAAACAAAAATAGAGCGACAATTTTGAAAAAAATGCTATATTTTTTACTTTTTGCTATAATAAATATCCCCAAAAATATATATAAAAAAACTTTTTTTTCCTCAGTTTAGGCCGATACGTATTCTTCTACATATTTTTGGTAAAAAAAAATCGCAACAAGCGATTATTGATTGGTTTGCGCAAAAGTTATAGCGTTTACAAAATAGGGGATAGTTTTATAGCATTTTTATTAATATTTTTTTTTTTTACTAGTAATGGCGGCGATCAACGTTTTTTTTTTTTTTTTTATTGTGACTGCGACATTATGGCGGACACATCGGACATTTTTGACACATTTTTGGGACCATTGTCATTTATACAGCAATCAGTGCTATTTAAATGCACTGATTCCTGTGTAAATGACACTGGCAGTGAAGGGGTTAACCAGGGGGTGGCAGTGTAGGGGGTTAAGTGTTCCTAGGGGCGTGTTACTAACTGTGGGGGGCGTGGCTGTGTTTTAGTGAACATTGATCTCTGCTCTAATCACAGGGAGCAGAGACCAGTGTCACTAGTTTCTAGGCAGAACGGGGAGATGCTGTTTACTTCCGCATCTCCCCGTTCAGCCTTCCCATGAGACGATCCCATGAGTTCAGCCTTCCCATGAGACGATCGCGGGTATCCCTCTCTTCTATGACCCCTCTTCCTATCTTTTTGTTCGCCTCACACTCTATGCTGCCCTTACTTGGATTTCTTTTCTTTTTTCCCTTTCCCTCTTATTTGATTTGGTCACCCTCTTTCTTCATTATTCTCTCATATCGTTTTATCATAAATAACAAGGATCTTCGACTTGGAAGTCACACCTCGCAGCAGATGACAGTTGACAACCCCTATAATACGTTGTTTGCTCGTGGGAGTCAAGCTATGGGCGATAGCCATCGAGCTGACTCATTATCCTTGTCTACTAATGGTTGTCACTAAGATGGAATTTTAATGTTGTTCTTTGTGATACTTGTGAAATTGACAATAAACACATTTTTAACCCTAACTACATTGGTCATGTGTATTCTTCTTAAAACATGCTGATGTCTTCATACCCCATACCCCCATACTTCATACCCCAATGTGTTGGGACCCAGTGGTTAACTGAGCGTGTGCTGGTTACTTATGGTATACCCAGTGATGTAAGTAACTCTAACTGATTACTCTTCCCCTCATGGTAATGCAGTTCCCATTACTTCGGCGGCGTTACCACAATTACATCTACCGCCCGGGAGGCCTGCTGTGGCCGCGCTGCCTGCCCGTTCGTTCCGCCGCGGGGAGGGGGGCTTTCACCCGCTGAGCTGAGAAGAGGCTGAGACTCAGAGAGACTGTCTGGAGAGAGAGAGAATGTAGGGAGGCAGAACGGACACTGAAAAATGAAGTCAGCTGACCAGCTGACACCAATCGAGTGAAGGGGAGGGTCTCTCTCTCTCCCAATGAGGAAAGGCATCCCTGGAGGCATTCAAGTAAGTGACTGTCTGACGATTCGAATTGCAGTGCAATCGTTCCATCCCAAGTCCTCCACCACCTCTGCTTCTTACTGATCCCATCCCTACCCACCCACCATCACTTCTACAACAGAGGTGATGGGGGGATAGGGTAGGGATGAGATCAGTGGTGGTGGGGGATGGGATCAGTAAGAGACAGAGGTGGTGGTGGGAGAGGATGGCACCACCACCGCTGCCACCGCCCCCAAGTACCACCGCTGCCTGCCACCCCCCAAGTACACCACTGCTGCCACCCCCCCAATTACTGTACACCACTGCCACCCCCCCAAGTACCACCCCTCAAGTACCACCGCTGCCACCCCTGTCACAGTTACTTTTCTGAGTAATTAATTACTTTTCCAATGTAGTAACCGAGTTACTAACGCAATTACTTTTTGGAAGAAGTAATTTGTAACTTAACTAATTACTTTTTTAAAGTAAGATGACCAACACTGGGTATACCTCTTTAATAACTTCAGACCAGACCAGGCAAGGACAAAGTTTCCAACACTTTTACTTTACAAAGTTAAAAAGTAGACAGTTCACAGTCCAATATAGTGCAAGGTATTAATATTCCTAATCCCCTAACTATAACTACAGGCTGATGTGCTGTCCCCGCATACCTGCAAAAGTGAATTCCAGTATCCATAGTCCTTCACAGGCTCTCTCACCACAAGTGTAAGTCCTTCAGAGGCATACTCCAGTGCTGGTATCTTTGTGGCAAACCCAGAGTCAAAAGTCTCTGTTGCAGGCCATACCGAGAGGCATTCTCCTTCTCCTGCGGTCTCTTCTTCCATCTCCATCCCCTATGGGTTTCAAAACCCAAGGCTGTACGGTGCTCACCAGGTTCTCGTGGATCCGTGCTGAACCGAACCACTCTCCCAATTTATATCCACACGGCAAGTGGGTCGACCCAGACAGTAACCCGCCAAAAGGAACAGGAGAGCAGGGAAACCATTAACCCCAACTCTTGAAGCTGGGACAGCACCCAATGACCACTTCAACCTGCTTACATGCACAACATCCTTGACTCTGACCTCTCCTTCAGCCCCCATATCCAATCGCTGGCTAAATCCTGCCGCCTTCACCTCCGCAACATCTCCAGAATTCGACCCTTACTAACTAATGACACCACAAAGCAACTCATTCACTCCTTGATTATTTCCCACCTTGACTACTGCAACTCTCTCCTTAACGGCCTACCCTTAAGCAGGCTATCCCCCTTTAGTCTATTATGAATGCTGCTGCTAGACTAATACACCTTACTAATCGATCCGTGACTGCCGCCCCTCTTTACCAATCCCTTCACTGGCTTCCCCTACCCCACCGTGTATTCAAAATGCTAACCATAACAGACAAAGCCATCCACAACATCGCCCCCATCTACATCACCAACCTCATCTGCAGATATCGCCCAAATCGTCCCCTTTGCTCCTCCCAGGACCTCCTGCTTTCTAGCTCCCTTGTTACCTCCTCCCATGCTTGCCTTTGACTTCTCCAGAGCCTCTCCCATCCTCTGGAACTCCCTGCCCCATTATGTCTGATCAGCCCCTACCCTGTCCACCTTTAAGTGATCCCTGAAAACTCATTTATTCAGGGAAGCCTATCCCACACCCACCTAACAACAACTGTCCCCGAGCCACCCCCCATCAAATCATTCTCTGCAGCTATTACCTTTTGTACCACCACCCCGTCCCTTTAGACCAGGGGTCTTCAAGCTACGGCCCTCCAGTTGTTCAAGAACTACAATTCCCATCATGCCTAGTCATGTCTGTGAATGTCAGAGTTTTACAATGCCTCATGGGATGTGTAGTTCCGCAACAGCTGGAGGGCCGTAGTTTGAGGATCCCTGCTTTAGACTGTAAGCTCTACAAGCCGGGCCCTCCTGTACCTTCTTTATTGAACTGTACTGTAATTGTGTTGTCCCCCCTATACATTGTAAAGTACAGCGTAAACTATTGGTGCTATATAAATCATGTATAATAATAATAATAATAATAATCCCTCAATACAGGTAAGTGATGTGGCTCAAGCTGTAGGGATTTTTTCTCTTCACTAGGCTTCAGTTTTAAATTGGTCCAGAAAAGTTTACCTCATATTATGTATTCCAAGTGTATTCAAACTCAAAACAAAAATTTTATAAATTGCAGTTTACCACCCCTTAAATGTGTTGGCTGAGTTAAAGAGGAGGGCCCACAAAAAAAAAAAAATTTAAAAGTCAGCAGCTACAAATACTGCAGCTGCTGACTTTTAATAATCGGACACTTACCTGTCCCGGGGTCCAGCGATGCGGGGGAACGAGGCCCCCCCTCGTTCCCCGCTCCACTCGCGGCGCCGGAATTCTTAATGTGGGCACCCGGCTGTGGCTTCACAGCCGGGCACCCACTGCGCATGCGCCGTGATTCGACGCTCACTCATCTGGGACACGTGACAGGTCCCAGATGACTGTGCGGCACCTAGGGGAAGTGATGTCAGTGCCCGGGCACTGAAGGTGGCAGACTACGAGGGACCCCCTAGCAACAGGCATTTAGAGGTGTGTAAAAACACCTCTTTTTTTCCAATTATTTTATTTTTTATTTTTTTATGATTTTTAAGCCAATTTTTTTTTTTTTGGTGGCAACACCACTTTAAGTTTCTTTTCTCAAGCTTTTGTTTCCTTATTTTAACTGAGTGATCCTGGCAGTAACACAGTTCCAGTTCTAGAATGATGACGCTATGATGACGACACCCTTCTGTATCAGCACAAGAAACAAGTTGGGACCACAAAATCCCACCCTTGTCCTGTTCTCCATAACATAAAGGAATGAGTTTCTGTAGTCCTCAGGGTTAACTAAGAGCAATATAACTGTAAACACTCAGCACAGACAGAGAGCACACAAGGTTATCAGATAGCAAGATTCTTGGCAAGATCAACCGATATTTTTTTAACTTACTAAACATGTATAACAAAATGCTTTCAGTCTTATATTTAACAGAACAAAAGAGACCAAATAAATAATGTTATTGTTAGGTTTAGATATAAAATAATTAACATCTCTTAAAGAGACCCTGTCATTAATAAAATGCTTATTTCTTTATTGATTTGAAGAATGCAAGTATGACATAAAATGTCTCTAGGGATGCACCAATGCCACTTTTTTGACACAGAGTACGAGTACCGATGCTTGACATCATGTACTTGCCGATACCAATTACCGATACCTGATTTTGGTCATGTGACCATTAAAAAAAAAAAATTATGAAAAATTACAAATTTTCGCCATAATATGAGGCATTAGGAGAGTGCGACTGGCGCAGTGCATTGTGGGCCGTTCGCATCACACAAATTTGATGCGAACGGCCCAAATAGTTCTGGGCTCGACGAGCGGTCGAACGCCCGATGTTTGATTCGAACGTGGGTTTGAATCGAACACCGGGCCCATCCCTATCCACCACGAGTGCTCAATAAGAAAATGGCCACTCACCAGAGCTGTTTGACCCCTTTCTACAGGATGGTCAAGAAACACTTTGGGAACCCCAAATTCGTTCCACTAATGGCATGAATCCACTCCAATGGCCACTCAGGAAGGAGCTAGATGTAAAAAAACTACTCCACAGTAGACACAGATGAAAGTCTCATAGTGTAGTAATTTTTAGTACAGTAAAAACAGCAGCAATAATAGCAGTTACACTCACATGTAATAGTGCCTGGCCTGGCACTAGGTGTAAACAGCATGTGTGAGTCAACTGATCCCTGGGGGTAGCCTGGTGTGGTGTATAAAAAATGGACTTGGAAATGACGGATCCTCCGCTCCGACATATGTTTTGCTGTGAAAAAACAGTGACACCTGGCTCCTTAACTGACACGTTGCGTCATCGGTCACGTGATCTGTGACGCAACGCGTCAGGGAAGGAGCCAGTTGTCACTGTTGTGCTTCCGGTCGCAGCCGAGACCGGAAGCTTCCTGTATCTTCATCGTTTTAAACTGCAAAATTTAAATGTAAGTTATTACTTTTTTTCAATGAATATTGCTTTGATATACTACACATTGGAGCCCCTTAGCTCTTCCTCTGACCGTCCATTTGAAAATTATTATCTGGAAATCGGGAGCGCTGCTGTACCTTGGCGTCCATACAGGGAGATTGATCGATCGATCGATAGTATACACACAGCGTTACTAGGCCTGTGGAGGCCACTGTTGGAGGTGAGAGGCTGGGGGAAACAGTGGGGGGCACCCCGAATGGCACGGACCACACTTGATGCATGGACCAGCACCTTTTAAACATCAAATTGCACAAAGTTGTTTGTCTACAGATATTTTTTGGATGAACTACTACCTACTATTATTATAGTGGACTTATTTTATTTACCTTCTAGACACTGGGACTTGGTGATATAATAATATATTTTATATATATTATTATTTTTTTAATTTTATTTTATTATTTATATACTTTTTTTTAGCTTCATTGGATGTGTTTGAAGTTTCTTTTTAGTCACAGATTTTTTTGGTGGCACTTTATAGATATGTTATGCAGATTTGAACATTATATTGATATTGCCCAGGATTGCACAATATTAATTAGAGGAATTGCACTTTATGATATATCAGATGCATTGTATTTTTTGATGAATTTCATTTCCAAATATTGCACGTATATGGATATTGTTGGATGAATTCTATTTTTCATTATTATTGCACATTATGGATTTTTGCACATGAGGTTTTTATTTAGCACTTTAGATATAATTATATTCTTTAAAATATTTGGGAGACTATTTAGTTAATACATCATTATATTTATAGGAAAGGTAGCGCCACATATCATTTGTATTTATAATTATTTATTGTGTGAGATCACTTTTATGTTGGCAGCTTCCTATTACAATTCTTAAGTGAGGTTGTGCGCACTGGTTACCCCCCCCCCCCTTTTTTTTTTGTCACTTATTATTATTATTATTTAAGCAACACATCCAATCACTGTCCAAATCCTGCAGCCTCAACCTCGGCAACATCTACAAAATACGCCCCTTTCTAACCAATGACACAACAAAGCTCTTAATTCACTCGCTCGTCATCTCTCGCCTCGACTACTGCAACTCCCTTCTCATTGGCTTACCTCTACATAGTCTATCACCTCTGCAATCCATCATGAATGCTGCTGCCAGACTCATCCACCTTACCAATCACTCTGTGTCTGCCACTCCTCTCTGTCAATCCCTCCACTGGCTTCCGCTCAGCTAAAGAATTAAATTCAAAATACTAACAACTACGTACAAAGCCATCCACAATGTCGGCCCCAGCTACATCACTAGCCTAGTCTCTAAATACCAACCTACTCGTTCTCTTAGTTACTCTCAAGACCTCCTGCTCTCTAGCTCCCTCATCACCTCCTCCCATGCTCGCCTCCAGGACTTTTCCAGAGCCTCTCCAATCCTATGGAATGCCCTACCCCATTCTGTCCGCTTATCTCCTACTTTATTAGCTTTTAGACGATCCCTGAAAACCCTTCTCTTCAGAGAAGCATATCCTACCCACACCTAACAACAACAACAACAACAACAACAACCACAGTATTTTCATTTTCTCCATCAGCTCATCCCCCCACAGTATTACCTTTTGTTCCAATTGACCCTCCCTTCTAGATTGTAAGCTCTAACGAGCAGGGCCCTCTGATCCCTCCTGTATCGATTTGTATTGTAATTGTACTGTCTGCCCTCATATTGTAAAGCGCTGCGCAAACTGTCAGCGCTATATAAATCCTGTATAATAATAATAATAATTGGTGTGAATGGATGTCCTAATTATGTTTAGATAGAGGATAAGGGGATTTTTTCGTTTATGGATTTTGTTTGAGCACTGCACATTTCATATTTCTTATTGTAGGTGAATCACATATTTTTGTGCATACAGGCTCTTGGTTAGGAAATTCTATTGTTTCGCGGTGGCATTTTTTCTATATTTTTATTTTCTGTGCTGGTTGAATGTTTTTCATTGATTTAAAATAGAAAATACTGCATTTGGCCACTAGATGGCACTAAGTATCACATGGATCTTCCTATAATAGTTAGTGTCATCTAGTGGCCAAATGTGATATTTTCCAACTTAAAGCAATGGGAAACATTCAACCAGCACAGGAAATAACCTAAGAACATTTGTTTTTTGCCCCACTTGCACAGAACAAACACACACACACACTTATATTGTACAAATTTCTATGCAGATTTTTTTATTTGCATAGCAATTTGACCCTAGTGTCTGTAGTTTTTGATAAAATGCAAGTTCATCAGTCATATTATATTCTGAAATAATATCTGGTTTGCAACATAGGATTTTTTTGTATTTAACAGTGACGTTTGTTCTCTTTATATTTGTGGTTTCCTTCTGTTTATGCATGTTATCAGTTTATGTTCCTGTTACGTATTGATTCAGTTATCAGCGGCAATATAATGACAGGCAAGATATAATATAATTAACCTGAGCAATAATTTTTCAGTTACAATGAAGGAGCTGCTTTGTGCCATATGGAGCAAGTAAGTCTGTTACAGACCCCAATGCACAAGTATATTGACCAGGTGTGTTTACTGTATTCCCTGTACAGTAATCCACTATGAAATAATGGAATGACTGAGGTGGCTCTGCCTGTGCGCCTTAAATGTGTAATAAACCCTGTTTTTTTGGGGGCTGTGATGAAAGCATATAGCAAATACCCAACAGGTAACAAAAGTTGTTCTTTAACCACTTCAGCCCCGGACCAATTTGCAGCCAAAGGACCAGGCCCCTTTTTGCGATTCGGCACTGCGTCGCTTTAACTGACAATTGCGCGGTCGTGCGACGTGGCTCCCAAACAAAATTGGCGTCCTTTTTTTTACCACAAATGGAGCTTTCTTTTGGTGGTATTTGATCGCCCCTGCGGTTTTTATTATTTGCGCTATAAACAAAAATAGAGCGACAATTTTGAAAAAAATGCAACATTTTTTGCTTTTTGCTATAAGAAATATCCCCAAAAAATATATAAAAACATTTTTTTTCTCAGTTTAGGGCGATACGTATTCTTCTACATATTTTTGGTAAAAAAAATCGCAATTAGCGATTATTGATTGGTTTGCACAAAAGTTATAGCGTTTACAAAATAGGGGATAGTTTTATAGCATTTTTATTATTTTTTTTTTACTAGTAACGGCGGCGATCAGCGATTTTTATTGTGACTGCGACATTATGGCGGACACATCGGACATTTTTGACACATTTTTGGGACCATTGTCATTTATACAGCAATCAGTGCTATTTAAAGTGGAAGTAAACCCCCCTATCGTTTTTAGCCAAGGAAGCTGCCATCTTTGCCTCTGTTTAATCTTCAACTGCCACAGTGCTGCACATGTGATCCGTTATGACACCAGCCATTGGATGGTTTGACTGTTTGGTTGAGAGCACAGCCAATGTGCAGTTAGCATTCCCGGCATGCCTTTTTTTTTTAAACTGTTAAATCGATGGGTTTACTTCCGCTTTAAATGCACTGATTCCTGTGTAAATGACACTGGCAATGAAGGAGTTAACCACTAGGGGGCGGGGAGGGGTTAAGTGAGCCCTGTGTGTGTTTTCTTACTGTAGGGGGGTGTGGCTTGGCATGTGACGTCAACTTTTGTGCAAACCAATCAAAAAATTGCTTATTGCGATTTTTTTTTTTTTTTACCAAAAATATGTAGAAGAATACGTATCGGCCTAAACTGAGGAAAAAAAAACGTTTTTTTTATATATTTTTTGGGGATATTTATTATAGCAAAAAGCAAAAAATATTGCATTTTTTTCAAAATTGTCGCTCTATTTTTGTTCATAGTGCAGAAAATAAAAACCGCAAAATACCACCAAAAGAAAGCTCTATTTGTGGGAAAAAAAGGACGCCAATTTTGTTTGGGAGCCACGTCGCACGACCGCGCAATTGTCAGTTAAAGCGACGCAGTGCCGAATCGCAAAAAGGGTCCTTTGGCTGCAAATTGGTCCGGGGCTTAAGTGGTTAAGTAATGACACAGGAGTACACACATTTCTGAACATGTGTAAGAGGTGAATCTCCTTCCTGTAGTTCATTGGAAACATATCTTTGATCAAAGACAGCCAGCGATCTTACATTACATGTGTGAGTCACTCTTCTATTGGATTTGGAGGCTTTCATCCTACATTGTAAGATCTTAGTTTCCACATTCTATTGATTGTATTGTATCCCACATGCTTTAATAGATTAGATAAAGACTATGATCAGGAAATATGTGAGGTTTGTTAGATGCCATGTTTTTTTTTTTACTAAGGCTGGAAAGTGCAAAATCCGTCTCACTTCTGCGTAGAAACCAATCAGCTTCTAACCTCAGCTTGTTCAATTAGGTTTTGGCAATAAAACTTAGAAGCTGATTGGTTTCTATGATGAACCGAGCCTGATTTTGCAGTCTCCAGTTTTAGTAAATGAACCCCTATGTGGGGCTATAGGGATGAGGACATGTTGCCTGCTTTGCTGTTTTTTCTTGATATTTATAACTTTAATCTTTGGCTAATCTGAAGATATTGTCATTTTAACCACTTCAATACCGGGGGGCACTTAAACACCTTCCTGCCCAGACCAATTTTGAGCTTTCAGCGCTCTCACACTTTGAATGACAATTGCGCGGTCATACAACACTGTACCCAAATGAAATTTTTATCATTTTTTTCCCACAAATAGAGATTTCTTTTGGTGGTATTTGATCACCTCTGCGGTTTTTATTTTTTGCTAAACAAATAAAAAATTTGAAAAAAAATATGTTTTTTTTTGTTTCAGTTTCAAAACTTTGTAAATATGTAAGTTTTCTCCTTCACTGATGGGCACTGATGGGGCTGCACTGATGGGCACTGATAAGGCGGCACTGATGGGCACCGATGAGGTGGCACTGATGGGCGACACGGATGGGCACTGATAGGTGGCACAAATTGGCACTGATAGCTGGCACGGATGGGCATGGATAGGCGGCACGGATGGGCATGGATAGGCGGCACGGATGGGCATGGATAGGCGGCACGGATGGGCATGGATAGGCGGCACGGATGGGCATGGATAGGTGGCACGGATGGGCATGGATAGGTGGCACGGATGGGCACTGATAGGTGGCACGGATGGGCACTGATAGGTGGCACGGATGGGCACTGATAGGTGGCACAGATAGGCACTGATAGGTGGCATGGATAGGCACTGATAGGCAGCATTGTTTTGTATTGATTGCAATTTCCGACAGAAAAAGTCAGACGGGAGCTTTTCATCGTATATATTCCGATCATGTGTGTGCCCCATCTGACTTTTTAGTCCTGTCGTACATGTTGTACGTCACCGCATTCTAAACGGTCAGACTTTGGTGTGACCGTGTGTATGCAAGACAGCTTGAGCGGAATTCCGTCGTCTGAGAAACCTTCAGAGTTTATTCCGATGGAAAAACCGCTTGTGTGTACACGGCATTAGAGCGTTATTCAATGGACAGTCTAGATATAACTGAGCTGATCACATCTATTTATTTGTTTTAATTTATGCTGTTAGCGCAAAGCAATATAGAAATTATAAGACTATGACTATGTGTCCTCTAGCTATTGAGACATAAAAAAAATCCCCAAAAATTCATGATATAAGAATATCCTTCCGAAATCTGCCCAGTTTAACCCTGTGTTAGATTTTTTAACATCACATTGCTCAGGTTTTAAAAATGTATATTGGTATATTGGTTGCATCAAATGACAGCTTGAGCCCTGGTTCATATTGACTTGTCAAATCACATGCCAAATCGGTGGCAATGGCATGCGTCCGAATCGGTGCAACGCTGTGGACTAAATTATTTTGATTACTCTTGATTATTGGCTTTCCCAGTGCATACCTCCCAACTGTCCCTGATTTCGAAAGGGACTGTCCCTCATTCAGAACAACGCCCCTCTGTCCCTCTTTCCTCCTCATTTGTCCCTCATTTTGGTCTGATCTATATACTATATAAAATCGGGGGAAAGTCGTGGGTGCGTGTTATACCCTGATCCCCCCCCAAAAAAGTGCCCAAAAAATCGAGCGGCGCTGAAAAATAGTGAGCGCCGCCGAAAAAGACCGAAGTGCCGCCGAAAAAGACCGAAGCGCCGCCGAAAAAGACCGAGCCGGCTCCGCTCGCAGTCCCGCCTCCCTGCGCTCGCTCCCGAAACAGCAGGGAGGCGGGACTGCGAGCCGAGCAGTCGGCTCGGTCTTTTTCGGCGGCGCTTCGGTCTTCTTCGGCGGCGCTCGTGCGGTCTGTCTCGGCGGCGGGAAATTTAAACGTGGGCAAGGCTGCAAATGACACTGGGCAAGTTGCAAATGACACTGGGCAAGCTGCAAAGGACACTGGGCAAGCTGTAAATGACGCTGGGCAAGCTGCAAAGGACGCTGGGCAAGCTGCAAAGGACGCTGGGCAAGCTGCAAAGGACGCTGGGCAAGCTGCAAATGACACTGGGCAAGCTACAAATGACACTGGGCAAGCTGAAAATGGGGCTGGGCAAGCTGCAAATGCGCTGGGCAAGCTGCAAATGACACTGGGCAAGCTGCAAATGGCACTGGGCAAGCTGCAAATGGCACTGGGCAATGCTGCAAATGGCACTGGGCAAGCTGCAAATGACACTGGGCAAGCTGCAAATGACGCTGGGCAAGCTGCAAATGACGCTGGGCAAGCTGCAAATGGCGCTTAAATGTAAGTTTTTTTTTTTCTCCTAAACTTCCCTCCTAAAACTTTTTTTCCTTAAAATGCCCTCCTAAACTTGGTGTGCGTGTTATACGCCGATAAATACGGTAGTTGTATATAAAATGCACTATTTATCTTTCAAAAAGTGTTTCCCCGTGCTCCTATGCCTGCATACTTTTTCTAATAGGCGTCCCTCATTCCCATCTCAGAAAGTTGGGAGGTATGCCAATGCTTCTGTAAAAAGGGGGCTAAAATGATCAGCGGCCGACTAGAGGGCCTTTCTCCTTTGCCCTGGAATGTACTGATAGCCTACAGAGATTATTCTGGGGCAATACAAACAGTATATGCTTTATGATTAATATAAATAGGTTTTTCACAGTCTACATTTCCTTCAGTGAAGAAATGTACATATTCAAATGTATATTTATATAAATGTATAGTTGATTACTGCAACTCCCTCCTCATTGGCTTAGGCCCCTTTCACACTGGGGCGGGAGCCGCGGCGACGGTAAAGCAGCGCTATATTTAGCGCTGCTTTACGGTCGTTTTAGCCACGGTATTCGGGCGCTAGCGGTGCGGTTTTAACCCCCGCTAGCAGCCGAAAAAGGGTTATAATCCCCCACAAATCGCCGCCGTAGCGGCGCTTTGCGGCGCTTTGCGGCGGTATTGCCGCGGTATTACCACGGTGTTCCATTGAAATCAATGGGTAGGAGCGGTATAGGAGCGGTGAACACACCGCTCCTATAACGCTCCAAAGATGCTGCTAGCAGGACTTTTTTGACCGTCCTGCTAGCGCACCGCTCCAGTGTGAAAGCCCGCCGGCTTTCACACTGGAGTGAATGGGGCCGGATTTTTTCAGGCGCTGTACAGGCGCTATTTTTAGCGCTGTACCGCCTGAAAAACGCCCCAGTGTGAAAGGGGCCTTACCCCTACACACTCTATCCCCCCTTCAATCTATCATGAATGCTGCTGCCAGACTCATCCACCTTACCAATCGCTCTGTGTCTGCTAATCCTCTCTGTCAATCCCTCCACTGGCTTCCGCTCACCCAACAAATTAAATTCAAAATACTAAAGACTACCTACAAAGCCATCCACAACTCTGCCCCAGCTACATCACTGACCTAGTCTCAAAATACCAACCTAATCGTTCTCTTTGTTCTTCGCAAGACCTCCTGCTCTCTACTCTAGCTCTCTCGTCACCTCATCCCATGCTCGCCTCCAGAACTTTTCAAGAGCCTCTCCAAGCCTATGGAACTCCTTACCCCAATCTGTCCGCCTATCTCCTACTTTATTAGCTTTTAGACAATCCCTGAAAACCCTTCTCTTCAGAGAAGCCTACCCTACCCACACCAAACAACAACTGTATTTTCATTTTGTCCATCTGATCATCCCCCACAGTTATTACCTTCTGTTTCCACTTGACCTTCCCTTCTAGATTGTAAGCTCTAGCGAGCAGGGCCCTCTGATTCCTCCTGTATTGTATTTTAATTGTACTGTCTTCCCTGATGTTGTAAAGCGCTGCACAAACTGTTGGCGCTATATAAATCCTGTATAATAATAATAATAATAATATTTTATACTTCACCGCTTCCCGACCGCCTCCTGCACATATACGTTGGCAGAATGGCACGGCTAGGCAAAAGCACGTACAGGTACGTCCCCTTTAATTGCCTAGCCGTGGGGTCGCACGCTCGCGACTCGGTCGGGAGCTCCGTGACCACGGCCGCGGGACCAGCGGACCCGATCGCCGCTGGTGTCCCGCGATCGGGTCACAGAGCTGAAGAACGGGGAGAGGTCTGTGTAAATAAACCTCTCCCCGCACTTCCTACACTGCCTGTCATTGATCGGCTGTTCCCGGTCATCGGGAAAGCCGATCAATGACGTCAGACGTACAGCCACGCCCCCCTACTGTAAAAAAAAAACACAACACGTCACACTTAGCCCCTCCCCCTAGTAGTTAACTCCTTTACTGCCAGTGTCATTTACATAAGACTCAGTGCATTTAAATAGCACTGATTTCTATATAAATGACAATGGTCCCAAAAATGTGTCAAAAATGTCCGATGTGTCCGCCATAATGTCGCAGTCACAATAAAAATCGCTGATCGCCGCCATTACTAGTAAAAAAAAATTTTTTATAAAAATGCTCTAAAACAATCCCCAATTTTGTAAACGCTATAACTTTTGCGCAAACAAATCAATAATCGCTAATTGCGTTTTTTTTTTAACCAAAAATATGTAGAAGAATACGTATCGGCCTAAACTGAGGAAAAAAAAATATTTTTTTATAATATTTTTTGGGGATATTTATTATAGCAAAAAGTAAAAAATATTGCATTTTTTTCAAAATTGTCTCTCTATTTTTGTTTATAGCGCAAAAAATAAAAACCGCGGGGGGCGATCAAATACCACCAAAAGAAAGCTCTATTTGTGGGAAAAAAAGGACGCCAATTTTGTTTGGGAGCCACGTCGCACGACCGCGCAATTGTCAGTTAAAGCGGCGCAGTGCCGAATCGCAAAAAGGGCCTGGTCCTTTGGCTGCAAATTGGTCCGGGGCTGAAAGTGGTTAAAATAATATGTGTAAGTATTGTTTTATGGCTAAGACCAGAAACCTGTGTATATCAGAACATTAAAGGCAGCTGATCTGGATGCCAGGTGACCAGCCTATACATCACTGTTTACCCATAAGTGATATCCAGCAGCTGCATGAGCTTGGTAACCTTAGAACCCAGATGTCATTGCACTTCTTTCTCCGTGCAAGGGCAGCTGCTGACCTCTTTATCTTCTTCTTCATTTATTAACATAAACGTACCCTTCAGCTGTTGTCACCCACTTCTACAGCAGTGATTTTAGTGGTTAAATACATTAAATAAGAACTTATGATGGCACCTGTGCTACCCCACATATAATTAAATACTGTGACCACTCATGGTCGGTTCCTCAGTTTTCTGACCCCAGCAGGCTTGTATGGCTATCATTTCTATTTAAACAGATGTCAAAACTGCCCATGGGTGCCATGAAGATGAGCATAGGGTCAAAGATCTGATTGTTTACCTTAGGCTGGACAAAGATGGGGCATAATATACACTATCTCCCTGAGAATGTATATTGGGGAGATACCTGCCTGTACTCAGTCTTAGCAAGACCTACCTTTGTACTCATTAGACATGTGCACAATAGAAAAATTTGTTTAGTTTCGTTTCGTTTCTGTTCATTTCCGTTGATTCGTAACGATTCGTAATTTCGTAAGTCGTCGGTGTTCATATTCGTAACGATTCGTAAATTCGTAAGTCGTCGGTGTTCATATTCGTAACGATTCGTAAATTCGTAAGTCGTCGGTGTTCGTATTCGTAACGATTCGTATTTTCGTAAGAGTTATTTTTTCGTTGATTCGTTTTTCCGTTGGATGTTACCCCTGCAAATAAAAACCTTCTAAAAGGACTTTTATGGTGTCAGCGTCCCAAGTTGTTAGGTACTAACCCTGGGAACCCCTAGACCTGGAAGAACAAGCCAAGCGGAGGTAACCGGTAAGCCCAAAAGTCAAGGCCGCCCCATCGAGGGTTATGGCCGCTACAAAAATAAAAAACATGTTATGCTTACCTGCTCAGTAAAGTGGTTTTGCACAGAGCAGTACGGATCCTCCTCTTCTCGGGTCCCTCTTCGGTGCTCCTAGCCCCTCCCTCCTGCTGAGTGCCCCCACAGCAAGCAGTTTGCTATGGGGGCACCTGAGCTGGGCTGCAGCTCTGTGTGTCTATTCAGACACAGAGCTGTGGTTCGGCCCTGTCCCATCTCTCTCCTGATTGGCTAACTGACTTTAATTGACAGCATCGGGAGCCAATGGCGCCGCTGCTGTGTCTCTGTCATCAGGAGGGAGAGTCCCGGATGGCTGAGACACTTGTGGACATCGCTGGACAGAGATAGGCCTCAGGTAAGTATTAGGGGGGCTGTTGCACATAGAAGGTTTTTTATTTTAATGCATGGAATGCATTAAAGTGGTTGTAAACACTCACAGACCACTTTTTGCTGTAATAAGGCTTACCTGTGGCTACTCAGGATATCTCCTTAACCTGCACGGTTTAGGAGATATCCCCTGACATCATCGGTACATGCTCACTGAAGCAATGGCACGTACGTGATTGATTGACATCTGTCCAAATGTGCTCACTTCTTCCTTGGGTTCATTTCCTCAGCTCCCGGGACAGACTTGCCTCGCAGATCCTGATTTGCAACACTGCTTATTTAGAACAATTTATACATATGCTATGCGTTTTCTCCTGATGAGTGGCAACTAGCCTATCAATGTCATCACATTCCCAACACAATATGTAACACAATAGCTTGACCTCAACTATGATTCATTTGTATCCTATAACCCAGTGGTCATCAACCCTGTCCTCAGGGCCCACTAAGAGGCCAGGTTTGCAAGATAACCGAAATACATCACAGGTGATATCATTTGCTGCTCAGTGATTGCCGTATTCTAGTCTGCATCTCCCCCAAGGCAATACATAAAACCTGGCCTGTTAGTGGGCCCTAATTACTTTCATGGGATACTATGCGATTTCAGATGCGTACATGTGTGTGTGTGTGTATATATATATATATATATATATATATATATATATGAATTTTTCTTTTTTGTATGCCATCACCTTGTATATAGATAAAAATACTTATGTTCAACCACATATCACATGTTTATGAGGTATGCTTTGTTTATATGCCAATTTGGAACCTCTCCTTACCGCTAATCACTGTCCCTGACAGAGGGTAGACCTGTCCCTACACTACCCACATGTGAAAAGCAAGCCACGCCTGGAGGCCAGGGTCTTAAATGGACTGTACCTGACCCAAGATAGCCACCAGAGTCACATGGGGTGGCATCATCCAATCAGATAGCTTCCCCAATGACCCAATGTTCCTCTTGACTTCCTCTCCCTCTGCAATGCCGCTGGAGTTGAGCGTCACCTGCAGTGGAGAAAGTAGACTGCACCTGCCTACAACTGGGCCTGCTATGTCTTGTCCCAGTTTCCCAAGGTGCTGTAGCTTCTGTGATGTACTGTTACCATCATCATTCACTCGGTATGCCCACTATCATTACACCATTGATGTACTGTATTCTATCGGTAATTATAAAATTACAAAAATTACACTAATTGTTTGCAGTGGAAGTGAATCTTGCACACCACTGCCAGAAAAAGTCTTGTTCAAACAACTAAACAACTGCTTAGAAAACAGTACATACATCATACTATTTTTACAACACCTACTTTTTTTTGAAGACCATGTCTCCCCATTCTGGATGTTTTGTTTCATTTTCTGCCTATAATGACACTTTCGCCCTCATTCCACATCATCCCTGCATCTCATGCTGCTAGTCAGTCAGGGAATGTAAAGCCTCGTACACACGATTGGATTTTCCGCACACAAAACCGTAGACTTTTGTCCGAAGGGCGTTGGCCAGGAACTTGTCTTGCATACAAACAGCAAGGAATTGTCGACGAACAAACACGAACATAGTGACGTACTATGTTGTTTTTCAGCTCTTTAGCACCACTCTTTGGGATCCTGCTGCTAATTTAGTTTTAGTAGAAGTTTGGTGAGTGTTAATTCACGCTTTTCTTTTTCGCGCTTTTCATTTTGCGCTTTTCAGTTCGTTTCTGAACGGCCGTTCGTCAACCAGCCATGTTGCGGAATTAGAGGAGATAACGCGTTTATTTATTATTGGCCTTGCAGTTATTTCTTTGACCCAAATCCAGTCCAGGAACAGGAGGAGGATTTCTTGGACCAAAAATTGGTTGCATTATTAATCGTGACCAATTATGTCATATGCCTTTGCTGCGGGAGCTCCAGGAGAATAATCCGGATGATTTTCGTAATTATCTCCGGATGAGGGACCCCCTGCTTTCACCAACTCTTGGCATTGTTGACCCCCTATATTAAGAAGCAGGACACATGCATGAGGCTTTTATAAAAATTTTTGGTTGAATAATAATGATTTGATTTGGTATATTTTCTATATTTTTGGATGCATAGAATGCACTTTTTGGTTAAGTTCTATTGGCAGATAGCATGTCTAATTTTATTTCTTTTCTTTTTTAATGCACAATAAAAAAAGAATGTGTAGAATAATACTTGGCTATGTGTTTTACTTCAAATGACAGTTTGGGAGTCCGCAGTTACATTTTAAAAAATACAATATAAAATTAACAAGGGACACCGACATAGTTGTATCTTTCATTTTAAAAATTCCTGGATAATGGTGTTGTGGTAACTTGCACCAAAAAAAAAAAAACAAGCATAATAATATTCTTGATATCACAAAAAAAAAAAAAACTTTGAAAATGAGTTTGCAATAACTCCATCAGTATCACCAGCAAAGCAGCTTCATTATTATCCCATTAAAGAAGAAGAGAATGTGCGCTGCATTTCGAGATTTCATAATTTGCCCCCTCACAAATGTTAATTCTCCGGTACGAACGTTTACAAGACCGACCGCTTCTGGCTCGACCTTGCTTGTAAGCATGCGTGTTTGTACTTTGGACTTTTGTCCGATGGACTTGTGTACACACGCTCTGAAAATCTGACAGACATTTGTCCGCGGAAAATTTTAAAGTCAGCCATCCAACATTTAACTGCGGAAAATCCAACAACAATTGTTCGACGGAGCGTACAAACGGTCAGATTTTCCACCAACAGCCTGTCATCACACAATTCCTGTTGGAAAATCCGATCGTGTGTACGAGGCTTTAGAATGAAGAGGAGAACCGTGACAGCAGAGCGCCTTTCCGGAGAAAGATGATGAAGTGATCATGGCAAGGTGCTCTGTAGAATGAGCGCTAAACCACAAAGTGTGATGGTGTGAGAGAGATATTAAAGAGGTGTTCCTGGAAAAAAAAAATTTTTTAAAAGCCAGCAGCTACACATACTGCAGCTGCTGGCTTTTAATAAATGGACACTTACCTGTCCTGCAGTCCCTCGATGTCGGCACCGCAGCTGATGTCTCCATCAGCTGTCGGGTGCTGCCGCCGTCATTGCGGGTAAGGTAACCCAGCAGTGTAGCCTTTTGGCTTCACGCTGGGAACCCTACTGCACATGTGCAAGGCCCCGCTCCTCTCTTCTATTAGCCCAGTGGCCGAGGGAGGAAGAGGAGGGAGCCCCGCGGTGACGTCATGGCCGCATCGCGCTGGGGCGGACTTCCGGAAGTGGGAAAGGATACCTGTCAAAGACAGGTATCCTGTCCCCCCTCCCCCCCCGAAAGGTGCCAATTGGGACACCGGAAGGGGGGAGGAATCCGATGAGCGGAAGTTCCACTTTATGGTGGAGCCCTGCTTTAAGAATATCCCCACACGTGGAAGACTTCGGAGGACTTGGCTGCTAAAAACAAAATATAGTATGTAAAATCTGTATGCTGATTAGGAAAGGCTGAAAAATTGGCTTTACTTACGCTTTAAGTTTATTGCCCCAAGAAGTTTCTCAACTTTTCAAGATTGATTTGTTTAGATCTTTTTTTTTTTTTTTTTACTTAAAAAATCTGATGAAGTTGCCGACTGTTTAACAGATACTGCATCTAAAAATAAATCTTAGTATTTTCATATGAAAATTTTACTGCTGTGCTAATCTGTCCAAATTCCTTATTTGTTTTGACTGAAAATAAACATTGCTGCAAGGAAAACAAATATGTTGAAAATGTTGCGATTTCATTTTTTTCACAGGCAAGCAAATTATTATTTCCAAAAGTATACTTATGCCGCGTACACACGGTCGGAGTTTCCGATGGAAACAGTCCGATGGGAGCTTTTCATTGGATTTTCCGACCGTGTGTATGCCCATCGGTCTTTTTCTGTCGGAATTTCCGACGGACTTTGGATTGAGAACCTGTTCTTAATTTTTCCGATGGTGTGTATGCAATTTCGACACGCAAAATTCCGACGCATGCTCGGAAACAATTCGACGCATGCTCAGAAGTATTAAACTTCCCTTTAATAGTGTTGTCAAACGTGTTGTATGCCGTGGTGTTATTGACCGTCGGAATTTGGTGTGACCGTGTGTAGGCAAGACAGTTTGAGCGAAATTCCGTCGGAATTCCGACGGGAAAACCATCAGAGCTTTTTCCGACGAGAATTCCGACCGTGTGTACGCGGCATTAGGCCGGCTATACACAGAGCAAATTTATTTCCTGCAACCATGGGCCAGTTCAGCACGAACTGGCCGAGATTGAAACCATGTATGGCCTGCCTTACCTTTTAGGCCTGGTGTATTGTTTATGTAATTATTATCGGGTGACAGAGGAAATACTGGTTTATCAATCTGTAACATAGTTACATAGTTACAAAGTAAGGTTGAATAAAGACACCAGTCCATCCAGTTCAACCTGAGTGAGTGTGGGTGCGTGTCTACAATTGTCCCTAACCCTGTACATCGCACACTCACATCAGTCCTTACCCTCCAACCAAGGTCCCCATTCATATACTAGGGACAATTTTGGACAGAAGCCAATTAACCTACCAGCATCTAATAGAACTAAGATTACTCCAGCCCAACTCCAAGCCAACAAGCACCAACACAACATTATATGCATTGCCCTACCGAAGGGCCACCTGATGTTCCTAACATTATGTAACCCTGCTACACTTTTTTGTAAATTTAGCTACACATGCGCCACTATAGTGTCCAAGGAGAAGCGCTGCACACGCGGGTAAATGCTGATACAGACTAAAATCCCTTTTGTTTTCTGGCTTTTTTGCTTTGGATATACATCATTGGGTAACTATACTAAAACATTTGCGCTATAACATATTGCCAATTGCATTCATTGTGTGCAAATAATAGTTGATACATATATTTACAGTGTGTTTATCCTCATGCAGACTGCCCCTCTGAAGAAGACCCCATCAGTGTGGGTTGAAACGCGTCAGAGTTTATTTTTCATGCTTTAAACAACTCCTATGTATTTGTTTGTATGCAATTTCAGTCTGCATTGTATATCCATACTTTTCATATCATCAATGTCCTGCTGGAGCTCATTTTTTAACTACTTTGTTAAATCTTTTTATTATTAAAACAATTTTGGATTATTTTAGGGCTGTTACTGATTAAAATTTTCGTGTTTGATTAATCGTTTTTTTTTTTTTAATCGATTAATTGACTAATTTCGATTAATTATAACGCACATACGGATCCAACTACTTTTAGCTGATCTCCTTGCATTGCAACTCTGCATTAGTCAGTGGTAAATGTGATATACACTATATACAATCACCCGACACTAGTTAGTTTCCACAATCCATGACTTAACTTCACAGTTCACACAAATACGTTTTAAATTCAAACTGTAGCACTGACGCAAGTATTTTTTTTTCCACAGTAGCATGACAATCCCTCCACCTCCGGTCTAACTAATCACTCTCACCTTATGGCATGGACACCTGTGCAAACAGGTGATCATGCAAGCAGGTATCAAAAGGGTTAACACGGACCATAAACTTCTCTCACGTCTCCTTAGATCTCAGCAAGGACGCCAGGTCATGGGTAGAAAGAAAAGATCTAAGTGCTCACCGCTTAAGCATAAGATTTAATTTTTGTGTTCAAACACAAACTACTCACATAAAGATGATAAAAACACAGCATGTAAAGCCGACAATCGCGTTAGTTCCGTAGGGCAGCAGTGGGTGACGTCATGCATAGCTCCTCCCCCGTACACGTTACGTTCAATCAGAACTACGACGTTACCGGACTCCTCCCCCCTTCCCTTCGTTAGCAGACGGAGGCACTTGGGGATCACCGGATCTCCGACAGAACTCCCTGGAGACCCGGAAGCCGGCAGAGAGGCGAGTACCAATCAAAAGAATTTTAATCGATCAAAAAAATTTTGATCGATCAAAAAAATTAACGATTAATCGAGGAATTAATCTTTAATTTTCACAGCCCTAGATTATTTACATATAGTTGACTCGACCCATCAACTCTGCTGCCTAAAAATCCCATTCTTGGGGGAACACTTTCCATTTTTCGTATCTTGGGGGTGAGCAGCACTCTCTAACCTGTATTGGTATGTGTATTCCCTTTGTTGTAATGCTGATACAGAAGCCATCGGCTTTTATACGAGTGCCAGGAAGTGGCAGATATTTAATTCCTCAGCACACAGGAGCTGATAAGCATTGCATGAGGCCTTAGTGAAATGTATTGTTTTGCTTTCCATGTTCTAAATACAGAATTGTGTTGTCTCCAGGCAAGGTCGTGTTATCTCTTTCTTCTCCAAGCCTCCTTGTAATCCTATGACTGATATTGGTCTACCAGGAAATAGTCATTACTTTTTTCCAGGCAAGAAAATGGTGCAGTGTTTTTATCAATGTTTTTCCAATAGGAAAAAAAAAAGAATCTGACGGTTTGTAAGCCGTTTCTAGGAATGTCTTTTGCACTGTAACGAGTTATCTGCAGACCGTTGAGTACATTTGAACTGTGAATTGAACACATGACTTCCCAATGACTGCACAACCTTGCTCCATGGCTTCCGCATATTCCTTCCTACGCCCCATGCACATTAGTTCTCATAAAACTGCAAACGATGAGCAATGCACTCTCTGGTAAACTGTTGATGTAATTAGTCAATTGTGCTAAGGCCTTGGCTTCTGTAGACTCTTTACATACTTTGTTAACTACATGCAATATCCATAACTGAGAAAATGTAGTTTGTCTGGGATGGAGGTTGGTTGGGGAGATTGATAACATCAGTGCAACTGCATGCAACTGTTTGTGGTTAAATAGGGATAGAATAAGCCATCACACAGTGATGCGGCACTATGGTGTAGTGGTTAGCACTCTCACCTAGCAGTAAAAAGGGTCACTGGTTTGTATCCCAACCGCAACACTACCTGCCTGGAGTTTGCATGTGCCTGTGCCTGCGTGGGTTTCCTCCGGGTACTCTGGTTTAGACCTGTGCAATTCGTTTCGTTTTTTTTTGTTTTCCGTTAAAATTTGTTGCATTATGTCGTACGATAACGAATGAACGAATGATTCGCTAAAAATTTTAACGAATAACGAATGTTCGAATCGTACGAATATGAAAAACAACGAAAATCCGAAATAACCAAATTAGAAACAACGAAACTACGAAAGAAGAAAATCCGAAAAACGAAAACAGGAACAACGAAAATCAAAATGAACGAAAAAATTCGTACATTCGTAACTTTTTTTTTTTGTTGAATTGGTAATTTTCCGTGCCTCTTACAATGGCGCTGCTTAACGTGCTTCGAATGGATTGAACGAAAAAATTCGTATATTCGTAACTTTTTTTTTTTTTTGCGATTCGTCATTTTCCGTGTCTCTTACAATGGCGCTGCTTAACGTGCTTCGAATGGATTGAACGAAAAAATTTGTACACTCGTAACTTTTTTTTTCGATTTGTAATTTTCTGTGTCTCTTAAAATGTAATAATAGCATACACAATTATGAATTATGCTCCGATTACGAATCTACGAAAACAATGTTACGAAAGTACGAATAAATCAATCTTACGAAAGTACGAATGTAACTAAATCTAAGAAAATACGAATGCGTCCGAATTTCGAATAAACGAAAATTAAACTAACGGAAAAACGAATCAACGAAAAAATAACTCTTACGAAAATACGAATTGTTACGAATACGAACACCGACGACTTACGAATTTACGAATACAGACGACTTACGAAATTACGAATCGTTACGAATCAACGGAAACGAACAGAAACTAAACGAAAATAAACAAATTTTTCTATTGTGCACATGTCTACTCCGGTTTTCTCCCACAATCCAAAGACATGCTGGTAGGTTAATTGGCTTCTGTCCAAAATTGGCCCTAGTTTACGAATGGGGACCTTGGATTGTGGGCTTCTTGAGGGTAGGGACATGTGATGTGAGTGTGCAATGTACAGGGATAGGGACAATTGTAGACACTCACTCAGGTTGAACTGGATGGACTGGTGTCTTTATTCAACCTTACTAACTATGAAACTATGAAACAACACTGGGTATACACTGGGTACACATGCAAGTGCCATATATAGATGTGACGGGAGAGGGGAGAAAAGAAGATAGTTCCAATTTGTCTATTGTAAGGCACCATTCACATGGACAATTAGCCACGCTGCAAATCTACTGATTCCTGTGGCTGGAATTGACAGCTGTGTGCGGATAACAGCTTCTGCCAAGCACATACAGAACAGTAATAGGCTGTAATAGAACACACCTGACATAAATCTGTAATATGTCTATGCATGTGGATAACTTTTCCTCTGGGCCTTTAAAACACAAAAAGTAGAGGAACATGCAAAATATAAGTTCACTGACTGAAACAGTCCAGGTCACTTCTCCAAGGCCGGCAAAGTTTGCAAGGTCTCTTATGGGTGGAAGTAGGATTGTCTCTCTAGTTGGTTGAAGTCCAACTTTAGGAGGCTTCAGGAGTTCAATGAGCTTCTTGGGCCTGTTGGCAGTGTTACTAATGCTTGAGCATTGTCAAAGCTTTTTATCTCCTTCAAGACCCCGTAACATGAGTTTTGAGAGGTGAAAGGGGTGTCTTGAATTACCGTATATACTCGAGTATAGGCCAATATAAGCCGAGGCACCTAATTTTACCACAAAAAAATTGAAAAAACGTATTGACTCTAGTATAAGCCTAGGGTGAGAAATGTGCAGCTACTGTAAATGGAAAAGAGGGTCAACAATGCCCATTTGCAGCCATAGGTCCCCAAACTTCAAACTTGGTAGTTAAGGGTTCCTAGATGCCTCCTATCTGAAAGCAAAAATTTGGGGTCTTGCTGCAGGTGGACACAGTTGACCGACTTTGGGGCCCCATATCTTGGGGCCACTTGGTGCTAGGAACCTCAGTCGAACTAGCACTACAACATATCCAAAGATGGGGTTCCTATTACCAAGAGACCCCGAGATACGGGGCCCCAAAGTCGGTTCGGAAAATGTCAAGCACTTTTCTGCAGCAGAGAATGACATTTTCCGAACCGACTTTGGGGCCACGTATCTCGGGGCCACTTAGTGCTATGTTGTGGATATGTTGTAGTGTTGGTTCCACTGGGTTTGCACACCAAATTTGGGGTTCCTAGCACCAAGAGGCCCCCGAGATACAGGGCCCCAAAGTCGGGTCGGAAAATGTCATTTTCTGCTGCAGAAAAATGCTTGACTCAAGTATAAGCCGAGGGGGGCACTTTCAGCACAATAAAATGTGCTGAAAAACTCGGCTTATACTCGAGTATATACGGTATCCTAACAATAGTTTTACAAATGCGTACACTGTTTGAATTTTGCTTCTTACTGGAGAGAGGAGCGCCAATAACAACCCAACCTAGTTTGTTTGATCCACTGGGCATAAGCATCATCTACACAACTCTTGAACTATTCATGTATTTTGTACACTCTTCAGGTGTCTCTTCCCTGCAGAAACAGGATTTTGGCATTCTTGTCAAGTAGTGGGATGCACCAGTCAAACTGAGAAAGAATACATGATTTCTGGTGTAGGGATCTCCCCTCTATCATTAGGTATTTGATTGCACTCAATGAGTGTAGCAAGATGAATTACTTCAGTTCCTTTTATGTCTAAAATAATGAATCCTTCAGCAGGAGCTTGCAAGATCCGATGTATCAGTTCTTTCAGGCCTTGTCATGGCAAGTGCTCCTTCTCTATTGCTGGAGGTAGTGATAATCAATACCTGATGTTTAGATGTTGGAGGAGAGAATGGAGTAGCAGATGGGTTGAAAGGGTGCCCACGTGTCCCGGGACAGTCCCGCAATTAGCAGGTCTGTCCCGGGTCCCGGGCACCTTCATTCCGGGACAATACAATGTCCCGGAATGAAACTGACAGAGGAGCAAAATCCTGCTATCGCCATGGCGCTCCCTGCCTCCACCTGAGACTCTTCTCTACTTCTGCTGCTAGGCCACTGGTTGCTAGAGCCGACTGGCGTTTATAAGCCAGTCACCACTGTGACTGCCAGCTTTCAAAGCGGAGGAGGAGTTAACTTCCTCCTCCTCTGCGCCCAGTGCCCAGACGGGCCGGCTCCACCTCCACCACGGACGGCGGCAAGTATAACGCTGCATCTGGTGGCAGGCGACGGTGGCAAGCTGTGTCTGGTGGCAAGTGACAAGCTCAGGGTTCCCACTGATTCTGCATTAAGGTGAGTTGAACAATTTCATTATATATTACAATGTAGTCATAGAAATAATGTGATTTCATCATCCTGACACCATATCAAGCATGGTGTTGGGATGATTTGATTGCTAACACCAGCCATTCGCACAACAAGTCACCCACACCCGAATTCCCTGTCAACCCCATGACTACATTAGCCCCAGAACCCCCAACCCCCCGGTCCTTGTCAAAATTTTCTTCCACGAAACCGGTCCCCCCCATGCTAAAGTGACATCACTTCCTTCCTAGCGCTCTATGATAGAGATAGTCGCACAGGAGGGAAAGGAGTGACCGATTCCATCGTCGGCGAGGGTTTTGAAATCAGCTTTTTTTGGGAAAGGGGTGGGTGTGTCCCTGAATGGCATTCTGAAAATGTGGTCACCCTAATGGGTTGAGTCCTGGTGAAGGCTTGGCACCTGGAGGTCTTGCAATGTGGGCCTGGAGAACTATGTGATCGGTCTGAGGAAGTTTTGAGGTGACTTGGTGAGCTGGATTTGGAAGAGTCTGCAATGGCACATTGCCGCATAGGATGTTAGTAACTTGAGAGGTAGTGAAGTGTCCGATGTGCCAGGGTGACCTGTGTGGTCGATTGCTGCAGCTTTTTCTGCTATCTGGCCTCTAAAAATAGGATGTCTTTCTTTGTTAAGAACAGTGAAATCATTCAGCTCTTGAATAGACTCCATATTAATACTTGATAGAAGAGAAGAATCTTTTTTAGACAGTCATTTACAACTTTCAAAAAGGTAGAGAAAAATCCGCGCTCAGTAAGCCTTAAAATAAAACGAGCAGCTGAACACCATAACCCCGATACTGGGCGCAAAGACGGTAAAGGAAGACAAAAAGTGCACCGCTTATACTATAAAGGATAATAGATGTTAAAGTGACTGCTCAAATTAAAGTGCAGATGTGCAACAAAAATAAAGTATCAATCAAATGCATAAAATACAATAACAAATATATACACCGCAAAATCTGTGAGAATATGCCGTGAAAAAAGTAGATGGAAAAAAAGAAATCAACATAAGTAAAGTTTCAACTTTCATAAGCTCTATTTAGCTTTGCAAGTGCCCTGCCTAGATGTTCTGCATTATTACATGTTTTTATGTTTTGCATAATCCTGTTCCACAGATGTCTTTAACCACTTGCCTACCAGGCACTTACACCCCCTTCCTGCCTAAGCCATTTTTCAACTTTCAGCGCTGTCGCACTTTGAATAACAATTGCGCGGGCGTGCTACACTGTACCCAAAAACATTTTTTATAATTGTATTCACAAAAATAAAGCTTTCTTTTGGTGGTATTTATTCACTTCTGTTTTTTTTATTTTTTACAAAAAAAAAAGACCAAGAATTTTGAAAAAAAACTTTTTTTACTTTTTTTCTGTCAGTAAATTTTGTAACTAAGTGATTTTTCACCTTCACTGATGTGCGCTGATGAGGCGGCACTGATAGGCTGAACTGGTGGGCATTGATGAGGTGGCACTTATGGGCATTGATGAGGTGGCACTTATGGGCACTGATGAGGTGGCACTGATGAGGAGGCACTAATATGCCACACTTATGGGCACTGATAGGTGGCACTGATATGTGGCACTGATGAGTACTGATAGACGGCACTGATGGCCACTTAGGTGGCATTGATGGGCACTAATAGGCGGCACTGGTGGGCACTGATGTACACTGATAGGCGGCACTGGTGAGCACTGATAGGCAGCAATGGTGGGCACTAATAGGCGGCATGGACAGGCGGCCCTGATGGGCATTGATGGGTGGCACTGATGGGCAACACTGATGGGCATTGATGGGCAGCTCTGATAGGTGGCACTGATGGCCAGCACTGACTGGCATCGCTAATGGGCACTGATTGGTGGCACTTGTGGGCACTAAGGGTCTGATCTCTGTAATGATGTTGATGTATTTTTATGTCAATTATGTGAAAACGCTCTACTAAAAATTTTTATGCATATACTATGTTTCAAATAAATTTTGTTATTACTTTATTCCTACTTTGTTTTTTTGGGGGAAGATATGCTGTGCCTTTAAAGTCCACCAACTAGGGGAAACGTTCTTTTCTTCTATCATTATTGGATGTGGCACACAACTTTATAATCTCCCCACAATGTGCAACCTAGCTGACCAAACCAATTTTCTCATACTAGCACATTATGTGTTTACTTTGCAGGGAATTAGAAAGGAAGAAAAACCCACTACTTCCTCTTTAAAGCAAAATTTTTTGAAGATGAGCTGAGTTGCTGAAAGCTAAAAGTATAGCGCCTCATCCCTTACATAAAGTCAAAATTTTGTTCAATGAACGGATATGGGACTTTTAGGGCGCAATGATACAGAAAAAATTAAATTAAATAGAAAAAATAGTTTATTGAAAATCACAACATAACTTGATATTGCACTTTTGACATCAAATGTCTATGAAAACATTTAAAAACAATACATCACTGAACAGGGATGAAGTTTTCATTTATTGCTTTTTTTTCTCAACATGTTTCACCCAAACTTGGGCTTCCTCAGGAGAGTTAGATAATGTCATATAATATTTACTGGAATAGAAAAAATACAGTCAGACATTGAATACACAATAGTTTACACTGCCTCAGTAAAGTAATATAGAAATGAACATCACGTAATAGGGAAGTGGGTGGAGCTTGTGAGCTTGTCCCTATTTTCTGGATGATCATCTATCCTGGCTGGCACCCTGAGTGGATGCAGACCCTCAACATAGGTAAATATGTATTTAGGACTTGGTGATCTGTTTTTGGTTTGCTGATGGTAACTATATCTGTATGATATTTCCCAGATGGACTAAAGAATTTCCCTTTAAAATATCTTATAGATTCAAACTTGGACTTCCTTTTTGGCAGTCATGAGCATTTTGTCTATATGCTCCTATTACCTTTTCAAGCAATTATTATCCAGGTGGGTTCTCCATTTTTGGGATAATATTTATCTATATTTATTTTTACTCTCTTCAACACCTTAACAAACTAAGCATCTGTATTAATATACCCCATAGATGGATTGCAAAACTGATATAGTTTTGGATATTATTTCCCTCTCTATGATGCACTCATTACAACCCCATGCATTCAGCATTTATGTGGACTGCGGAATTCTCTCCCGGAGCACTAAGGTTAGCATATGAGCTCACAAGCTCCACCCACTTCCCTATTACGTGATGTTCATTTCTATATTACTTTACTGAGGCAGTGTAAACTATTGTGTATTCAATGTCTGACTGTATTTTTTCTATTCCAGTAAATATTATATGACATTATCTAACTCTCCTGAGGAAGCCCAAGTTTGGGTGAAACATGTTGAGAAAAAAGAGCAATAAATGAAAACTTCATCCCTGTTCAGTGATGTTTTGTTTTTAAATGTTTTCATAGACATTTGATGTCAAAAGTGCAATATCAAGTTATGTTGTGATTTTCAATAAACTATTTTTTCTATTTAATTTAATTTTTTCTGTATCATTGCGCCCTAAAAGTCCCATCTCTTTAAAGCAAAGGTGGTTCAATAAAATACTGACACAAGGGGGTGATCCTTTTTCCAACTCTGTGATTCTGTTTTTTTATTTTTATTTTTTCTGACACGTTGGTGGTATATCTTTCACTTGGATGTTATAAGTTGCACAGCTGGATAAAAGAAAAACTGTATCTGCCTTCATTTCAAGCTGCCAAGCAACAAAATGTGATTATTTTAAAGGGGGGTGATTCTTTTCTATGCCCACTGTACATTTTATAACTTAAAAAGTGCCAAGAAAAAAAAAAAAAAGCTGAATGGCCGATGTAAACTGCCCATACTTTACACAATCGTCTTATTCGATTTCCTTTAGATTTACTTTCAACTATGTAGTGCAAGGGCCTGCCTGATTGCATACAAATTGAAGGTGTTCAGGTTTGACCTCATATTATATGGCTTTGGTAAATCTAAAGGAAAATTGTACAAACATTTGTAAAATGTATGGTTTGTGGCTGTTGGAGCCCTAAATTAGAGTGGGGCGGGGGGGGGGGGGGGTGTTAAAGAGAATGTCAAAGTAAAGGAGGGTAAGGAGGTTCTTTTCATTTATGTTGAGGAGAAGAACTTGATATTGCTAAAAATTCATCTTTATCAGACCTCCTTTCTGGCCAATGTGCCAACACTAAAAGTTATGACTTCAATATAGGACCCAGTGGAGCAAAGAACAATGCAACAGTTGACTCAGAGAGGTTGGCAAGCAAGGCAAGCTGTATGCGTGACTGTTTTTGGAGTGACAGCTGTAAACATTTTTTTCAAAGTGGTTTTGGCAGACTCACTTTCTCAAGTAAAGCATACCTCACTGTGTGTGGTAGGGTCGGATTAAGTGATAACTCATCTCCTACTTGTGCCTAACATATGGGTTTCCTTGACAGCAATATTGGTGCTGTGGAACTGTCCCAACTGTTGGTCTGTTAGTTTCTGTCTTTGCAATCACAGTTTTCTCTGGTTACCCGGCACGTGCCTTCAAGACTGCAGAGCGGGGGCTTTGCTCTATCTACCTGGAGCAAGCACTTGCATGTCTTTCTTCATAGTTGATAATGTGTACTCTCAAAGCACAACTCTGTAAACCCCCATCCATGTAAACACCTCCCCATACCTTAGCATGTCCTTCAAACTTTGCCCATGTACTATATTAAACTACAGATCCAGCCCACAACGCTGCTCAGTGCCCATACTATGCCAGTACCAGGGGCGGACTGACCATTCGGCCACTCGGGCACTTTCCGAGGGCCCCGGGCCACTAGGGGGCCCCTCAGGGTTGCCAGCCTCAGTTAAACCAGGGACAGTATGTAAAAATCTGTTTCTGAAATGTCCCTTACCGACATCCTTTTGGTCTAAAAAAACGAGATTATAGCTGCCCCACCTCTCCAGTACATTCTAGCCAATAGAAACATGTCTGTGTATACTGTGTGATTGTATACTGTGTGTGTGTATACTGTGTGGCCCCATAATCTCTGATTGCCTGGGGGCCCCATAATCTCTGATTGCCTGGGGGCCGCATAATCTCCTATTTCCCGGGGGCCCCATGAGTTGTCAGTCCGCCCCTGGCCAGTACTCTGCCATAGTATGCAATACTCTGCCAATACTATGCAATACTATGCCAATACTATGCAATACTCTGCCAATACTCGCCAATACTCTGCCAATACACCAATACTCGCCAATACTCCATATAGCAGGGGCAATGACGGAGCATCACTTGTAAACAAACCGGCATCATTTCATGACGCCGGTTCCTCCCTCCCCTCTCTGTACCACTCGGTACAGTGTGAGAGGAGAGCGAGAGAGAGAGCGGATGCAGCAATGTGGGCACTACAGATCCAGCCCACAACGCTGCTCAGTGCCCATACTATGCCAGTACTTTGCCATAGTATGCAATACTCTGCCAATACTATGCAATACTCTGCCAATACTATGCAATACTATGCCAATACTATGCAATACTCTGGCAATACTATGCCAATACTCTGCCAATACTCTGCCGATACTCTGCGATACTCTGCCAATACTCTGCCAATACTATGCAATACTCCGCCAATACTTGTCAATACTATGCCAATACTATGCAATACTCTGGCAATACTCTGCCAATACTCTGCCAATACTCTGCCGATACTCTGCCAATACTCTGCCAATACTCTGCAATACTATGCCAATACTATGCAATACTCCGCCAATACTTGTCAATACTCCGCCAATACTCGCCAATACTCTGCCAATACTCTGCCAATACACCAATACTCGCCAATAAATTTTAACAGAAACAAAGAATTTTAATTTTTTTACCGAATTTTCAGTCTTTTTTGATTTATAGCGCAAAAATAAAAAACCCAGCTGTGATTAAATGCCACCAAAAGAAAGCTCTATTTGTGTGAAAAAAAAGGACAAACATTTCATATGGGTACAGTGTTGCATGACAGAGTAATTGTCATTCAAGTGTGAGAGCGCCGAAAGCTAAAAATTGGTCTGGTTAGGAAGGGGGTTTAAGTGCCCAGTGGTCAAGTGGTTAATACCGCTTTAAGACTTGAAGCAATTTTTCTTTTGTATAAAATACATGTGGAAAACACAAGGCCCACGGGCTGAATCTGGCCCTCCAGACTATTTCATGTGGCCCTCGCACCCAGGGCTATTTTTCAGCTGGAATGTGGTGGAACTCTATTCCTCCACCTCTGACTCCTGCTCTCCGCTCCCCACTCCCCACTGTCAGTTGTAAACACAGGAGCCTTCTGTGTTTAAAAGGACAGCTTTCATCTTGGTGGCTCTCACAGATCCTTGCCTGCCCTGCACTCATAGCAGGGGCAAGGAAGGTTCATATGCAGGTGCCAAGTGGGCAGAGGCGGCTCTCTAATTAGGCAAATTAGGCGGTCGCCTAAGGCCCAGCGATCAGGGGGGCCTCGCGACCGCCTAGTTTACCTTATAACAGAGTCACCTCTTCTAGCGGCAGAGATCCCCGCCACAAGCACAGCGCCGAATCCTCCCAGTGGCACAGAGAAAATCGGCCACGAGCGGGAGAGATCAGCGGTGATCGGAGGTCACTGAGAGCTCCAGATAGAGAGCTGGGCGTATCACAGCCAGCTCTGACACTTCTCCCCTCCCCCTGCTGCTCGCACAGCCAGTCAGAGGAAAGAGCTGCCTCTACTCCTCCCCCTCCTCCCATCCTCTCCTCCTCTGTCTGCCCCGCCCACTCTCCCCGACAAACACTGTTCTGCTGCCTGAGAGAAGGGGATGTGGGCGGGAAGATTCAAGCTAAAGCCCAGCAAATGGAGTCTGATCCATCCATCCATCCATCCAGCCAGTGAGTACACTGATGTAGGGGTGTCCTCCTCTCTCTTCATCCTTCTTTATTTTTCTCTCTACCTCTCCCTCTATGTATCTATCAATCTTTCTCTCTCCCTTTATTTCTCCATCTGTCTTTTTTTCTCTCTCCCTTTATTTATCTATCTATATTTTTTTTCTTTCTCTCTCCCTTTATCTACCTATCTTTCTATCTATCTATCATCTATCTATCTTTCTATTTTTCTAT
This sequence comes from Lithobates sylvaticus, assembly GCA_028564925.1. Lineage (NCBI taxonomy): Eukaryota > Metazoa > Chordata > Amphibia > Anura > Ranidae > Lithobates > Lithobates sylvaticus. Next base: position 22,796,996 of record CM053033.1, on the reverse strand, counting down.
CTATCTATCTTTCTATCTTTCTCCCTCTGTCTATCTATCTTTCTTTTTTCTATCTATCTATCTATCTATCTATCTATCTATCTATCTATCTATCTTTCTCCCTCTATCTATCTATCTATCTATCTTTCTCCCTCTATCTTTTTTCTATCTATCTATCTATCTATCTATCTATCTATCTATCCATCTTTATTTTTTTCTATCTATCTATCCATCTTTATTTTTTTCTATCTATCTATCTATCTATCTATCTATCTTTCTATTTATCTTTCTTTCTCCCTCTATCTATCTATCTTTTTTTCTATCTATCTATTTATCTATCTATCTATCTTTCTCTCTCCCTTTATCTACCTACCTTTCTTTTTCTATCTATCTATCTATCTATCTATCTATCTATCTATCTATCTATCTATCTTTCTATTTATCTTTCTTTCTCCCTCTATCTATCTAGCTTTTTTTCTATCTATCTATTTATCTATCTATCTATATTTCTCTCTCCCTTTATCTACCTACCTTTCTTTTTCTATCTATCTATCTATCTATCTATCTATCTATCTATCTATCTATCTATCTATCTTTCTATCTATCTGTCTCCCTCTATCTACTTTTTCTTTCTCTCTCCCTTTATCTACCTATCTTTCTTTTTTTATCTATCTATCTTTCTCCCCCTATCTATCTATCTATCTTTATTTTTTTTCTATCTATCTATCTTTCTATTTATCTTTCTTTCTCCCTCTATCTATCTATCTATCTATCTATCTTTTTTTCTATCTATCTATCTATCTATCTATCTATCTATCTTTTTTTCTATCTATCTTTCTCTCTCCCTTTATCTATCTATCTATCTTTTTTCATCTATCTATCTATCTTTCTCCCTCTATCTACTTTTTCTTTTTCTCTCCCTTTATCTACCTATCTTTCTTTTTTTATCTATCTATCTATCTATCTATCTATCTATCTATCTATCTATCTATCTATCTCACTCTATCTATCTATCTTTCTCCCTCTGTCTATCTATCTTTTTTCTATCTATCTATCTATCCATCTTTATTTTTTTTCTATCTATCTATCTTTCTTTCTATTTATCTTTCTATCTTTTTTTCTATCTATCTATCTTTCTCTCTCCCTTTTATCTACCTACCTTTCTTTTATCTATCTATCTGTCTATCTATCTATCTATCTATCTCCATCTATCTATCTATCTATCTCCATCTATCTATCTATCTATCTATCTATCTATCTTTCTCTGTCTATCTATCTTTTTTCTATCTATCTATCGTTCTCCCTCTGTCTATCTATCTATCTATCTATCTATCTTTCTTTCTATTTATCTTTCTTTCTCCCTCTATCTATCTATCTTTTTTTCTATCTATCTATCTATCTCTCTCCCTTTATCTACCTACCTTTCTTTTTTTATCTATCTTTCTCCCTCTATCTATCTATCTTTCTCCCTCTGTCTATCTATCTATCTATCTATCTATTTATCTTTCTTTTTTCTATCTCTATCTATCTTTCTCCCTTCATCCTTTCTTTCTCTCTTTTTTTCTCTTTCTCCCTTCTTTCTTTCTTTCTTTCTTTCTTTCTTTCTTTCTTTCTTTCTCTTTGTCCCTTCATATTTTTTTCTTTCTTTCTCCCTTCATCCTACTCTTTTTCTTTCTTTCTTTCTTTCATTTTTTTTTTTATTTTTTCCTTCCTTCCATCTTTCTTTCTTTCTCCACTAACCACTCCAGTTCTCCTCTATACATTCCCCATCTCCTACCCCCTCCCCCTTTTTTCAACCTGCCTCCTTCTCCCCTACCCCATGGTTCCCAGCTCCATCCTGACTCATATTTTTTCAGGGGCTAAGAAAGAACCCTGAAGCAGAGCATCTTACTAGTGCTGCTGTTTGTGTGGGTGTGATGTGTGCTGCACCAATCCCTGCTGACCCTCCTCTCCTATTCATCCCATCTGATTGGTGCAGGACACATCCCACCCACACAAGCAGCAGCAGTAATAAGATGTTCCAACTTGGGGTCCTTCCTTAACCCTGCAAAGTGCCGCAAGAGAGCAAAAAACTCTGGAGGGGAAGGTAAAGGAAGAGTTGTCATTTAGCCCAGTGACAGCCTGCCAGAATAGGTGGGATCTGTGAGAGCAGCTTCCCTATGCAGCTCTGCTTGAGGAGACCATATCTTTAATATTTATTACTGCCCCTGTACTGTGTCCACTTACCTACCCTCTGTACTGTGCCCTCCTGCCCCCCCCTTTACTGTATCCTCCTACCACCTGTACTGTATTTTCCTACCCCTGTACTGTATCCTCCTACCACCTGTACTGTATTTTCCTACCCCTGTACTGTATCCTCCTACCCCCTGCACTGTACCTTCCTGACCCATGTACTGTCCACCTACCCTCCCCCTATACTGTACCCTGCTAATTCATTTTTATTGATCGCCTTTATTACTTTTACCATTATGGGCGTGAGTAGGGCCTCATGTCTTAGTTTTGCCTAAGGCCTCACAAAGCCTAGAGCCGCCTCTGCAAGTGGGATAAGGCATCACATAGTAAGCTGCACTGTGATCTCCATCTGTGCCTTGGTGAACAGATTTAGACCAATGATCTCCCTGCAAGAGAGAGAAAGGCCGAGCCTCCTACAATGCTAGAGGCAGGCTGGGTAGGTGAGATGCGAGAAAACCTTTGGGGGGGGGGGGAGAGATGAGGGCTGTGGGGGGAGATGTGTGCAGAGGTCGGGGATGGGATAGAGTGGTAAATATGCAGACAGCCTGTAAAAGAGAGCTGAACCCTGCACACTGTGCATAGCACACCCCTAAAACCTGCACTCTGTATGTAGCGCACTCCTCAACCCTGCACTCTGTACACAACACACCCCTGAACTCTGCACCCTGTACATAGCACACCCCGGAACTCTGCACCCTGTACATAGCACACCCTGAACTCTGCACTCTGTATTTAGGGCACCCCTGAAACTTCACCTTGTACATAGCGCAACCCTCAACCCTGCACTCTGTATGTAGCACACTCCTCATCTCTGCACTCTATAAACAGCGCACCCCTATACTCTGCACTCTGTATGTAGCCAGGGCCGTTTTTAAGGCAGAGAAAAAAGGGGCAGCTGCCCTGGGACCTGTCATTGTTGTGGGGCCCAAAGCAGCTGCCTATACTTGCCAACTATCCTGGTTTAAATTCCCTAGTCCCGTTCTGTGTCCCAATATCTCAGTGTGAAGTGCTGCTACTAATGCTGCCCAGCTCTGCCCTATTGTTGTGTACAGATGACTCTTACCTGCAGACCCTGTGTTTACACGTACATTATTATGTAACTAGCGGCGGCCGGCGGCATTGATATGTGTATCATGACCCCCTGAGGTCATATCCACAGTAATCTCTAGCAACCAATCAACAAGCAGAAATCATGTCCTGTAACTTCTAGCAACTAATCAGTGAGCGGTAATGTCTGCTGTAACCTCTAGCAACCAGCCAGTGAGCGGTAATGATACAATGTAATCTCTGGCAACCAATCGCAATCGCTGCCTGATCTGATTCAGTAAACTGATTTTGAGTCTAGCTGCTATTTATTTTATGTCTCAGAGCAGGTGGAGAGCGAAACTGCAAGAAAAGTTTTGCCCAGGGTCCAATCAATATTAAAGACGGCCCTGTATGTAGTGCACTACTGAACGCTGCACTCAACGCACTCCTGGTATTTATCGCACATTTAATATCCTCCCGCTGTCAGTGCAATTTGACCACACCCACTGTTTTGCTAAGGAATATATTACAGTGAATTGCACAATACATTACTACGATCATGATTTCATCAAACCAGGACTAAGATCTCTATAATAAATTCATTCTTAACTTGTGGGAATATTATTGGTTTCTGTTGAATGACAATAAAAAGATTAAAGGATTATTTTCAGGTTTGAATACTATTAGGCATATCTTTACCAGCTGGAAGTTGTTACAGTAGTTTTTTTTTATTGTATAACCAGTCCCTCTGATTTGGATGTTTTTGTTTTTATAGCTACAGATGAATGAACAGAAAGCTGGAAAAACCCACGGAGAGGTTTTCAATTTGCTTCTTTGTTTGAAATATCAACACCCCAGTAATTGTACTGAATGAGGAAAGACTGCTTAAAGAGACACTCCAGCCATAAAAAAAATATGGTTTTAAGAAGGTATACAGTGTCTTGAAAAAGTATTCATACCCCTTGACATTTTCCAAATTTTGTCATGTTATAACAAAAAACCTAAATGTATTTTATTGGGATTTTATGTGCTAGACCAGTGATGGTGAACCTTTTTGAGCCCGAGTGCCCAAACTGCAAACCAAAACGACTTATTTTTTTCAAAGTGCCAACACGGCAATTAAACCTGAATAACGCGGTTTTAGTTTAGAAAAAACTATTCGTACAGTTTTTCAAACTAATTAACAGCAGAGTATTGCACAGCATGGGCAGAGTATTGCACAGCATGGGCAGAGTTTTGCATAGCATGGGCAGAGTATTGCACAGCATGGGCAGAGTATTGCATAGTATGGGCATAGTATTGCACAGCATGGGCAGAGTATTGCATAGTATGGGCAGAGTATTGCACAGCATTGGCAGAGTTTGCATAGTTTGGGCAGAGTAATGCATAGTATGGGCAGAGTATTGCACAGCATGGGCAGAGTATTGCATAGTTTGGCAGAGTATTGCACAGCATTGGCAGAGTATTGCATAGTATGGGCAGAGTATTGCATAGTAAGGGCAGAGTATTGCATAATATGGGCAGAGTATTGCACAGCATGGGCAGAGTATTGCACAGCATGGGCATAGTATTGCATAGTATGGGCAGAGTTTTGCACAGCATGGGCAGAGTATTGCATAGTATGGGCAGAGTATTGCACAGCATGGGCAGAGTATTGCACAGCATGGGTAGAGTATTGCACAGCACGGCAGAGTATTGCACAGCATGGGCCGAGTATTGCATAGTATGGGCAGAGTATTGCATAGTATGGGCAGAGTATTGCACAGCATGGGCAGAGTATTGCATAGCATGGGCAGAGTATTGCACAGCATGGGCAGAGTATTGCACAGTATCTGCAGAGTATTGCACAGCATGGGCAAAGTATTGCACAGCATTGCATTTCTCTCTTTTCCCCTCTCCCCTCGCACTGTAGGGCACGCGGGAGCCATCTTTTGGCTATGGCCCAGTCGGCAATTGGCTATAAAACGTACTTTTTACTGGATTTGCTGGAATCGTGTGGTCAGTCCTCAGTCGCTCCTGTCTCTCCGGTCGCTGTGGTGTCCGTGTGTCAGGTGATACCCCCCCGCACGTGAGTCAGATGTTTGCGAGTGGGGGGTGTGGCTTCAGTGTTCTCTGGGGAGGGTTCTCCCTTGAGAATTGTGGGAGATGTAGTCCGCGGGAGCTGACGCCGTGACTATAGTGACTACAGTGTAAGACTGTAGTCACAGCGTGCCCCTAGAGATGGCTCAGCGTGCCGGCAGCGGCACGCGTGCCACGCGTTCGCCATCACTGTGCTAGACCAACACAAAGTGGCACATAATTTTGAAGTGGAAGGAAAATGATAAATGGTTTTCAAAACAACAACAAATAAATATCTGAAAAGTGTAGTGTACATTTGTATTCGGGCGCCTTTACTCTGATACCCCTAACTAAAATCTAGTGGAACCAATTGCCTTCAGAAGTCACCTAATTAGTAAATAGAGTCCACCTGTGTGTAATTTAATCTCAGTATGAATACAGCTGTTCTGTGAAGCCCTCAGTGGTTTGTTAGAGAAACTTAGTGAACAAACTGCATCATGAAGGCCAAGGAACACACCAGACAGGTCAGGGATAAAGTTGTGGAGAAGTTTAAAACAGGGTTAGATCCGATCGCACATTTTCCGTCGGAAATTCTGACCGTGTGTACGGGGCATAAGGCTGCATTCACACAACAGCGTTTTGAATCGCGGGCAGATTTTCCGAGAATCTGCCCACAATTTAGCAGACAATCGCGAGACTCACATTTGAGATGCCATTCATTTGAATGACACCTCAAATCACGACGTGGGTCTGTCACAACTGTCTCGCGATAATTCCCATGACAATCCGTATCGCGAGAGGCATGTCGCCCAATAAAAGGTTCAGGAGCTACTTTGGGGAGACATGCTTTTCGCAATGCGGATTGCCGCGATTGCAGTTTGAATTATCGTGCGACAATTGCGGCAGACCCGCACCACGATTTGAGGTGTCATTCAAATGAATGGCATCTCAAATGTGAGTCTCGCGATTGTCTGCTAAATTGTGGGCAGATTCTCTGAAAATCTCCCGTGATTTGTCATTCACACATCAGGGCTGTCCAATTGCAGGCAGATTCGCAGCAAATCTGCCCATGATTCAAAATGCTGAAGTGTAAATACAACCTTAAAGTGGTTGTAAACTTAAATCTTTTAGTTGTACCTATAGGTAAGCCTATCATAAGGCTTACCTATAGGTACTGCATATATGTGCTAAACTTGCACTGTTTAGGAAATATTTACTATATAAGCAGCCGATGACGTAATTGGCGCATACTGGGCATTCCTTCAGAATCCTGTGCTGTAAACGGCGGCTCCCCCACGCATGCACGGGAGTGACATCATCGCGGCTCCGGCCAGTCACACAGTTGGAGTCCGCGGACCTGAAAGGAAGACGAGTGAAGATGGAAGCGACCTCCAGCGATAACATTGCATCGCTGAAATGCTTCATTTTCAGGTTGGTCTCACATAATGTGCTAGTACTAGCACATTACCCTTTTACCTTGCAGGTCTGAAAAAAAAGGCACCCAGCGGTTTACAACCGCTTTAAGTTAAAAAAAAAAAAAAGTTGGTTTAAAGAAGAATTCCAAGTATGGATATTTTTACATACAGTAACTACATTGGTTCATCTTGGACTGATGTAACTATGCCATACCTGGCTGATGCCTCTGGAAGGTGGAAATCACTGGAGTAGACACCACTACTCCAATGATCTCCACCAGCTTCTAGGTCCCACGCTGAGCAGCTGACCTGATGAATTGTGAACACAGAAGGCCGGCCGCTCTGCATGGGCACCATTCAGAGAATCCTATGCGTTTTCTGAATGAATGCTAAGAATTCTGTAATTGAGTGAGGTGGAGAAGGTGACACCTTCCTGCCTCTCCACCTTGTCAAATCAGAGAACGGTTTGCATCTATTGGGGGGTTGCAAACAGATCTCTGTATGGCACCTATGCCAAGTAAGTGACCTGTATTCACAATACAGCAGGGCAACTGCTCATCACAGGACCAGGAAACTGGTTGAAATTAACTGGAGTAGTGGCCTATATCTCAGTGATTTCCAGCTTCTACAGGGTTCCCTCTAGTCTAGAAGTATGGTATGCATATAGTTACATTGGTCTAAGCTAGAACAATGTACCTATGTAAAAATACAGCATGCCCTTTAATTGTTCAGCATCCTCCAAAAGGTCAGTAGATAGATAATCCCCTGATAGTCTCCTGATGAAGTCACGTGGATGACGTAACGCGCAGGGAGTGGCCGGAAGTGGACGATTAGCGATACCGGAAGTGACGTGAGATCGGCAAATGATCGCCATACTGTCACAATTTTATGCTCTTGTTTAACTTTATTTCTGTAAGGGTCCATCTGTATATTTATTTATTGAATAAACTCCTGAATATTTTAACATACTACACCATTGGAGGCATCTTTTCTCTATCTCTCCCCTGTGAGCCATTATTATATTAAGAAATATATAGATGGTGAAACTGAAGTCCCATGCAAAGTGATCTGGGTATAGGGAAGGAGGACGCCCTGGTGATGAGCGGTGGAGAGTCTATCCAATTTTTCTTTATGCTGATTACAAGTGTTTTTGAGGTGAGAGTTCTGTGAGCTCATTTACGGATAATTTCTTTACCCACCCCAACACCGTTCAGTAGAAGATTCAACACATTCTATGGAGACATGTCTATTTATTCATTTGAGATATACCGTATTTATCGGCGTATAACACGCACTTTTTCCCCGATTTTTTAAAATCGGGGGAAAGTCGTGGGTGCGTGTTATAAGCCAATCCCCCAAAAAAAGTGCCAAAAAAAATCGAGCGGCCCCAAAAAAATCGAGCGAAGTCGAAAAAGACCGAGCCGACGAGCGGAGCTGAACAGTCAGCTTGGTCTTTTCCGTCGGCGCTCTGTCTTTTTCGGCAGCGCTCGCTCGGTCTTTTCCGGTGGTGCTCGCGCGGTCTGTTTTGGCGGCGGGAAATTTAAACGTGGGAAGCTGCAAATAACGCTGGCAAGCTGCAAATGACACTGGGCAAGCTGCAAATGACGCTGGGCAAGCTGCAAATGACGCTGGGCAAGCTGCAAATGACGCTGGGCAAGCTGCAAATGACGCTGGCAAGCTGCAAATGACGCTGGCAAGCTGCAAATGACACTGGGCAAGCTGCAAATGACGCTGGGCAAGCTGCAAATGACGCTGGGCAAGCTGCAAATGACGCTGGGCAAGCTGCAAATGACACTGGGCAAGCTGCAAATGACGCTGGCAAGCTGCAAATGACGCTGGGCAAGCTGCAAATGACACTGGGCAAGCTGCAAATGACGCTGGCAAGCTGCAAATGACACTGGGCAAGCTGCAAATGACGCTGGGCAAGCTGCAAATGACACTGGGCAAGCTGCAAATTACACTGGGCAAGCTGCAAATGACGCTGGGCAAGGCTGCAAATGGCGCTGGGCAAGCTGCAAATGGCGCTGGGCAAGTTTTTTTTTCCCCCTTAACTTCCCTCCTAAAACTTTTTTCCCTTAAAGCGGAAGTAAACCCATCGATTTAACAGTTTAAAAAAAAAAGCCATGCCGGGAATGCTAACTGCACATTGGTTGTGCTCTCAACCAAACAGTCAAACCATCCAATGGCTGGTGTCATAACGGGTCACATGTGCAGCACTGTGGCAGTTGAAGATTAAACAGAGGCAAAGATGGCAGCGTCCTTGGCTGAAAACGATAGGAGGGTTTACTTCCACTTTAAAATGCCCTCCTAAACTTGGGCTGCGTGTTATACGCCGGTGCATGTTATTTTAGATTTTGCATCAGTGTTTCCTTATTAGTTTTATAATACATGGACTCTCTATATTGTATGTAATTTATGGTCGATTACAGCTCAATTCTCCCAGATATATTGCTATATATTGATATACTGACACATCTATTTGATATCACATATTGGCACTTATTTATTTGCCTTTATTATTGTTGTATCACTTTTAGGTGTGTGCTCATAGACCGATGCGCAGAATCACTTTTCATTCATTTTATCTTGTGTTGTTGTGAACACTATTAAGCCCCATACACACGCTCGGATTATCCGAGGACCAGGTCCGTCGGATCATGTCCGTCGTACTTTGTCCGATGTTGGTTTTGCATACACACGGTCGGACAAAGTTGTCGGAAAATCCGATCATTCTGAACGTGGTGACGTTTGTTGCGTACGACGGAACTACGTAGAGGCTAGTAGCCAATAGCTTTGGTCTTGTAATGTGATCTGAGCATGCGTGGCACTTTGTCCGTCAGAATTCGCTACACACGATCGGATTTGGTGTGATCGGACTTTGTTGTCAAAAAATCTATCCAGCAGGAGATAGGACTTTGTCCGTCGGACAATCCGATGGAAACTGTCCGATGGTGCCTACACACGGTCGGAATTTCCGACAACATTGTCTGATAGGACAGAATCCATCGGAAAATCCGACCGTGTGTATGGGGCTTACGATTTTGCTGCTGGTACATTTTGTTAGCAATTTTGCACAGAATTTGCACTTTATTATATTTATTTCTTATATGATATTACACTTATTTTTTATTATTAACAGGTATTGCACTTGTTTTAATCTAGTTGTGTTTTAGACATTCAAAAGCGGTTCTGCACACATTTCATTTAGTAAATCTCTTTGCCTTCCAAATCAGGCAAAGAGTACTAAATGAAGTGTTTTTTTTTTTCCACTTACCTTGTAATTGCTGACATTTTTCCTCTGTCTCTTCGGCGGTGGGCGGGGTCTCTGCGTCGATCCTCGTCACGCCGCACTGTCTCCTGGGATCTGGTGTCATTGATCCCAGGAGTCAGTGCGCGCATCTTCCGAAATCTTGCGAGATTTCGGACACATCTTCCGAAATCTCGCGAGATTTCGGGAGATGTGCCGAAATCTCGCGAGATTTCACGAACGTGAGCTACACTTTGCCGTTACTGCGCACGCGCGAGATCGGCGCAGTAGCGGCAGTGCATGCTGGGCCATCTGAAGTGCCTGTGGGGTTTCACATGCCCACAGGCAAGATGGCACCCAGCAAGAAAACATTTTTATAAATTCTTTTATAGGACGAAAACAGGCAGCAGTAAGTTAGGAAAATGGAACACGTGAGTCTCCTAATCACATCTCCTAATCCTTTGCATTGCATTAAAAAAAAAAAAAACAACACACAGTGCAGAAACGCTTTAACACTTAACGGCGCGAGGGCCATTTTTCACAGTAGATAGATAAGCTTAAAGCGGTGTTCCGGCCGAAATTATACTTTTTGAATAAAAATACCCCTATAATACACAAGCTTAATGTATTCTAGTAAAGTTAGTCTGTAAACTAAGGTCCGTTTTGTTAGTTTTTAGCAGTAGTTTGTTATTTTATAAACTTGCAGCAGGCCGTGGTCATCTTAAGTGTGGGCATCTGAAGCCAGACTGTATTTCTTCCTGGATCTCATCCTTGCAGATCTCGTACATGCTCAGTGCAGCATAAGCAGTGTAATAGGTTTCAGGTCAGGTTTCCATAGCAACGGCAGTGTCAGAGGAAGTTGCTGCCCCTTCCCAGGAGGCATTGCAAACAGGAAATGATGCGATGGGCCCCGGCCAGGGAGGAGGAAGTGAAAAATGAATACAGCAGATATACAGTCTGTGCTGAAAAAAAAATAAAAAAAATATCCAATTTGTTTACAGTGCACAGTTTAGTGAGGGATGCTGAAGAGTTGTAAAAGTGGGTGGAACTCCACTTTAACAAAGGGTGTGGTATGCCTGAAACTGTTGTCCTTTACCTGACTTATTCTTTGTTTCTGTGATAATAAAACAAAACTACAATGTTCTGTATGGTGCAAGTGTGAATGGGACACACCGCTACTGTTACCGACTCACATGTGTGCACCGTGTGTAGAAATGTGTGTGTGTGTGTCAGTATATTGTCTCCAGTCCAGTTTCAAATTACAGTTCCATTTTATTCAGCGGATCGCGTAATACTAATATTTACATTATCTACTTCCTTATAGCCATATAATGTTCTCATCATATTATGCGGAATACTTAAACAGAGGGTGACTATCTTCTGTAGCTGTGAAAGAATGCAAGGTCTAGTTTCCAGAGCTACAGGGAACAGCAGCCTCACTATAGACTCTGATTATAGCAAACAGAATGAAAAGAAAATCTGCCTTCAGTCAGTTAAACTTTCTATAGTTAGAAATCTTTTTTCTGATAAGCTAATCTTTAGCATTGCTAGCTGTATGTGTTAGTTATCTGGTTGGTACTGGTAGTATCATTTCTTTTCAGTTTCCCTGTTTCTTTACTCTGGAGTCTGAGACTTCTGTTTTTTTAAATTAAAATTATTTTATTATGTCTCGTCTCCCCGTACTGTACATGAATAATCTCTGTACTACTTCTGGTGTGCGGCCTTAACAACCTACTCAGCCAAAATATACACATGATTAGACACTATTAGACATGTGCACAACAAAAAAATTTGTTTATTTTCGTTTCGTTTTTTTCGTTTCCGTTGATTCGTAACGATTCGTAAATCGTACGTCGTCGGTGTTCTTATTCGTAGCGATTCGTAAATTCGTACGTCGTCGGTGTTCGTATTCGTAACGATTCGTAAATTCGTATGTCGTCGGTGTTCGTATTCGTAACGATTCGTAAATTCGTATGTCATCGGTGTTCGTATTCTTAACGATTCGTAAATTCGTACGTCGTCGGTGTTCGTATTCGTAACGATTCGTAAATTCGTACGTCGTCGGTGTTCGTATTCGTAACGATTCGTAAATTCGTACGTCATCGGTGTTCGTATTCGTAACGATTCGTAAATTCGTACGTCGTCGGTGTTTGTATTCATAACGATTCGTATTTTCGTTAGAGTTATTTTTTCATGGATTCGTTTTTCCGTTAGTTTAATTTTTCGTTTATTCGTTTATTCGAAATTCGGATGCATTCGTATTTATTCGTACATTCGTAACATTCGTAACATTCGTAGATTCGTAATCGGAGCATAATTCATAATTTTATGTAATGTGTATGCTATTATTACATTTTAAGAGACACGGAAAATTACGAATCGAAAAAAAAAAAAAGTTACAAATGTACAAATTTTTTCTTCAATCCATTCGAAGCACGTTAAGCAGTGCCATTGTAAGAGACACGGAAAATTACCAATTCAAAAAAAAAAAAAAGTTACGAATGTACGAATTTTTTTAGTTCAATCCATTCGAGGCACGTTAAGCAGCGCCATTGTAAGGGACACGGAAAATTACCAATTCAACAAAAAAAAAAAAGTTACGAATGTACGATTTTTTTTCGTTCAATCCATTCGTTAAGCAGCGCCATTGTTTTTCAACAAAAAAAAAAAGTTACGAATTACAAATTTTTTGTTCATTTTGATTTTCGTTGTTCCTGTTTTCGTTTTTCGGATTTTCTTCTTTTTCGTAGATTCGTTGTTTCTAATTTGTTTTTTTCGGATTTTCGTTGTTTTCGGATTCGTTCGATTCGAACGATTCTTTATTCGTTAAAATTTTTATCGAATCGTTCGTTCATTCGTACGATAACGAATGAACGAAAATAACGGGAAAAAAACGAAAAAAAACGAAATGAATTGCACATGTCTAGACACTATGAGATTGATTTACTAAAGGCAAGAAGGCTGTTCACTTTGTAAGGTAAGTTGTTGTAGCGGCCATAACCCCTCGGGGCGACCTTGACTTTCTGGGCCTACCAATTACCTCCTCGTGGCTTGTCGGTTGTTGTCTAGGGGTTCCCAGGGTTAGTACCCAACGACTTCAGATGCTGACACATAAAAGTCCTTTTCAAGGTTTTTATTTTGCAGGGGTAACAACCAACATAACACAGTCTCAGGTGGGAATAGAGGGCACGGGTGATAAAACTCAGGCACTTTGAACTTCTGACATCCACTGAATGTCTCTAGTTAGCCCAGAGAGTAGCCACTCGCAGCTGGGTGCTTCACTGCCGGATAAACCTCTATCCAGAGATCTAGCAGCCAACATGTGATCCGGAAAACTTAGCAAAGTCTCCGCCACAGACTAAACTGTAACTGAAGATAAGTAGGAACCTTTTCCACAGTACCTGGATCTCTCAGCCTTCTTGGCGATACTGTGTGAAGTGTGGATTCTTTAGTGTCCATACAACTCAGCTCCCAGGCTCTTACCGAGCAGCCAGCTTCTTAGCCCTCCTCCGAAGAGTCCTCCCCTGGTCACTTGTACGACTTGCTGTGTCCCTCCAATACCGAGAGCACACCGGGACGCCTTCAAATCCTACTTCAGTTACTGGGCCGCGAACTAACAGTTCCGAGGCTCGGGAACGGACGGATCCCTGCCCCAGACCAAGGGCCTCTGGGGCTGGTCAAGGTGACCATGCTTTCAGGGACGGAAAACACCCCTGGATCCGGGACCCCCTTACGGGCTGGCCCGGACTGGAACCAGGAATCAAAGCAGCAGCCGAACCCCGAACACGTGACTTCAGCACCTTAAATACCCCTTCCCAGTCGACACAGCGGAGCCAGACGTGCCCACTGATTGGCTCTGGGAAAAATTGGTACCTAACACGTCCAACCAGGCTTGGTTCTCAGCCGGTCACAGGTGCCTCACTGCACCTATGACCAGGCAGAACTTCAGTACAGCCCAGCCAGACTGATGCCAAAGTAAAAGACCTGTACAACCCCCAGAACTCCGTTACAGTTCTGGGAAAAACTACATTTACATTGATAGCGTACACTTTTATAAAGTGTGGGCGCTACATTGTACTTTGCAAGCGAATCTTCCCATGAGCTTAGTAAATGCAGTGAAATTGAATTACTTAATTTTACTTAAAGTGATTGTAAAGTCAGAAGGTTTTTTATCTTAAAGCGGGATCTATTTATTTACTAAGGGTAGTAGCATAAGGATTAAAAATAGTTAATGTTAAAGAGGAAGTAAAGCCTCTTTTTTTTTTTTTTTAAATGGAACCTGCAAGGCAAAGGCATAATGATCTAGTATGCATAGCATACCAGCTCATTATGAATAACTTACCTGAGAACAATACCCCCGAAGCGACCCTCGTCCACGTCCTCCTCCGCCGCCATCAATCCCGGAGTGACTTCCGGGTCTCGCTGCTCCGGCGCTGTGTCACAGCGCCTGACGTCACTCCCACGCATATGCATGGGAGCCGCCAAGAGCGGCATATCGCCGTGATCTGCAGCTTGCTCAGTGTGCCCGCACGCCACTGTCTACGGCGCATGTGCCGTAGACAGCGGTGCCTGTCTTTTTGTAAATATCTCCTAAACCGTGTAGGTTTAGGAGATATTTATTGGACCTACAGGTAAGCCTAGGCTTACCTGTAGGTCAAAGTGGTTTGTAAGGGTTTACAACCACGTTAAGAGAGGTTAGTTCCAATTCAACACGTGTGAATTTATTTCTTGGCATGGCCATCATTTCACATAACCCATGTGCACCAAAGCTGCATGTACCTTATGCCCAGTACACACGGAAATTCCGATGGAAAATGTCTGATCGGACCATGTTGTCGGAAAATCCGCCCGTGTGTGGGCTCCATCTGACTTTTTCCGTCGGAATTTCCGATGGAAAAAATTTGAGATCCTGCTCTCAAATTTTCCAACAACAAAATCCGATCTGACTTTTTCCGATCGTGTGTAGAGAATTCCGACGGACAAAGTGCCACGCATGCTCAGATCAAATTACGAGACCAAAGCTATTGGCTACTAGCCTCTACGTAGTTCCGTCGTACGCGACAAACTTCACCACGTTCAGAATGATCAAATTTTCCGACAACATTGTCTGACCGTGTGTATGCAACACCAGTTTCGGACAAAATCCTTCGGAAAAAATCCGATGGATTTTGTGGTCGGAATTTCCGACCGTGTGTATGGGGGCTTTGCCAGTGTGCCAGCTATGAGTAAGCGCTCTTGGTAGTGTGAAATGCATTAGCTATTTTCTTGCTTTGCTGTGACCTATTTTTGTGTGATTCCATATTTTACCAATAAAGGCTTTTGAATTTTTCTTGGAGTGCGGCCGTCCAGAGTCCTTAATTTGCATCTTCAGCCGCGTACACACGGTCGGAATTCTCGTCGGAAAAATCTCTGATGGTTTTCCCGTCGGAACTCCGACGGAATTTCGCTCAAACTGTCTTGCCTACACACGGTCACACCAAATTCCGACGGTCTGTAACACAGCGGCATAAAACACGTTCGACGGCACTATAAAAGGTTTAATGCTTCTGAGCATGCGTCGAATTGTTTCCGAGCATGCGTTGGAATTTTTGCCTCTCGGAATTGCATACACACACGATCGGAAAATCCGATAGAAAGGTTTTCTGTCGGAAGAATTTAGAACAGGTTCTCAATCCAAAGTCCGTCGGAAATTCAGACAGAAAAAGACCGATGGGTGTACACACGGTCGGAAAATCCGTTGAAAAGCTCCCATCGGACTGTTTCCATCGGAAATTCAGACTGTGTCTACACGGCATTAGACAGCGCTTGTGTGTCTGATTCATTTTATGGGTCACTGTACTCACTGAACTCACTGTACTCACTGAACTCACTGTACTCACTGTACTCACTGAACTCACTGTACTCACTGAACTCACTGAACTCACTGTACTCACTGAACTCACTGTACTCACTGTACTCACTGAACTCACTGTACTCACTGAACTCACTGTACTCACTGTACTCACTGAACTGTAACTGCTTTTGCTATTTGGCCCCAATAAAGAAAGAGGCCAGAGCCAAAAACATCATGTTCAATAGTTAAAGTTTTCTTCTTAAAGTGGTTGTATACCCTAAAATTCAACTTGCACCTACAGGTAAGTCTAGATTAAGGCTTACCTGTAGGTACAAGAAATATCTCCTAAACCTGCACGGTTTAGGAGATATTTGAAAAGAACGTTTTACAACGTTGTCTACGGCGCATGCGCGCCGTAGACAACGGTGCATTTACAGGGTTAATCCCCATTCACAACTGCGCAGTTGAAGTGTCCCGCGCGGATGCGCGGAGCGACGTCCTCGCCGCTCTGGCCAATCACAGCGCCGCAGCGGCGCTGTGATTGACCGGAGCGGCGATACCCGGAAGGGTATCTGTTGAGAGATGGATGCGGCCGGAGGGGGAGAAGAGGACGGCGTCGGGGGCCCCGATCTAAGGTAAGTGATGCATAATGAGCTAGTATGCTAGTCATACTAGCTCATTATAACTTTGTCTTGCAGGTATTGAACAAAAAAAAATTTTTTTGAATCGGTGTACAACTGTTTTAAATGGCATTCACGGTATTCTTTATTTGTGGAAAGACATTTGTGTTATATAAAACATCAAAGGTCACAATTTAGTCCACTACAATTGGCAGTTCTTTAAAAATAGTGACCAGGAAAGCAGAAAGGTTCAAGAAAAGAATTACTAGGTATAGCCTTACTTTTCCTGTAAACTGTAAATAGCATCTACAGCATGGGAGGGAATCAAGGTAACGGAGGTAGCAACCCACAAGGATACAAAATAACATACATTGAGCGAAGTTCTATTTGCAACTCCGTCTCTAGATACGAGAGGCCGATGGTCACATGAAGACATCAGCTGCCGCTCTTTGAAGCCTCAGCACAGACACATTTAATGACAATCTTCCAGAGCATGGATAATTGTAGACTTCTACATTTCCATATATAGATTGGCTCTTTCGAGACACACAGCTGAACAACAACAAAAAGTCTTCTGTTCCTTCCACAATGGCTGGCCTATTATTATTGGCATGCTCGCCAAGAGCTGATTAGTTCTTTTGTTTAAGGAAAATAACAGAAATAATGACACGGAAATTACCAAGCAAATCTAAAATGTGTCCATTGTCAGGGGAAAAAAACGCCAAAGATATTGGGGCAATTAATAGCTGCCATACAAAATATCTTTGGAAGATTATAGCAGAACTTGATAAGGTTCAAAAAGGTTTCAGAATACGGGTCACAAGCTCTAGCTGTCAAAACGCCCAAAAAAAAAATTAAACAGGCATTAGGTCACAGGAAAAATAAAGGGCCCATTGAGTCTATCCAGAAAAAAGGGAAAAGAAAATAATGTTGCGCTAAAGTGCTAATGAGCATATGACCTGATTGTCTTGACAAACCCACAGTAAAAATAACTGAGAATTACAGAAAATGATAATAACGGTAAAATTATGATCATAAAAATGTAAAAACATATATAAATGAATAATATATAAATGTGAGAAAAACGTGAGTAATTGTTAAACGTACCGTATATACTGGAGTATAAGCCCGACCCGAATATAAGCCGAGGCACCTAATTCTACCACAAAAAAATGGGAAAACTTATTGACTCGAGTATAAGCCTAGGGTGTGAAATGCGCAGCTACTGTAAGGCTGCATTCACACCTGAGCGTTTTGTCGCCTGAAGCTACAAAACGCTAGAGGGGAAAAAATACATTATTCTCTATGGAGATGGTTCACATCTCCACTCCAAAACGCCTGAAGCCCTACGCCTGAAGCTCAAACAAGTTCCGGACCCTTTTTTGTCGCTCGAATCGGGCAGATTTGGGCATTTTTCTTCTTTTTACATTGGTGACCTTTTGCTCTACACAAAATCGCGGCAAAACGCGGTAAAAAATGCTGCGAAAAATGCTGCAATTCGCGCGATTTTCTGCCTGAAAACGCTACACTCAGGTGTGAATGCAGCCTAAAGCCCCATACACACGGTCGGATTTTCCGATGGATTCTGTCCTATCAGACAATGTTGTCGGAAATTACGACCGTGTGTAGGCACCATCGGACATTTTCCATCGGATTGTCCGACGGACAAAGTTGTATCTCCTGCTCTAAAAATTTTCCGACAACAAAGTCCGATCAAACCAATTCCGATCGTGTGTAGCGAATTCCGACGGACAAAGTGCCACGCATGCTCAGATCACATTACAAGACCAAAGCTATTGGCTACTAGCCTCTATGTAGTCCCGTCGTACGCAAGGAACATCACCACGTTCAGAATGATCGGATTTTCCGACAACTTTGTCCGACCGTGTGTATGCAACACCAGTGTCGGACAAAATCCGTCGGACCAAATCCGATGGATTTGGTGGTCGGATTTTCCGACCGTGTGTATGGGGCTTAAGTGTAAAAGAGGGTCAACAATGCCCATTTGCAGCCTCACTGTGCCCATTTGCAGCTATAGGTCCCCCAAACTTCAAACTTGGTAGTTAAGGGTTCCTAGATGCCCCCTAGCTGCAGCCAAAATTTGGGGTCTCTGGACCCAAAGGGTCCCGAAATGACATTGCTGCAGATGGACACAGTTGACCGACTTTGGGGCCCCCTCGGGCCACTTGGTGCTATGAACCCCAAATTTGGATATGTAGTGCAGATTCCCCTAGGTTGGCATACCAAATTTTGGGTTCCTAGCACCAAGTGGCCCCGAGATGCGGGACCCCGAATTCGGGTCAGAAAATGTAATTTTCTGCTGCAGAAAAATGCTTGACTCCAGTAAAAGGAGAGAGGGGCACTTTCAGCACAAAAATATGTGCTGAAAAACTCGGCTTATACTCGAGTATATATATGGTAAGTGTGCTTTGATGTCACCGGACTCCTCCCCCCTTCCCTTCGTTAGCAGACGGAGGCACTTGGGGAAGGGGGGAGGAGTCCGGTGACGTTGATGTCCGTGACGTCACCGGATTTCCGACGGAACTCCCTGAAGACCCGGAAGCCGGCAGAGAGGTGAGTACCGATCAAAAGTATTTTGATCGATCAAAAAAATTAATTGATTAATCGAAGAATTAATCTTTAATTTCCACAGCCCTAATAAAAACAACTGTTTCAATTGCTTTCTGTGTGCCCTGTTCTCACTATACCTCAGCCCGAGGTGTGTTTAAATGCAGACATGCCGCATAGTATCGCACTTGCATGGCACCACACAGCAAGGGCAATGCACTGCACTGCTGTGCGGTGAAATTAATGAAGTGTCCCTTTGTGCACTTCACATAAAATAAAAAAAAAAGGCAGTTGTGTGATGCGGTAAAACACATCGCACTGCCCCCTGCTGCACGTGACTGCAGCCCAGAAAGGACTGTTGCCCACGCACTAAGCCGCTCCAGTTTAGTGTGTGGGCAAGACAGGCCCTAAGACATTGAACATCTTTGTTTTGATGACCCTTGAATGCATTCAACTGATTTAAACTGGGAGATTGATAGACATGGGAGACGTCAAAAAATGTGTTTTGTTTCGTTCCGTTCCGTATAAAAAAAAAAATCGTAATTCGTAATTCGTGGACAAAATTTAATTCGGATTTGTACGAAATACGAATTTCGTACGAATCGTTACGAATCGTTAATATCGTTACGAATCGTTAATATCGTTACGAATATCGACACTCTACGAATAATAATGAATTATCCGAAAACGTATTAACGTTACATAACACAAGTCTATTGCCTTTTGTGCACCAATCACTCAGAGGAAGTACGAAATACGAAATTTTGTTTACGAATACGAAATTTCGTATTTCGTACTTCCTCTGAGTGATTGGTGAACAATAGACAATAGACTTGTGTTATGTAACGTTAATAAGTTTTTGGATAATTCGTTATTATTCGTAGAGTGTCGATATTCGTCATACTGAATCTTGAATTCATTTGAATCATTCGTTATATCCGCTATAATTTCTTTCATATTAGTTGAAATTCATCATTTGGTAGTTTGGATTCGGATAATTTGAATCCGAAATTCGTAAACTAAATTTCGTATTTCGTACAGAATTCGTATTCGTAAAAATTCGCAATTCGGATTCGTACGAATGTACGAATTTCAAAAAATTTGTACGAATTTCCGATTCGTACGAAACGAATCGCACATGTCTAGAGATTGATTGATATTTAAAAAAATTTATGCAAATACAATAATTGAGCAATAAAATTCAAATACTTAAAAGAGAACATAAAAGGAGATTCGGGGAGATGTCTTAACTGAAGCTCTGAGACTCTTGACAAGAACTCCCCTGGTTAGGAGCAGAAGTTCCTTTGTGGAAGGAAAGAACTGCACAAATACCATTTTGTTTAAAAAAGACAGGTGTGGTAGACTAGTAAAGTGAAGCAATGGGGAGTTTGAATGCCACATCCCCGTGATAAGTATTATAAAGGACAAAATTCCTTAGAAATTATGGGAGGTATAGTGTGCTAACACATGAATAAAAGCATTTCAAATTGTATTTTTTCACATAAAATAGGGTTTTAGGACATATACAGATTAACTTGGTTAAGACCATAAAAACATCCATTACAACACCATAATTGTATAATGTACACACACAAACAATTTTACATATGCTTATTTCCATCCAACACATTTCTTGGAATAAAGTCCACTTTTTCAAGGATGCACATGCAGTTCAAGTGATGAAGTTAAAAATAAAATATATCCTATAAGTGACAAATGTAATATTCCTTTAAATTTCATACCTGGGGTGTGTGTATAGTATGCCTGTAAAGGGGCGCATGTTTCCCGTGCTTAGAACTGTCCCTGCACAAAGTGGCATTTCTGCACAAAAAAAAGTTATTTAAAAGCACTCGCGCCTCTAATGAATTGTCGGCTCCCCGTAATACAGAGAACAGTAATTGAAAGTCATTGATAAAAAAAAAAAAGTGTGGGGTTCCCCCAATTTCAATTATCAGGCCCTTCAGGTCTGGTATGGATATTAAGGGGAACCCCGCGCCAAATAAAAAAAATGTCGTGGAGTTCCCCCCAAAAATCCACACCAGACCCTTTATCCGAGCACGCAACCTGGCAGGCTGCAGGAAAAGAGGGGGGGACAAGAGAGCGCCCCCCTCCTGAACCGTATCAGGCCACATGCCCTCAACATTGGGAGGGTGCAAAGCACCTTGTCCCCATGTTGATGAGGACAAGGGCCTCATCCCCACAACCCTGGCCGGTGGTTGTGGGGGTCTGCGGGCGGGGGACTTATCGGAATCTGGAAGCCCCCTTTAACAAGGGGACCCCCAGATCCCACCCACCCTGTGTGAAATGGTAAGGGGGTACCCCTACCATTTCACCAAAAAAAGTGACAAAAGTGTTAAAAATGACAAGAGACAGTTTTTGACAATTCCTGTATTTAAGTCTTCTTCTTTCCATCTTCTTCCTTCTTCCTTCTTATTTCCTTCATCCTTCGGTTTCTTCCTCTATCTTCTTCTTCCTCCATCTTGTTCTTCCTCCGATCCTCTGCTTCTTTCTCCGGTGTTCTCGTCTGGCACCTTCCTCCACAGTGTCTCTTCTTCCTCTGCGCAATGGGACCCCGCCCCCCTCTGACACACGGGGACTTGACAGGGACTTCCCTATGGCTTTCCCCATGACGTCAAAAGTCTGGTGGAGGCCTAAATAATTGTATTGAGTTGTTGTTGGTTTTTTGCTTACATGAGGTCAATGCAAAACTTTTACAGTAGTCTGCATCAAAGAAACCTCATGTAATGTATCCAGTGTTTTCTGTGAATCACCGAGGATGAAAGTTTCAGTTAACACAGTATATACAATCATTATTTTTCACAATGGCATAAGCCTATGATTGTAATTGCCTGGTAGTTAGACACATGTTCAAAGGCAGCATGTCAGATCTTGGCAAATACTTTTACTTTTAATAAGACCATTTGGAATAGGCAGCAATATTCACATGTGATAAGAAATGTATTTGCAGCTGCATCAAATTTCAGCTATAAATTCACCGATGTGTTCGTTTGGAATTCAGACACTAGCTCATTGTTCCAACCTGAATAGTGAGGAGTAATAGTCCATCATACTGTATATTTATACAAAACTGTACTTCCTCTCTGCTTGACTTACATATTATCTAACTAAGACACACATGCTGGTATTTAAATTCTTAGAATCAGAAAGAGTAAAAAAAAAAACCTCTATAACACAGCATACAAAGTTGATCAAATGCCAACAACTCTTATGCCCCGTACACACGGTCGGAAAATCCGACCACAAAATCCGTCAGATTTTTTCCGACAGATTTTGTCTGACACTGGTGTTGCGCACACACGGTCGGACAAAGTTGTCGGAAAATCCGATCATTCTGAACGTGGTGACGTTCGTTGCGTACGACGGCACTACGTAGAGGCTAGTAGCCAATAGCTTTGGTCTTGTAATGTGATCTGAGCATGCGTGGCACTTTGTCCGTCGGAATTCGCTACACACGATCGGAAAAAGGCAGATCGGACTTTGTTGTCGGAAAATTTGAGAGCAGGAGATAAAACTTTGTCCGTCGGAAAATCCGTCCGTCGGAAAATCCGATGGAAAAAGTCCGATGGAGCCTACACACGGTCGGAATTTCGGACAACTTTGTTCTGTCGGAAAATCCGACCGTGTGTATGGGGCATTAGACTTGTTACAGAAACAAAATGGAAGATTGAAAATAAATCAGTGTAAAAAGATAAAAAACGTTTCATTAAAGCTGAACTCCAGGAATTATATATATAGATTGCACACGTACATAGGGATTGTCTCCAGTACTAAAGGTATAAAACTCCCTTGTTTTTGAAATGGTTAACATTTTCATGGCAAGCAGTACCTTTTTGAGCAAGACAGTTGTGTTTCATCCACACTGAAAATAGTGGATCGTCTGAGAGAATAAATAATGTCTAAGAACAACACTTGAGATTTTATTTGATTTACTCTAAAGATGACTGACATGCATTTTAACCTTTGGCAGACTTTGCATGCTTTTACAACCCACATTGTGCTACTGGCTAAGCTCTCCTCCACTGTGTTTATGGTAAAATACCTTACAGGCTTTCACTTTCATGTCTTCCTGCTAGTCTTCTGATGTCTACTCAGCAGTGCAAGTGGAATTTAAGTAGTATCATTCATTGGCTTGGTCAATAGATTTTTGCCCTTTATCTGGATTTTCGTAAAGCATGATAAAATACTGAACATGAAATTCACAAATTGTAGGCACTTTATCATGGGCGTCCGCAGAACTTTTTTCAGGGGGGGGGCATCATTTTAAGGTCACCCATGCTTTGACCTTTTCGACAATGTCATTATCACATTATCACGGTCTAGACATGTGCACAACAAAAAAATTCGTTTTTTTTCGTTTCGTTTTTTTTCGTTTTTGAAAAAAATTCGTTTTTTTTTTTCGTTTCGTTTTTTTTCGTTTCCGTTTATTCGTAACGATTCGTACATTTGTAAGTCGTCGGTGTTCGGATTTGTAACAATTCGTACATTTGTAAGTCGTCGTTGTTCGGATTCGTAACGATTCGTACATTCGTAAGTCGTCGGTGTTCGGATACGTAACGATTCGTACATTCGTAAGAGTTATTTTTTCGTTGATTCGTTTTTTCGTTAGTTTAATTTTCGGACGCCGTAGATTCGTAATCGGAGCATAATTCATAATTTTATGTAATGTGTATGCTATTATTACATTTTAATAATTTACGAATCGAAAAAAAAAGTTACGAATCGAGAAAAAAAAAAAGTTACGAATCGAAAAAAAAGTTACGAATGTACGAATTTTTTCGTTCGTTTTCGTTTTTCGGATTTTCTTCATTAGTACATTCGTTGTTTCTAATTTTTTTTTTCGGATTTTCATTGTTTTTCGGATTCGTTCGATTCGAATGATTCGTTAATCGGATTCGTACGATTCGAACGATTCATTATTCGGATTCGTACGATTCGAACGATTCGTTCATTCGTACGAAAACAAACGAACGAACGAAAATAACGAAAAAAAAAATAAAAACAAAAAAAATAAAAAACAAATTGCACATGTCTATCACGGTCAGAG
This sequence comes from Lithobates sylvaticus, assembly GCA_028564925.1. NCBI lineage: Eukaryota > Metazoa > Chordata > Amphibia > Anura > Ranidae > Lithobates > Lithobates sylvaticus. Next base: position 22,772,953 of record CM053033.1, on the reverse strand, counting down.
ACTGCAGACGTAGTGCAGGTGATGGTCAGAGACTGCGGACATGGCCCAAGAGACTGTCAGAGACTGCGGACATGGCCCAAGAGACTGTCAGAGACTGCGGACATGGCCCAAGTCACTGTCAGAGACTGCAGACATGGCCCAAGACACTGTCAGAGACTGCGGACATGGCCCAAGACACTGTCAGAGACTGCGGACATGGCCCAAGAGATGACCAGAGACTGCGGACATGGCACAAAAGATGACCAGAGACTGCATACATGGCCCAAGAGACTGTCAGAAACTGCATACATGTGGGGGGTGACAGAGAGAAGGGGGGCGTGACAGAAAGAGACAGAGGGGGTGACAGAGACAGGAGGTGAGAGGGGTGACATAAAGAGACAGAGGGGGTGACAGAGAGAGAGAGAGGAGTGTGACAGAGATGGGGCGGGGGGTGACAGAGAGAAGGGGTGAGAGAGAGAGGGGGTGACAGAGGGGTGATGGGGGGTCATCACTCCTGATCCGGTCCCTGATTCTAGGGGGGGGCACTTGCCCCCCCTTGCCCCTACCTTGCGGACACCCATGTACTTTATATTTCGTTTCCATAATATTTTATTGAGGATGTTTACATACAGAGTCAGATGTGTGTACAAAAACAGACTTTGCATGGGCCTATTGGCTTAAGGAAGTACAGGTAAACCAAAACCAAAACATTATGTTAACATTCAATCTCGCTATAATGACAAAATATTATGTAGAAGAGTTATGGTGTTCTTAAGGAGAGCCAGCCAGGTAGCATTTATTGTATAGTGAATGCCAGCAGGCTCTGTAATTCTTAGGCCCAGAGGGGCTTAATTTTTGAGAGAGAGAACAGTTTTGTGAGGCTGATTTCTTGAGGTAATAACGGTTGTGTGGGGGAGTCTCCATATAAGAATGGGTGAACATAGTTCGTGGAGTGATAGATTATCCGGTGAAAGTATAGTAGGCGTTTGGGGAGGTTTTCATGGTTGGCAGGCCAGCTGACAACCAGATTTAGGTGTATTAGTTGTATATGGGTGGGGATGGAGCGTGATAAGGGGGGGGGGGGGGGGGTGGTGAGGTCGTAGGGGAAGAAGGAAGGGTTGGGTATGTGAGGGAAGTTGGATAGGAGGGGTGAGAACAAGGATGCGTGTGAGGGTGTCGGAGGATATTGGCGGGATAGACCGAAACAGGGGGGGCCTAAGCCTCCTGTCTGACCCTGGTTTGCCGTCTATCCAACCTTGGTTATCCCCGGGGCTATAGAAGAAGCGCTCAGGGAGGTTTCCCTCCCCATTAAGATTTGGAGTTCATGGCTTGGATATATTCAGGGGTAGTTCTGAACTGTGACCAGCAAGACCAGATGGTGGTGTGTTTGGAGATGTTGTCATGAGAGATGGCTATAAGTTCTTCCATTTTGGCAATTGTGTCAATTTTCCGAAACCAATCTTTGATTGATGGGGCGTGAGTTTTGCCCCATAAGGTTGGAATACATCACTTAGCAGTGTTCAGCATGTGCATAGCAAGAGATTTGAAGTAGGAGCGTCTGGGTATAGTGGTATGGTATAAGAGGAATTGTGAAGGTGAAATTTTTAATGTGAATGTAGATACCTTGGAAATTAAGTGGCACTTTATATTTCATATTGCAGAAGCTAAACCCAAAAACAAAAATGTACATTTTTTAAGATGTATATTCCAAGTTAAAGGTTTGAAAAGGTGTAGGTGTGGGCGCGTGGCGCTGTTCTTATTATTCTGGGGTGTGGGTACTCCCAACTCACTCTCTAATCAGTACATTATAACAGACTTGAGTGCATTAATTATAAAGTGACTTGTGCCAAAACATAACTCATATGCATAATGTGCAAACGGTACAATCATTAAAAAGTGACTGGTGCTGAGAATCAATCAATATACATGATCATTAAATAAAAGTCCAAAGTGACAGGTGCTCTTCAATCATATATGACCTCAGTGCTTGAAATAAATGTGTACAGTCTTTTGGAAAGTAAATACTGTATTTATTGGCGTATAACACTCACTTTTTCACCATGAAAATCGGGTGCATGTTATATGCCAATACTTCAATTTTTGATGCCTTGTAGGGGACAGGGAGGGGGGCTGCATTGATGGCAATGGTGAGGCTGCCTTGATGTGGACTGATGAGGCTGCATTGATGGCACTTGTCAGGCTGCAGATGGGCATTGATCAGGCTGCATTGATGGCAATGATGAGGCTGCAGATGGGCACTGACCCTTCTATTGCTTCAAAGTTCCTTATTTCAAATAAAAAAAAAAAATCCTGTAACTTCCCTCTTCAAATGAATGTGCGTGTTATACGCCTGTACGTGTTATACGCCGATAAATACGGTAAATGCAGTTCTTAAAAATATGAGGTCCTTAAAAGATTTATATGCAGTGCTTAAAGGTGTATAAATATTCCAAAAGTGACAGGTGCTCTTCAATCATATATCCTTTGTGCTGGTGCTCCTTACAGTGCTCCTAGAGGTAATACATTCACCAGAAATACTCACCCCTCAAAGGGGTATTGCGCATTCACAGTATTTGCCACTGTGTAGCAGTATCCAGATCCACGACTTCGTTTGCTCTTAATATATGTTCATTTGTGCCTCCCACATGTAGAAGAAAGATACTCCCATAGTATAATACTGTTTCAAAAAGGTTTATTTGTTCCAAACAATAAAAACAGACTCACATTTACTCTGTATGTTAAAGCTTTTTTGTTAAAAAAAAAAAAGGAAGCCGGGATAATCGATGATCCGTGGCTTCAAACCAGAAGTGACGCAAAGATGCTAGAAGTATCTTTGTTCTACATGTGGGAGGCACAAATGAATCTATATTAAAGTGGATGTAAACCCAATGATGTCATAATGTAGAGAATAAGATTCCCTTTCATTTGAGCCCAGTCTTGCCACACAGATTTACTCCAGCCCTGAGAAATCCTCTTTTATTGTTCAGTTAGAACAATGTTGACAAAGTGCTGAAAACGTTGTCAAAAACGCCCCCTTGCTGTGAGTGACAGGTGATTTACATATCTCATGCACTAGCCTGAGACAGACACAAACCAGAGTGAAATAAAATTTATTCTCGAGTGAACAGCAAGAATATAGGGGAGATGTATGTAGTCAGAGTTGGGCAGAGTAGAACGTCCAGTGATCTGAAGATTGTTATAGTGCAGTGTGTGTGTCTGAGGTCACCTGATCACAGATAACATTCCTTTCCATCACCAGGATTTGTTATGTGGGGGAGAGGTGGATTTCTCACTTTGGAGTAAATCTGTGTGGCAAGACTGGGCGGAAATGAAAGGAAATCTTATTCTCAACATTATGACATCAAAAAATTTATTTTGGGTGGTTTACATCCACTTTAAGAGCAAACTAAAGCCCCATACACACGTGCGGATTATCCGAGGACCATGTCCGTCATACTTTGTCTGATGTTGGTTTTGCGTACACACGGTCGGACAAAGTTGTCGGAAAATCCGATCATTCTGAACGTGGTGACGTTTGTTGCCTACGACGGGACTACGTAGAGGCTAGTAGCCAATAGCTTTGGTCTTGTAATGTGATCTGAGCATGCGTAGCACTTTGTCCGGTCGGAATTCGCTACACACGATCGGATTTGGTGTGATCGGACTTTGTTGTCAAAAAATCTATCCAGCAGGAGATAGGACTTTGTCCGTCAGACAATCTGATGGAAACTGTCCGATGGTGCCTACACATGGTCTGATTTTCCGACAACATTGTCCGATCGGACAGAATCCATCGGAAAATCCTACCGTGTGTATGGGGCTTAAGTCGTGGATCTGGATACTGCTGCACAGTGGCAAATACTGTGAATGCGCAATACCGTAAGGAGTACCAGCACAAAGGATATATGATTGAAGAGCACCTGTCACTTTTGGAATATTTATTCACCATTAAGTGTATAAATACTCCATATATATTTTTTAAGGACTGCGTATTTTTACTTTCCAAAAGACTGTACATATTTATTTCAAGCACTGAGGTCACATATGATTGAAGAGCACCTGTCACTTTGGATTTTTATTTAATGATCATGTATATTAATTGATTTTCAGCACCAGTCACTTTTTTTTATGATTGCATGGTTTGCATATTATGCTTATGAGTTATGTTTTGGCACTAGTCACTTTATAAATATTGCACTCAAGTCTGTTTAAAGAAATAATGTACTGATTAGAGAGTGATTTGGGAGTACCCACACCCCAGAACATGAGAACAGCGCCACACCTACACCTTTTCAAATCTATTATCTTATACTCCACCCAGGTGGTTGTATTTGAAGGGGCAGCATTTCCTATTACATCTAGTCATTTGCGCGGAACCACCCATAAACCTTTCTATATTCCAGTTTACCAATCCTTAAATGTGGTAGCTGCATAATTTTCTTAAAATTTGTCGTTATTTTTTCACCTGATGATCTGGTAATGCAGTTCCTGTCTATACTTACCCATACAGATGCAGGCATGCAAAAAAAAAAAAAAAAAATGTATATATATATATATATATATATATATATATATGACCAAAGATCCTCAAAGACCATGCAACCTAGGACCTGACTACAGACCCCTGTGTTTTGTTGGGGTGTGGAATCAGCAGCCCAAGCCAGTCTTGGCTGCTTCAACCCTCCCTAGACTGAGAGACAGATTATAATCAGTTCAAACAACTAGATGCTGGTGTCCAGTGGTGGCTGGTGTTCAATAATTCGTGGGAGAGGCGGCAAACCAACGACACCTCCCCCCTCATCGGGAAACAAGGCCGTTTCCCCCCCGGAGACGGACATGAATGCGGGGAACTTGGGTAACACAGGGAAAACTGGGAACACCCCCCCACGCCGCAGGAGACGTCCTTACCTTAGGAGGCAGATGTCCTGCCCGGTATCTCCCCTTCTCCTCCCTCCCCTGTCTGAGCCAGCGAGTGCTGGATGGCTGAGCCAGATGCTGCATGGTGAGCCATCCCTGGAATCACAGTGGCGGCTGGTGGGTCGGTCCGTCTTCCCTATTATTCATTCGCTAGTGTCACACAACTGGGAGGGCTTATGGCACAGTGCTCTGCGCCCAGAGCCCACACTTTTTTTTAAGCCTATTAGAGCCTCTGTCTCTAATCACGTGCTTTGAAAAAAAAATCCCCCATTGGATGGGGGGGGGGCGGCGCTCGTGTGACCCTATCGGACGAGCCGCCACTGCTGGTGTCTTCTGCTGCTTTGTGTAAATCTGATTATTAAGGTGTCTTTCTCTCATTGCATAATTCCCCCATAGTGTGCCTGCCTTCAAGATGTGAATTCCTATTGTTTCTGTCTGTCTGCTAATCCTCTTGGAGATGTGATTAGTATTGTGTCCACTTTACCTTGTTACCGAACCTCTGTGTTTATGTTTATGTTAGCTGTTCATTAGATGTACTGATGATATTCCTCTTTAAAGTTTGCACCTAAGCTAGTGTTGTTGTCAGGGCTGGGCTCAGCCCTTCCTTCTCTGAGCTGGCTGCTCAGCTGTCCGATAATTGCCAGCTCCTATCTCTCCACAGTTACTAAGCTGTTGATGCTATCCTGCTCGTCAGTCCTGCCTACTTAAGCCGTCCAGTCCGGAGGAGCTCTGCCTTCGCCTTGGTCAACATCACAGAAATCGGCAGAAAAAAAGGGGGAAGAAAACTTATTAAACTTAAATAAAACCAGCAGCCTGCACGACACTAGTAAATTAATTGGAAAAAATGTGAAAAATAAGTGCGGCGCTCAAATGTTCAATAATAATTATTAAACACAATACTGGGATAATATCAAAAGACCATATTATCCAAAATATATAACCAGTGATGAAGATGTGTTATATAAATGATATCCAATATAATAAAATATTACATGAAAATATTTATATAAAGAGAACGTGACCTCAATAAAACTATCACGAACTAAACAATATTGCTCATATCTATAAAAATAATTGAAAATGAAAATGGACGTGACCTCAATAAAGCTGTCATGAACTAAACAATATTGTGTCCCATAACTTAGACAATAAGTGAATAGTTATTGTGAAAATAGATAATTAATACACCATATAGTGACAAAAGTGAATATATTAAGACATTTAGGTGATATGTGCGGCTTGTCTGATGTATTCCGTCACCGATTATGGGAAGGCTTACCGACTGACGTGGACTCAGATGGGCTTACGCCGTATGAGTCAAAATTGCTGTGTGGTGTTTGCAATACACCGACGTGGGCAGTAGTTCCAGTTGGTAATGTATGGTGACCACCGACAAGTCTATGCGCTGGGTAGTTGATGTTAACTCAGAATGGGAATAGTAGGCAGGTATGGTATGTGGCTCATCCCCAAAGGTGTTACCGATAAAGAGAAATGAGACCATATAGCGTGATACCGTCAGGCAAAATGTAATTTAATAAATCAAAAATGGGTACTCACATGTACAAAGATTTTAGTAGGCATGTATAAAAAAGATTGGCAGCAGTGGCATCAGCACTTCGTACCCGACGCGTTTCGCCTTAATGAGGCATCATCTGGGGGTGCTGATTCACTGGGGCCACTGCTTATATATAGGTACAGGGGTACTTACAATTGAGGTCAGCCTAACAGCAATGCTGGCTCAGTAATTGAACCACTTCCTGTTTGAGGGAAGATGGCGCCCGTGGCTTGTGTGTCAAGCCTCATTGTGAGTATGCATTGTGAGTGGCTTGTGTGTCAAGCCTCATTGTGAGTTTGAAATAATGTTAACCCCTTTGTAACCAAATACTGATAACATATCCTGTGCCTAAGGATGTATACACTTGTATAACAAATGTTAATCAATGATATGGCTAAATAAAATAAAAAGTATATAAAATTGATAAAAACAACATCCTGAAATTGCCTCCAGGATGTTGTAATAGAATCTATCCAAATTTAATTAAATGAAGCCGACAGACTTCCGTAAAATGGCGTCTCTGGGCGGAAGTGACGCGATTTCGACTGTTTAAACCGGAAGTTCGATGTAGGTGGAGCGCAAATGAAACCAAGCCTCATTATGAGGCCGGATGCGCTAATAGTGTGGACCGCGGCTTCCGATGTTTATACCGGAAGTAGGGGTGCAAATGAAACGCAGCCATGTCCAAGCCTCATTGTGAGGTCGTATATATTAATGGTATATGCCGCGGCTAGCAACTACGCATTTGTATGCAGTGCAAGGAATACATGAACCGCAGTGCGCACCAGTTTAAACATCGTCGAAATCGCGTCACTTCCGCCCAGAGACGCCATTTTGCGGAAGTCTGTCGGCTTCGTTTAATTAAATTTGGATAGATTCTATTACAACATCCTGGAGGCAATTTCAGGATGTTGTTTTTATCAATTTTATATACTTTTTATTTTATTTAGCCATATCATTGATTAACATTTGTTATACAAGTGTATACATCCTTAGGCACAGGATATGTTATCAGTATTTGGTTACAAAGGGGTTAACATTATTTCAAACTCACAATGAGGCTTGACACACAAGCCACTCACAATGCATACTCACAATGAGGCTTGACACACAAGCCACGGGCGCCATCTTCCCTCAAACAGGAAGTGGTTCAATTACTGAGCCAGCATTGCTGTTAGGCTGACCTCAATTGTAAGTACCCCTGTACCTATATATAAGCAGTGGCCCCAGTGAATCAGCACCCCCAGATGATGCCTCATTAAGGCGAAACGCGTCGGGTACGAAGTGCTGATGCCACTGCTGCCAATCTTTTTTATACATGCCTACTAAAATCTTTGTACATGTGAGTACCCATTTTTGATTTATTAAATTACATTTTGCCTGACGGTATCACGCTATATGGTCTCATTTCTCTTTATCGGTAACACCTTTGGGGATGAGCCACATACCATACCTGCCTACTATTCCCATTCTGAGTTAACATCAACTACCCAGCGCATAGACTTGTCGGTGGTCACCATACATTACCAACTGGAACTACTGCCCACGTCGGTGTATTGCAAACACCACACAGCAATTTTGACTCATACGGCGTAAGCCCATCTGAGTCCACGTCAGTCGGTAAGCCTTCCCATAATCGGTGACGGAATACATCAGACAAGCCGCACATATCACCTAAATGTCTTAATATATTCACTTTTGTCACTATATGGTGTATTAATTATCTATTTTCACAATAACTATTCACTTATTGTCTAAGTTATGGGACACAATATTGTTTAGTTCATGACAGCTTTATTGAGGTCACGTCCATTTTCACAACAATTATTTTTATAGATATGAGCAATATTGTTTAGTTCGTGATAGTTTTATTGAGGTCACGTTCTCTTTATATAAATATTTTCATGTAATATTTTATTATATTGGATAACACATATAACACATCTTCATCACTGGTTATATATTTTGGATAATATGGTCTTTTGATATTATCCCAGTATTGTGTTTAATAATTATTATTGAACATTTGAGCGCCGCACTTATTTTTCACATTTTTTCCAACATCACAGAAATCATCTCCTGTGATCCTGTTCAAGACTTGCTTTGCTGACATCCCTTCTGGCTCCAGATCCTGCTTGCTGTTCCACTACATTGATCCCTGACTTCTGGCTTGGCTACCTATCCTTTTCGGTTACTGAACTTTGGCTATGTTTTGACTACGTTAGTTATTTTTACTTTTATTATTAAACAAGTGTGATTTAACTGTACTTCTGTCTCTGTCTGATTTCATGGTTTCTGACAGTTGTCTAGCTCTTGGGTGCAATGCTCATCTATAATACCTTGTTCCTGGTTCCAGAGTGTAGGAAGCCGTATCTTGGCGGAAGCACCCAGACAAGGTGCCAGGCGGTCTGTCACAATATATAGATACAGTATATGTAAATATATATCTAAATATATATATAGATATATATACTGTATATAGTGCAGGATGCCAGGGATGGGACCTGGATGGTAAACAAGTGTCACCACTAGTTGGATTGTAGTCCTTTTAAGGGGGAATTGAAAGGATTTACTGCAGCTGCGAGAGATGCCTGACGAGGCTAGAACCTGTCACGTACCTGGTCAGAGGCCGAAGTGCCAAGAGGGTTCTCCTTGCAGTTAAGTGCAAAGCACCCGTGGAGGTGGTACAGGTGGTGCAGTGCCAAAAGAAGCACAGGACAGAGGGTGCACCAGCCTTTGCAACACAAACATATTTTAATTGAATAAAATATTATACTTACAAACGAGTGATAAAATGAAACAAGTGATCAGCAAACTCCATCAAAGGCCTCGCCCAACAGGGTCTGCTGGTCAGTAAACTTGAGTGGAATGAGAACAGTCCAAGGTTACTGACGCGTTTTGAGGGTGAACTGAAGGTAGATGGTTTTTTAAAAAGGCTGTAATAAGTGGATTAGATCATGTGATCCAAGCCCCTGCCTCCAATGGGAGGGCCAATGAAACAACAGGAAAATAAATAAATTAATAAATACGTAAATAGAAGAGTAGTTTATTCCCCATTAGGGATATAGGTCACCACATATCGCCTGCAATATCCCGACTGTCCCCACATATATGTACGTGTGTATATCACAATGTACATACATCCAAACAACATCTTTACATACACATAAAAAGACAGATAAAGGTTTGCAGCAAACACTTCCACACTGTATATTCTAGTGCGCTGCAACCCATTCATTGAAATGAGCTGCCAAATGCGCAGTGTGTTAATTTGCAGGAATACGCGTTAATGCAACGCACCAAAACACTCATTGAAATTGGGCATCACCATGGCTAAGTGGTTATTGTTAGCACTTCTACCTAGCATCGCTGGTTTGAATCCAAACCACATCACTACCTGCCTAGAGTTTGCATGTTCTCAAAGATATGCTGGTAGGTTAACTGGCTCCTATCTAAATTGGCCCTAGTATGTGTATGTATAGGAATTAGGGAGCTTAGATTGTAAGCTACTTGAAGACAGGTACTCATGTGAATGTACAAGTATTGAGCACATCACAATTTTTCTGGGTAAATATGTTTCTAAAGGTGATATTGACATTACATTTTTACCACATGTTGGTAATAATCCATGCAATCCATACATACAAAGACACCAAAACAAATAAGTTCAGAAATAAAGTTATATGTAATAAAATGGAATGACATGGGAAAAAGTATTGAACACATGAAGAAATGGAGGTGCAAAAAGGCATTGAAAGCCAAGCTGAAATCAGTCAGTAATTAGAAAGAAATCCTGCCCCTTCTCAGTGCAAATTAATATCAGCTGGTTGATTCTCAACTGATGGCCTATAAAAAGGTGTCCCATTACCAAGGTGTCACACAAGAAACATCTCCTGATGGGTAAAAGCAAAAAACTGTCTCAAGATCTTCACAACCTTATCATTGCAAAACATACTGCTGGCATTGGTTACAGGAGGATTTCTAAACTTCTGAATGTCCCAGTTAGCACTGTTGGGGCCATAATCTGGATGTGGAAAGAACATTATTTTACCATAAATCGGCCACGACCAGGTGCTCCTCGCAAGATTTCTGACAGAGGAGTGAAAAGAATTATCAGAAGAGTTGTCCAAGGACCACTTGTGGAGAGCTTCAGAAAGGCCTGGAATTAGCAGGTACAATTGTTTCAAAGAAAACAATAAGTAATGCACTCAACCGCCATGAGAACGCTCACCACGCAAGACTCCATTGCTAAAGAAAAAGCATGTTGAAGCTTGTTTAAAATCTGATGCACAACATTTAGACAAGCCTTTGAAATTCTGGGAGAATATAATCTGGTCAGATGAGACCAAAATTGAACCCTTTCGATGCCATAATACACACCATGTTTGGAGGTCAAATGGCACTGCGCATCACCCCAAAGACATCATACCAACGGTAAAGTTTGGAGGTGGGAACATCATGGTGTGGGGTCGTTTTTCAGCATACGGTACTGGCAAACTTCGTTTCCTTGAAGGAAGTATGAATGGGGAAATGCACCAAGACATTCTTGATAAAAATCTGCTGCCATCTACCAGGATGATGAAGATGAAACAAGGGTGAACATTTCAGCAAGACAATGATCCCAAACACAAAGCCAAGGAAACTCTCAATTGGTTTCAAAGAAAGGAAATAAAGCTGCTAGAATGGCCCAGCCAATCGCCTGACTTCAATCCAATAGAACATCTATTCTGGTGGTGGTGAAAATTTAATGTAATTAGCACATTTAGAAATATATTTACCTAGACAAAAGGGTGATGTGTTCAATACTTATTTTACCTGTTGTATGTAAAGCACTGCATAAATTGACAGTGCTATATAAGTATCTGCAATAGTAATTGAAATGGGCTGCCTAGCGCAATGTGTGTTAACCAGCGGCGGTGCGTCCATAAAGGCCGCAGGAGCGCCGCCCCCCCTCTACTGTCACTCTCTATACACCATAGATAGATTCATGCATTGCATGAATCTATCTATGGTTGCTGCTGACACCCCCTATTCGGGTGTCCGGCCCCTTTTCAGTCACCGGGCACCTGTGTCCCACTTGTTGGTGATTCTTCACAAAAAATTTAAATTTTATATCTTTATGTTTGAAGCCTGAAATGTGGCAAAAGGTTGAAAAGTTCAAGGGGGCCGAATACTTTCGCAAGGCACTGTATCTATGGTTGCTGCTGACACCCCCTATTCGGGTGTCCGGCCCCTTTTCAGTCACCGGGCACCTGTATTACAGCGTTGGGGGTGTTTTTTGGAAACACCTGATTAGCGCCATAGGCGCTAATAGGCGTCCAAAAAAGTGACAAGCGGGCGCAACGCTGTGCGTTCACTGTCACTCAGCAGTATGTTAACAAACCGAAGGAATTCGGTTTGCGAACATTGTACGGCCCCTTAGTCAATCAGGAGCACAGGTCTGTGTTACCTGTGCCCTGATTGGCTGAAACGACAGGCGCTGTGATTGGGCGCCTATCAGGCGTCCAATCATAGCAGAGGCTGAGAGGATGAGAGGAGGAGCGGGCAGGAGAAGAAATGGAGGACACCTATGTCCTGCATCACCCGAGACAAGGTAAGTGCAGTGCAGGGCGGGGGGGGGGGCACAGTGGCAGCTTCTTTGCAGAAGCCTTCTTTGCAGGGACAGCTTTATTTTGAAGCGACTGCGTTTTATGGCAAAGTGGCAAAGTGGCTGTGTTTGATGGCAAAGTGGCTGTGTTTGATGGCAAAGTGGCTGTGTTTGATGGCAAAGTGGCAAAGTGGCTGCGTTTTAATAGGCACAGTGGCTGCGTTTTAATGGGCACAGTGGATGTGTTTTGATGGGCACAGTGGCTGCGTTTTGATGGGCACAGTGGCTGCGTTTTGATGGGCACAGTGGCTGCGTTTTAATGGGCACAGTGGCTGCGTTTGGTACAGTGGCTGCGTTTGAACTGGTGTTAACTAAAGCAAAGTGCATTAATGCAATGCATCAAAACATCAAAGTAAAAATGGGACTTAAAACTAAAGAATATTTTATCTATAATCTCAATTTTATATGTTTAATTTTTATTATTGATATTATTATTATTTATAAAATGACAAAAAAGCACCTCCTCACACATTAGCATTACTTGATATGTCTTAACCCTACAACCCTGTATTATTTATTTATCATTCTTAGCCCCCATACACACGGTCGGAAATTCCGACCACAAAATCCGTCAGATTTTTTATGACGGATTTTGTCCGACACTGGTGTTGCATACACACGCTCGGACAAAGTTGTCGGAAAATCCGATCATTCTGAACGTGGTGACGTTCGTTGCGTACAACGGAACTACGTAGAGGCTAGTAGCCAATAGCTTTGGATCTCGTAATTTGATCTGAGCATGTGTGGCACTTTGTCCGTCGGAATTCTCTACACACGATCGGAAAAAGTCTGATCGGATTTTGTTTTCGGAAAATTTGAGAAGTCAGATGGAGCCCACACACGGGCGGATTTTCCGACAACATGGTCCGATAGGCCATTTTCTGTTGGAATTTCCGACCATGTGTACAGGGGCTTAGACCTTACTGATCACTCCTTGCATTTCTAATACTGAAGATGGCGCAGCTCATGAATATGCCACGTATACACACGATCGGACTATCCCGCGGGATTGTCCGCCGGAATAGAGTTCGCCAGACAATCCACACGTGTGTGGGCTCCGGCGGACTTTTTCTACTCAAAAGTCCGGCGGACTTAGTAAGAAGTTTTGACTCAAAATTGTCCACCGGACTCAGCAGTCCGGCAAACAATCCGGCCGTCTGTGTGCTAGTCCGCGGGACTTTTGAAATGAACGGACTTGCCCCACACACGGAGTAAAGTCCGTTCATTTCAAAAGTCCCGTGGACTTACGCCAAAAGTCCGGGCGTGTGTGGGCAAGTCCACACGTTCGTAAAAGTCCGCTGGAAAGTCCGGCAGATTATGCGGTTAGTCCGGCCGAAAAGTCTGATTTCGTGTACGTGGCAATAGTGATAACAGCATACAATCAATCAGAAAATCAATAGGTCTTAATAAAAAGATCATTTATAATCATAATATGGGATCAAAGTAACCCTAAAAGCATGTCTCAAAGAATGCTGGAAACAAATGATTTGTACACATCCATGCTAGTCTAGGAAACCTTCCAATTGGCACGGATGCCATATTTGAGTCAGGCCACTGTTAGCACTATAAATAAGCAGCTCCTATCTAGGATTATCGATCAAATAATTCTGATTTGCCAAAGGTGCATCCCCAAATAATGACATGGGAGGAGTCAGTGCTGTAAATATTAGCTGTATAACCTTTCCCTTATTTTACCCATACATATCTGTGCTGGATAAATGGCTTATCAGTCCTTTCTATAATGCAAAGCATATTTTAGCAAGGCTTGGTCCCTTTTTTTTGATTTTGAGAAACATAGGAAGTGACCTATAGATTCATTATTGAAGGGAATAAAGGACAACAATGTATGTCACAGGGAGTGTTCACATCACTACATGCATTTGTTCTGTTTTACTGTGTTTATCACAAGTAAACATTCCCTACCGAACCGGCTCTGTCACAAAGGTGTGCTTAAAGTGTAGGTAACATATTAACAGAGGGTGACTTAAAACACTTATATGACACACAGCTGCTAGGAGTTAGCTTATATTTTATATGTCAGCAATAATATTATATCTGCTGCTTCTTTATAGAGCTGGTTATCCAGGCCTACAATGACACTTGCTTTACTTCCTCAAAAGCAGAACATACACTATATTGCCAAAGTATTGGGATGCTTGCCTCTACATGCACGTGAACTTTAAAGCGGAGTTCTGCCCCCTCCCCTTCGAAAAATGAAAAGTCAGTAGCTACACATACTGTAGCTACTGACCTTAAATATTAGGACTCTTACCTGTCCTGGAATCCAGCGATGTCGGCTCCCCAGCCGATGTTCCGACGGCTGTCGGGTGCTGCCGCCACCATTGCCCATAAGGGAACCCGGCAGTGAAGCCTTGGGTCCCTACTGTGCATGCGCAAAGCTTGCTGCGCTCTCTTACTGGCCCAGCAGCAGGGTAAGAAGGAGGGAGGAGAAGGGAGGCCGAACTTCTGACTTACCTCGCTGTCGCGAGGTCCGATGGAAGTGAAGTGGGGACAGGGCACCTGTCTAAAACAAGTACCCGCTCCCCCCTGAAAGGTGCCAAATGTGGCACCGGAGGGGGAGAGGAATCAGATAAGTGGAAGTTCCACTTTTGGGTGATACTTAAGTCTTGTTTATTTTTCTTTAAAAATAGCAAACATTTTATACTTACCTGATCTGTGAAATGATTTTGCACAGATCGGTCCTAATCTCGGGTCCCTTCTCGGGTCCCTCTATGGTGCTCCTTGCCCCTCCCGTCGAGTGACTCCACAGCAAGCAGCTTGCTATGGGGGCACCCGAGCCAAGCTGCGGCTCCGTGTCTGAATGGTTTGGCCCTGCCCCCTCTCTCTCCTGATTGGCTAACTGACTTTGATTGACAGCAGCGGGAACCAATGGCACCACTTCTGCATCTCAGCCAATCAAGAAAGAGAGTCCCGGGTTGGCCGAGGCACTCATGTACATCGCTCAATAGAGATGGGCTCAAGTAAGTATTAAGGGAGCTGAGGGGGCTGCTACACACAGAAGGCTTTTTATCTTAATGCATAGAATGCATTAAGATAAAAAAAACCTTCAGCCTTTACAACCACATTAATGGCATCCCAGTCTTAGTCCATAGGGTTCAATATTGAGTTGGCCCACCCTTTGCAACTATAACAGCTTCAACTCTTCTGGGAAGGCTGTCCACAAGATTTAGGAGTGTGTCTATGGGAATGTTTGACCATTATTCCAGAGGCAAGAATATTGAACCCTACAGACTAAGAATGGGTTGCCAATAAAGTCTATGTGCATGTAAAGGCAGGTGTCCCAATATTTTATAATATTTTTATAAGTCTATGGCTCTTGGTTTTACCTATAGCAATTGTACCATACACTGATCAGCTGTTGACCAAACCAGCTGAAACCACAATTATTTCCTGTTTATAGAGATATTTCTTAGCTGGGAAAAACCCATTGAGTAACATACTGTACTGATACTTCTGTAGCGGTCACACTTAACTACTTGCCTACCAGGCACAAACACCTCCTATCTGACCAAGCCATTTTTCAGCTTTCAGCGCTGTCGCATTTTGAATGACAATTGCGCGGTCATGCAACGCTGTACCCAAATAAAATTTTTATCATTTTTTCCCCACAGATAGAGCTTTATTTTGGTGGTATTTGATCACCTCTGCGGTTTTTATTTCTTGCGCTATAAAGAAAAGAAGAGCGACAAGTTTGAAAAAACATAATAATTTTTACTTTTTATTATAATAAATATCCAATTTCTTTTTTTTTTTAAACAAATTTTTTCCTCAGTTTAGGCCGATACGTATTCTTCTACATATTTTTGGTAAAAAAAAATCGCAATAAGCGTATATTGATTGGTTTGCGCAAAAGTTATAGCGTCTACAAAATAGGGGATAGATTTATAGCATTTTTATTATTATTTTTTTTTTTACTAGTAATGGCGGCGATCTACGATTTTTATTGTGACTGCGACATTGCGGCGGACACTTCGGACACTTTTGACACATTTTTGGGACCATTCACATTTATACAGCGATCCGTGCTATAAAAATGCATTGATTACTGTATAAATGTGACTGTCAGGGAAGGGGTTAACACTAGGGGGCGCTGCAGGGGTTAATATGTACCCTATCTTGGTGATTCTTACTGTGGGGGGAGGGGACTGACTGGGGGAGGTGACCGATCGGTGTCCCTATGTACAAGGGACACACCATCGGTCTCCTCTCCACTGACAGGACGTGGATCGGTGTGTTTACACACACCGATCCATGTCCTGCTCGATTACCGGGCAATCGCGGGTGCCTGGCGGTCATCGCGACCGCCGGGCACGCGCACCGGGGCCCCAGCTACGCGGCAGGCACGCGCGCGCGCCTCCTGCGGCGCGCGCGCCCCCCAGTGGCCAAAAAGCGAGCGCCGTCATATGACGGCGGCCCGCCACAGTAGCTGCACCGTCATTTGACAGTGGGCGGTCAGCTAGTGGTTAAACAAGTGTGCGCTATAGGTGGAAATTTAGTTTTTTCCCCTCAGGACAGTAATGGGGTCCTGAGGGTTAATTGTACAGGTTTACTTTGGCATCAGTTTGGCTGGGCTGTGCTGGGGTTCAGCCTGGTCGTGGGTGCAGTGAGGCACCCATGACAGGCCGAGAACCAGGCCTGGTTGGACATCTTAGGTACCAATCTTTCCCGGAGCCAATCAGTGGGCGCTTCTGGCCCCGCTGTGTAGTCTGGGGAAGGGTACTTAAGGTGCTGAAGTCACGTGTTCGGGGTTTGGCCGCAGTGTTGCTTCCTGGTTCTGGACTGGGTTAGCCCCGCGTGGGGTCCCGGGCCTAGTAGCGTTTGCCGTCCCGCAAACATGGTCAAGTTGACTAGCCCCATAGACCTGGGTTGGAGATCCTTTTGTTGCCGAGTCTCGGAGCTGGTTAGCCTGAGGCCCAGTAACTGAAAGAGGATTCAAGGCGTCCCGGTGTGCTCTCAGTATTGGAGGGACACGGCAACTCGTACAAGTGACCGGGGGAGGACTCTTCGGAGGAGGCATCTCAGTAAGAGCCTGGGAGCTGAGTTGTATGGACACTAAAGAATCCACACTTCTACAGTACTGTCAAGGAGACAGAGAAAGTTCCAGGTACTGTGAGAAAGGTTCCTATTCATCTTCAGTTGCAATTTTGTGTCAGAGACTTTTAAAGTTTCCGGATTACATTGTCAGCTGCTATACCTCTGGCTAGAGGTCTATCTGACATTGAAGAGCCCAGCTGCGAGTGGCTACTCTCTGGGTTGATTAGAGACATTCAGTGGATGTCAGCAGTTCAAGGTGCCTGAGTTTCTTCACCCGTGCCCTCTATTCCTACCTGAGAATGTGTTATGTTGGATTTTACCACTGCAGAATAAAAACCTTCAGACGGACTTTTATGTGTCAGCATCCAAAGTGTTTGGGTACTAACCCTGGGAACCCCTGGACATTCATCGACAAGCTACGAGATGGTAACTGGTAAGTAGGGATGGGCCCGGTGTTCGATTCGAACCCATGTTCGAATCGAACATCGGCCGTTCGTCCGCTCGTCAAAACCAGAACTCTGAGGGCCGTTCGCATCAAATTCGTGTGAACAGTCCACAATGCACTGCGCCAGTCGCAGTGCATTGCTGGCTGATGATTGGCCAAGCATGCACTGTGACCCCGCATGCTTGGCCAATCATAGAGCCAGCGGCGAGAAGAGCAATTATTGGCCACAGGCAGGATGCCTGTGGCCAATTATAGCTCAGGGGTTTAGTACACACCCCACACTATATAAGGCAGCCGCGCCGGTGGCCTCGTGTAGTGTGTTTCGGCGTTAGGAACAGTGACAGACTGTACTGTACAGTGTACACACTATATGAGCTTGTGATTCATTTCTGTGTGGGGAATAGTGTAGGGAAAGAGGAAAAATAGGCAGGGATAGTTTATTCTTCTCAGTGCTGTTCTCTAATCTCTACCAATCCAGCCATCTGCAGGAGTTAGTGTGTGTGCGTGCTGTGTGAGTATAGCACAGCAGTAGCACACTAAACCACCTTACCCTGTATCTGCCCTTCTGCCCTGTTGTCATCTAAGGCAGCCATCTGCAGGAGTTAGTGTGTGTGTGTGTGTGTGTGCCTATAGCACAGCACACTAAAACCACCGTACCCTGTATCTGCCCTTCTGCCCTGTTGTCATCTAATCCAGCCATCTGCGACATGACATTAAAGCCGCAAGCAGTTTTAAATGGCTTCTTTTTTTCCTTTACAAATGTCATTTTGTGCAGGGACAGTTCTAAACACGGGAAACACATGCCACTTCACAGGCATACTTTAGACTCCCCCCAGATACCATATTTAAAGGAATATTTCACTTTTTTTTTTTCACTTTATGCATCATTAAAATGACTGCTCCAGAAAAAACGTCAGTTTTTAAAACTTCTTTTTGCATTGATACATGTCCCCTGGGGCAGGACCCGGGTCCCCAAACCTGTTTTATGACATTAACATGCATGTTGGCTGTTATAATTAGCACTTTAGATTTCAAACGTTCGTGTCCATTGTAACTAATAGGGTTCTAACGTTCGCGTGAACTTTAGGTCCGTTCGCAGGTTCTGGTGCGAACCGAACCCGGTGGTGTGATCGGCTCATCCCTACTGGTAAGCCTAAAAGTCAAGGCCGCCCCTCAAGGGGTTATGGCCGCTACACTTCTTTGTGATATTCACTTTCATTTTAAATTATAAGGGTTTCTCCATGTTAACAAATTCCATAAAGAAAACCATATGTGTAGACATGCCTCTTTCTGCATCTCTCACCAACTAAGCGGGTGAGGTTCAAATGCTATGACTACTATACGGCCAGATTATTTTGGACACTTGACATAACATGAGCTGTTTTGACATTACATTCCAAATCATGGGCATTAATATGAAGATGGTATAGCAGCCTCAACTCTTGTGAGAAGACTTTCCACAGGACTTTGGACGGTGCCTGTACAACTGTGTGCCCAATCAGGCAAAATAGCTTGCAACCAGTATTTCGGTTCATCCTAAAAATTGTTCATTAGGGTTGAGGTCAGGACTCTGAGCAGGCCACTTGAGTCCCCCCACACTGATATCTTCATGGATCTGGCTTTGTTCACAGGGGCACAGTCATGTGGAAAAATAAAATTACATTCCCCATGCTGTTGCCACAAAGGTGGAAGTACATGCTTGTCAAAAATGTCTTTGTACGCTGTAGCATTAACAGTACCATTCACTGGAATCAACTAAACCTAATACTTGTGGAGAGGTTTTGGCCATATACTGTAGGTAGATGTGATGTCAGATGTCCACAAATTTTTGGACAAAATGTGTATGTACAGTGGTGTGAAAAAGTGTTTGCCCCCTTCCTCATTTCCTGTTCCTTTGCATGTTTGTCACACTTAAGTGTTTCGGAACATCAAACCAATTTAAACAATAGTCAAGGACAACACAAGTAAACACAAAATGCAATTTGTAAATGAAGGTGTTTATTATTTAAGGTGAAAAAAAATCCAAACCATCATGGCCCTGTGTGTAAAAAGTGATTGCCCCCTAAACCTAATAACTGGTTGGGCCACCCTTAGCAGCAACAACTGCAACCAAGCGTTTGCGATAACGTGCAATGAGGCTTTTACAGCGTCCTGGAGGAATTTTGGCCCACTCATCTTTTCAGAATTGTCCTAATTCAGTTACATTAGAGGGTTTTCGAGCATGAACGGCCTTTTTAAGGTCATACCACAGCATCTCAATAGGATTCAGGTCTGGACTTTGGCTAGGCCACTCCAAAGTCTTCGTTTTGTTTTTCTTCAGCCATTCGGTGGTGGACTTGCTGGTGTGTTTAGGATCATTGTCCTGCTGCAGAACCCAAGTTCGTTTCAGCTTGAGTACACGAACAGATGGTCGGACATTCTCCTTCAGGATCTCTTGGTAGACAGCAGAATTCATAGTTCCTTTTATCACGGCAAGTCTTCCAGGTCCTGAAGCAGCAAAACAGCCCCAGACCATCACACTACCACCACCATATTTTACTGTTGGTATAATGTTCTTTTTCTGAAATGCAGTGTTCCTTCTACGCCAGATATACTTGGACACACACCTTCCAAAGAGTTCCACTTTTGTCTCATCGGTCCACAGAATGTTGTCCCAAAAGTCTTGGGGATCATCAAGATGTGTTGTGGAGAAATTGAGACGAGCTTTGATGTTCTTTTTGCTCAGCAGTGGTTTTCTCCTTGGAACTCTGCCATGCAGGCCATTTTTGCCCAGTCTTTTCCTGATGGTGGAGGCATGAACGCTGACCTTAACTGAGGCAAGTGAGGCCTGCAGTTCCTTGGACGTTGTTGTGGGGTCTTTTGTGACCTCTTGGATGAGTCGTCGCTGCGCTCTTGGGGTAATTTTGGGCGGCCGGCCACTCCTGGGGAGGTTCACCACTGTTCCATGTCTTCGCCATTTGTGGATAATGGCTCTCACTGTGGTTCGCTGGATTCCCAAAGCTTTGGAAATGGCTTTATAACCCTTTCCAGACTGATATATCTCAATTACTTTCTTTCTCAATTGTTCCTGAATTTCTTTGGGTCTCGGCATGATGTGTAGCTTTTAAGGATCTTCTGGTGGACCTTACTGTGTCAAGCAGCTCCTATTTAAGTGATGCCTTGATTGTGAACAGGTGTGGCAATAATCAGGCCTGGGTGTGGCTAGAGAAATTGAACTCAGGTGTGGACAACCACAGTTATAGTATGTTTTAACAAGGGGGGCAATCACTTTTTCACACAGGGCCATGATGGTTTGGATTTTTTTTCACCTTTAATAATAAACACCTTCATTTACAAATTGCATTTTGTGTTTACTTGTGTTGTCCTTGACTATTGTTTAAATTGGTTTGATGTTCCGAAACACTTAAGTGTGACAAACATGCAAAGGAACAGGAAATGAGGAAGGGGGCAAACACTTTTTCACACCACTGTATTTTATTAAAATACTCCTTCATGCCCCCTTCTACAGTTTTTCCGAGTCGCCAGATTGTTGATAAAATCAAAACAGTCTGTAGCCAGCTTAATGCTTTCTTTAGTTATACATGATATACTGTATATTATGAAAAATAATTATAACTTGTGCAGCAGTGGCAGCTGATGAAAGACCCCAAGTCAATTCACTGTATTTGCTTCTGTATCGCTTCCATCTGCTGCAACTGAGCAGGTGATGGAGTGTGCACACAGACAGCATAGGACAACATTCTGAGTGCAAAAATGTCTGCTATGCGATTGTGCATGACCTAGTGATTATAGGATCCTCGTATCACTAATCTAGTATGGGTGGCCTGAACCGTTGTGCTTTGCTATTACAATAATGAAGAGTTTGTTACTTTGAAAAGATGACTGCATTTTAATTGTTTCGTGTTTCGTAGTTTCCATTGCCTCAGCAGTAATACAGATAATGGATGCTGCTGGCAAAATAAACAGGCATACAAAGCACCCTGTCCTCAAAATCACTCATGTTTTTTGTGCTGTGTTTACATGGTGTGTTATACTACGAGAGAGTGATAGAGAGAGAGAGAGAGAGAGAGAGAGAGAGAGAGAGAGAGAGAGAGAGAGAGAGAGAGAGAGAATGAATGAGAGAGAGAATGAATGAGAGAGAGAGAATGAATGAGAGAGAGAATGAATGAGAGAGAGAGAATGAATGAGAGAGAGTGAATGAGAGAGAGAGAATGAGAGAGAGAGAGAGAGAGAGAGAGAGAGAGAGAGAGAGAATGAATGAGAGAGAGAGAGAGAGAGAGAGAATGAGAGAGAGAATGAATGAGAGAGAGAGAATGAATGAGAGAGAGTGAATGAGAGAGAGAGAATGAGAGAGAGAGAGAGAGTGAATGAGAGAGAGAGAGAGAGAATGAAGAGAGCGAGAGAGAGAGAGAATAGGAGAGAGAGAGAGAGAGAATGAGAGAGAGAGAGAATATGAGAGAGCGAGAGAGAGAGAGAATATGAGAGAGAGAATGAATGAGAGAGAGAGAATGAATGAGAGAGAGAATGAATGAGAGAGAGTGAGAGAGAGAGAGAGAGAGAGAGAATGAGAGAGAGAGATAGAATATGTGAGAGCGAGAGAGCGAGAGAATGAATGAGAGAGAGAGAGAGAGAATATGAGAGAGAGAGAACATGAGCGTGTAGGCATGGGGCGTGGTCACAGGGTGATGTCACAAGGTGACCCCACCCCGTATGACGTCACAGTCCCAGCATGCCCCGGTCGGGACTTGACGTCATAAGGGGCGGGGTCGGCGTGTGACATTACCCCGTGACCTCACCCCATGCCTATATAAGTCGTTGCGCACGTCACACACAGCATTACAGCGGGAGAGAGTGGCATGTCAACATCGGAAGAAGAGAGAAGAGGGAAGAAGGACGGAGAAGACTGGGCCACCGCTAGTAAAAGAGCTGGAAGAAGATAGCGGAGGAGCCCGGCAGCAGAACCAGAGAGCGGGAGAAGAACCAGAGACCGTGAGAAGAGGCCAGAGAGCAGGAGAAGAGGCAGGAGAGCGGGAGAAGAACCAGAGTCGTGTCCAAGTTGCCTCCCAAAGTCGCGCTGGAAGACGTGTTGCCCCTGTGTGAATGGACTGTAAACTGAAAGAAATTATTTGGACTCTTTTTTTTCATTTGGACTGGCACGCCTTCTATTGGTGCATGGCCTTTGCTAACAGAGAAGTAGCCTGATTTGCATTCAAAGTGGAGTTCCACTGGCTTTTGAGTTTTTTCAAAGTCAGCAGCTCCAAAAAGTAAAGCTGCTGACTTTCAATAAACAGACACTCACCTGTCCCACAGTCCAGTAATGCGGCCACCCAAAGCCTCCGTCCTCTCCCCCTCCTCTTCGCGGCACCGACATTGTGAGTGTGGGTGCCCGGCTGTGACAGTTTGCGGCTTCAGCCGTTCTGTGTTCCGTCAATGGCCAGGCAATGTTCTGTGACCTGTGACGTGTCCCAGAACATTGCCGGTAGGGGCCGCCTAGGAGTCGCCTAGGCGGCCAGAAGTCGGAAGGAGGAAGTGGGATAGGAAGTCCAACTCCAAACCAGGTACCCCCCCCCCCCCCCCCCAAAAATGACATGCCAATTGTGGCATGTCAGGGGGCGAGGGGTACTTAAAGCGGAAGTTCCACTTTTGGGTGGAACCGTGCTTTAAGTTTATCTCTTATTTGATACATGTCCCTCAATATATGCAAAAAATGGGTACTTGTTTGCACCTCTCTAAATAGATCCCAAATAGGGTATAGGGCAGTGATGGAGAACCTTGGCACCCCAGATGTTTTGGAACTACATTTCTTATGATTCTCCACTACACCGCAGAGGGCATGAGCATTATGGGAAATGTAGTTCCAAAACATCTGGGGTGCCAAGGTTCGCCATCACTGCTATAGGGAAACATAATTGATTGTCTTTATTGGTCTGCCACAGGGCCCTTGCTAAATCTTCCTTCCTCCCACAGCCTGCTAAATAGGTGGAAATCATGCCAAACTAACAGCTATTACTTCTCAAAACAGACCTTGAATGTCAGTCTGGCATCCTGTTATCTGGACAGTACAAATTATTTGTGTTCATTTACACGGAGTGAACTATGATAAGACTTTAGATGGAACTATTGCTGAACTTTTTCCACTATTGGTCGGTCAGCTTGGTACAGCAGTTGCCTTTGCGAAGAGAGTTAACAGAAACTATGTGCGCTATTCATAATAAAAACAAGATGTGACCACTGAAAAAGAATGATTAACTGGGGACGGTGTGAGGAAATTCTTAGTAGCTGAATGGCTGCATTGCTGGTGGTGAAGTTTAACTCTGAAGCTGCTCATACAAAAGCTGATTGTCCAAAACTGGAGGATGTTTCTAACCCTAAATGTGCCAATTATTAGTCTGTGTTTGGGCCCCCGCCAACTTTTCTTTTCAATTGACATTTTTGCAAATTTTGAGTGGATATTGTTAGAAAATTAAGCTACAACTGGCCATGTGTTCATCACTTGCCATTTCTTTACTCCCATTGGACAAAAATGGAAGATGTTTCTAGTCCTAAATGTGTCAATTATTAGTCTGTTTTTGGGGCCTACCAACTTGTATGCTTCATTGACATTCTTGTGAATGTTGAGTAAGCGACTTGTTAGAAAATATGGCTACAACTGCCCTTGTATCACTTGCCATTTCTTTGCTTATATTGGCCAAAAAATGAAATATGTTTCTACTCCTAAATGTGGATTAGTGTAATGTCTCAGGCAGTGAGCTAGTAGTGTTTTTGTAGAGGATCACAGCTTCTGACTTATATACATACTATGTAGTTAAGTGGGTACACCTTATGGCACATTACAGATGAAGGACTGAAGGTATGTTGAAGGATTAGTTGGGGTTTATTTAGAGCGTTTATATACAGCCATAACTTAGGTATCAGGAGGGTCAGCAAGGCGTTATGCTGATGGGGACACTCCGTACGTCTGGAGAGATGGGGGCTCTGTCCGGCCCAAACAAAGAGAATGAAGTGGGGCTCTATCTGGCCCAAACGAAGAGGAGGAAGTGGGGCTCTGTCCGGCCCAAACGAAGAGGATGAAATGGGGCTCTATCCGGCCCAAACGAAGAGGATGAAGTGGGGCTCTGTCCGGCCCAAACGAAGAGGATGATGTGTGGCTCTGTCCGGCCCAAACGAAGAGGATGAAGTGGGGCTCTATCCAGCCCAAACGAAGAGAATGAAGTGGGGCTCTATCTGGCCCAAACGAAGAGGATGAAGTGGGGCTCTGTCCGGCCCAAACGAAGAGGATGAAGTGGGGCTCTATCCGGCCCAAACGAAGAGGATGAAGTGGGGCTCTGTCCGGCCCAAACGAAGAGGATGAAGTGGGGCTCTATCCAGCCCAAACGAAGAGGATGAAGTGGGGCTCTGTCCGGCTCAAACGAAGAGGAGGAAGTGGGGCTCTATCCGGCCCAAACGAAGAGGATGAAGTGGGGCTCTATCCGGCCCAAACGAAGAGGATGAAGTGGGGCTCTGTCCGGCCCAAACGAAGAGGAAGAAGTGGGGCTCTATCCAGCCCAAACGAAGAGGATGAAGTGGGGCTCTGTCCAGCCCAAACTTGGAGAAGTAAACAGCAACGTGCGGATGTTGCACTAGGCCTGGAAACAGGTTCCTAGCATGAACGATGAGTCATTGGCGGCAGCTGTTTAAATAGGAACAAGAGGAGGTATCAGGTGATGTGGCTGAGACCTCATCAATGTGCTGAGGGGATAGTGGAGATGACTGAGCCCCCAGTGGATGAATCGGACATTACAATTAGTCTTTAGAGTCCCCATTTCTGTTCAATTGGCATTTGCAAATGCTGAGTGGGTGTTGTTAGAAAATCTAGCTACATTACTATCAGACGCTTATCAAAGGTTCAAAACTGCTGCGCTATTCAGGTCTGGTCACATGAGACACAACTGTGAGATTTTCTGTCTGTCTGACGTCCTCTGAATCATAGATATGCATGTCCGATGAATTAAGGACCTCTCAGTAGGTAGCATCAAAAATGACTGGGCATATCCCTCTGTATATGTTTAGTTAAAGTGACAATATCCTTATTCCCCCAAAAAATCCAAACACATCCTTAGTTTAACCACTTGGCAGAATGGCACGGCTGGGCGATACACCCTCTTAGCATTTCTTGCGCTGTGCACACTACAAATCTCATAGGCCATTTTGGGAGTGATGGTGACTATGTTCCTACATACAGTAGGACCATGGATAATGAACATAGCCAGCCTCTGGAAGTTCACAGCAGCAAAAGAAATGGAATTTTGAGATTTGGAAGAGGCTGGGAGCAATAAGCTGCATCTGAGCACCACAAACCAAAAACGCTATTTGATTGATTTTTAAAGAGTGGTCTTCCCCTCTGGGTGATCTCTTTACATTGTAAGGATTTTAACAAACTTTGTTGCAAATTCCTACCTTTTGATATTCTGAAGAAATTCCTGTGCATTTGTCTTTGTCCATGTGGAAAGTGAATCAACATGCAAGTGGTTTCATAATCTTCAATCAGCTGCTGCACTTGCAGGGCTCTAATGAGGAAAGCTGCTGAGTCTGCATCTCTTTAGACGTGATTTCGTATTGGGAGTATTTTGCCAAAAATTAAATTTTTGTTGCAGGGGATGCCTGATATCTGACTTGTATCTTAGTGTAAACTTCTAGGAAAATCGCTGAGCCAATCACACAAGCAGGAAATGATGTTTCTGGGGGGCGTCCTGTACAAGTTCTGTGTACAGAACAACTACAGGTAGCCATATTGCTGTGCATTTTACAGAAAATTACAGCGGCTGCAGATTGAAAAGGAAAGGTCGTTTTTAATAACATTCAATTTTAATATGACTAGAGTCACAATTGTATTTTTTTTTATTTGCTATTTATTTGCTATTTTTTCCCATAAAAGTGGAGTTACCCTTTAATATTTAAAGTGAACTTGCCCACCCATCCATGTTTCTATGCTTTGTTTTGCTGAGAAACAACTTTAGAAAATACTCCCAGCCTTCCTGGCAGTAGTCATCTTGAGTAAGGGCAGATGATTCATGTAGCATTTACTTCCTTGAATCCATCTACATTTAGCTCAGGCATGCAGGCAAAATGGTGTGATTATCTGGGAAAACCCCTCTTCCCCTCCCAAAGATTCATATGATGTATGACATCATTTGCCTAGGCCTGGAAATTAAAAAGTAACTGAACAAATGTAAAAAAAAAAAAAAGTTTAAAACAGGTAAATATGAGATATGTATCCTGCTTGACACTAGTGGTATCCACATCCCAGTGCTCGATGTATCAATGCATTTTTAGTATTGATATAACTGTTATAGGCACGATCACAATATCCCTTTGTTCCAAATGTGCGATAAAATAAACATCACACATATTGTGCAACATCTCAGACCTAAAATGTACAGCTGGTTAGCAGACAGACTTCTAGGAGTGTTTTCTTTTAAAGTTTATATGAGTTAAGTAAAAGTAAGATTATGCTTAGCTCAGTATTTTTATTGTGAGTCATTTGGTTTTAATGTATACCTGACGTGGGTTGTTCTTTAGAAGTGAGTGAAATGACTGTACAAATCTGGGCTTGGGACACCTACACCGGGGACTACTTGTAAAGCTATTTATCATAGGATTTGTGTATGTCATATAGGTGTGGAGTCGGAATAAGTGCAGTGCTTTTGGCAAAATTGATTGTTGCTGTTGGCGAAGTGGAACCTCCGTTTCGCTCACTGAGCTGCTTAGATGAAATGTGCTTGACAGATAAAGACCTACTCTTTTTTTCTTTATTTGGAGAGAGCGGTTGAGTTTTGTTTTATGTATTTAGGTAAGTTTAGTTCCATGAACATTTTATTGAAACAGTGCAAGTACAATGAGTTACAAATCTGCAAGATACAACAATTCTCTTAAGACATAGAAAAGAAAAAAAGAAAAGAAAAAACACTGTGACAAAAGTCATAGCACATTTACATAATGATCAAAGACGCACAACGATGTATTTAGGGAAGTCTAGTTTATTTTGTGTTCTTTAAAGGGCTGTGGAAATTAAAGATGAATTCCTCGATTAATCGTTATTTTTTTTAATCGATTAAAATTCTTTTGATCAGTACTCACCTCTCCGCCGACTTCCGGGTCTTCAGGGAGTTCCGTCAGAGATCCGGTGATGTCACGGACATCGCCGTCACCGGACTCCTCCCCCCTTCCCCAAGTGCCTCCGTCTGCTAACGAAGGGAAGGGGGGAGGAGTCTGGTGACGTTGAAGTTCTGAACGTAATGAACGTAATGCGTACGGGGGAGGAGCTACGCATGACGCCACCCGCTGCTGCCCTACGGAACTAACGCGATTGTCAGCTTTACATGCTGTGTTTTTATCATCTTTAGTGAGTAGTTTGTGTTTGAACACAAACATTTTATCTGATACTTAAGCGGTGAGCACTTAGATCTTTTCTTTCTACCCATGACCTGGCGTCCTTGCTGAGATCTAAGGAGACGTGAGAGAAGTTTATGGTCCGTGTTAACCCTTTTGACACCCGCTTGCATGACACAATTGCCATGCCATACAGTGAGAGTGATTAGTTAGACCGGAGGTGGAGGGATTGTCACGCCACTGTGGAAAAAAAATGACTTACGTCAGTGCTACAGTTTGAATTTAAAACGTATTTGTGTGAACTGTGAAGTTAAGTCATGGATTGTGGAAACTAACTAGTGTCGGGTGATTGTATATAGTGTATATCACATTTACCACTGACTAATGCAGAGTTACAATGCAAGGAGATCAGCTAAAAGTAGTTGAATCTGTATGTGCGTTATAATTAATCTAAATTAGTCGATTAATCGATTTAAAGAAAATAGATTAATCGAACACGAAAATTTTAACAGCCCTAATATTTTTGATGTGAGTTTTTTGATTTTATTGATAGGTGTTTTACATACACCATAAGATAATTCAAATGATGTGATATTTTTGTATAGTTCTTATACTGATACTGTAGTTTACATTTCAGAAGTGGCAAATTGTCCCTGAATGATGAAGATTCTATTTGCACTTTTCGAACACACGTTGGACTTTCACTCATGGATGGTTTTCATTTATGTAGTGGGATCTCACCACTTCTGTCAATTTTTATTTTTATGTATTATTGTCGGTTTTATAATCTATGTGTATTAATAAATCTAATATTTTATTATAAAAAATGTTCTTATATTTTTTCAAAAATTGCCCTTAAAATCCCATTTTCGAGGTTGTCTTTCTTCAAAGTTTTTCAGGGATGATGGCAATTCTCACGCCAACTTCTGGGAGTCTATTTATTTCATGCCTCAAACCTATACACTAGGAAGTTTTATAAGTTGTCAATTCGTGGAGCTACCATTATTTGTTGAGTGTTGGTTTCCCCCTGCTTTTAAAGTCTGCTCTATTGGGTTGTCATTTCTATATTGTCCAAGGCTTTACATACCGTATTTATCGGCGTATAACACACGACGGCGTATAACACGCACCCCAAGTTTAGTAGGGAAGTTTAAGGAAAAAAACTTTTAGGAGACAAGTTTAAGGAAAAAAACTTACATTTAAATGCCCATTAATGCAGCCTTCCACTGTCCCCCTGCAGCCTTCCACTGTCCCCCTGCAGCCTTACACTGTCCCCCTGCAGCCTTACACTGTCCATAAACAGCCTTCCCCAAAATTGCAGCATGGTTTAGGTTTAAATTTACCGCCGCCGCCGCTGAGATCTTCGGCTCCTCCCACCGGCGCGATCTTCGGCTCCTCCCGCCGCCGCAATCTTTGGCTCCTCCCGCCGCGATCTTCGGCTCCTCCTGCCGCTGCCACCGAGATCTTCGGCTCCTCCCGCCGCCGAGATCTTCGGCTCCTCCCGCCGCCGCCGATATAGGCCGAGCTGAGTGTACTCGGCTACTCGGCTCCGCTCGCAGTAACGCCCCCGTCCTGCCCCTTGGCCCGGCTCCTATGATGGACACAACACTGGGCCAATGGCGGGACGTAAAGGCTAGGGAGGCAGGACTGGGCGTGACTGCGAGCGGAGCTGAGTACACAGTACACTCGGCTCGGTAAATGTCGGCGGGGATCCAGAGAGCGGGGGATCGGTGGGGGACCGGCGTATAACACGCACCCACAATTTTAGCCTGATTTTAAGGGGAAAAAAGTGCGTGTTATACGCCGATAAATACGGTAGTTTCTTTGATATATGTTTTCCTCATTTTGTAATTTGTCAACATTTCTTGTTTCCGTGTGACACATATGGGATTTTATGCCTTAGATGTAACATCATATTCGTTGTCAATTGTTTTCTATCTGTATTTGTTTCTTTTGAAAATTTCAATAAAAAATACAATAAAAAAAAAAGAAAAACAAAGACTGCTGTGTAAACTGCATCATATATTTTTTTATTTTATTTTTTTGTTTTTTCTATAGTTCTACTTTAAATGGAATTATTCATTTTGCAGTTGTACCATCTATGTTACTATGACAGAGGTAAGGATTAGGAAAGATGGATTTGTTGACAGAACTCATCAGAGAAAATTCTATAGAATCGTACTGCAGATTGTAAAAGTCTCTATCATATGCTGACATTTGGATACAGTGAATGAATATTAATATCAAGAATCTTTTTTTATTCGTTGTGGAATAGTCTCATACAAGGGAATTGATTCCTTCCACTTGCTTGAAAATGTCTCTTTTCTTTTTATATGAATTATGTATGGCATTCTCAATGTCTATGGTAATCCTTAGGCCTACATGAACTTTAAAATTCATATATATCTTATTTAGATATCAAACATTAATATTCTTAGGTAAAAAAAACACAGTATTTTCCTATGATGATCTATGTTGAAATTATTATAACAAAATAATATTTATATTGTTAACAAACAATATCGCACAGAGACTTTTTTTTTCCAGTCCAAGTACATTTTTAGCAAGTACATAAAATACTTAAAGTGGAGTTCCATCCTAAAAAATAAAATGTAATTTATGTGCATAAAAAAAAAAAAAAAAAAAGACATTTGGAGAATTTTTTTTTTTTTAATCACTCACCTCTAAATGCCTGTTGCTAGGGGGTCCCTCATAGTCTGCCTCCTCCAGCGCCTGGGCTCTTGACGTCACTTCCCTTGGCGCAGGAAGGCAGATCAGCTCTGCCCCCTCCCTCTTGTCAATCATCTGGGACACGTTACAGGTCCCAGATGATTGTGCGGCCAATCACGGCGCACATCGGCGCTCGCGAATGCATTACAATGCTGCCACCGCCGAGTGGAGGGGGAGACGAGCGGAGCTTTGATTCCCCACATCACTGGACCCTGGGACAGATAAGTGTCCGATTATTAACCACTTCAGTGGTTCAGTGACCAATTTGCAGCCAAATGACCAGGCCCCTTTTTGCGATTCGGCACTGCGTCGTTTTAACTGACAATTGCGCGGTTGTGCGACGTGGCTCCCAAACAAAATTGGCGTCCTTTTTTTCCCACAAATAGAGCTTTCTTTTGGTGGTATTTGATCGACCCTGCGGTTTTTATTTTTTGCACTATAAACCAAAATAGAGCGACAATTTTGAAAAAAATGCTATATTTTTTGCTTTTTGCTATAATAAATATCCCCAAAAAATATATAAAAAAAACATTTTTTTTCCTCAGTTTAGGCCGATACGTATTCTTCTACATATTTTTGGTAAAATAAATTGCAATTAGCGATTATTGATTGGTTTGCGCAAAAGTTATAGCGTTTACAAAATAGGGGATAGTTTTATAGCATTTTTATTAATATTTTTTTTTTACTAGTAATGGCGGCGATCAGCGATTTTTATTGTGACTGCGACATTATGGCGGACACATTGGACATCTTTGACACTTATGGGACCATTGTCATTTATACAGCAATCAATGCTATTTAAATGCACTGATTCCTGTATAAATGACACTGGCAGTGAAAGAGTTAACCACTAGGGGGCGGGGAGGGGTTAGGTTTGTGACGTGTGTTTTTTTTTTACAGTAGGGGGCGTGGCTTTACGTCTGACGTCACTGATCGGCTTTCCCGATGACAGGGAACAGCCGATCAATGACAGGCAGTGTAGGAAGCGCGGGGAGAGGTTTGTTTACACAGACCTCTCCCTCTTCAGCTCTGTGACCCCATCGCGGGACACCAGCGGCGATCGGGTCCGCTGGTCCCGCGGCCGTGGTCACGGAGCTCCCGACCGGGTCGCGACCCGCGGCTGGGCAATTAAAGGGGACGTACCTGTACGTGCTTTTGCCCAGCCGTGCCATTCTGCCGAGGTAATTGTGCAAGAGGCGGTCGGGAAGCGGTTAAAAGTCAGCAGCTGCAGTATTTGTAGCTGCTGACTTTAAACATTTTTTTTTAAGCGGAGCACTGCTTTAACCTGATTGCCAGGTGAAACCAGATGTTAAAAAACTGAAAAGGAAACAAATGCAGCCATTGCATCTAAAGAATAGTAAGCTACAATGTATTACATTTTGTTTTTGGGTTTGGATATATTTTAAAGTGATTATATACCCTTCCATATACCCAGTGAAGTGACTATCCCAAGGTGATACACAGAAATTAAACAAATCCTCCTACATAAGCTGTACCTGTTTATTTGCAGCCTTCTCTTTTCTAAATCTGGTCAAAGTGCAGAATTTTTAAAGCTTATCTGAGCTGTCAGAAAAAAAGGGGCAGAGAGATGAAATTACACTATGCAGATCTCAGCGAGGAAAGCTCTGAGAACTGATTGGAGGGAAGGGACACACACCCCTTCCACACAGATCACAGGAACAGAGCTGGGGCTGTCAATCAGCTGGAGGTCCCTCCCCTGTCACTTTTTTTCTAATGGTGTCAGGAAAACTTGTCAGAAGTTATTTATGCTGATAGCAGAGGAACGAAGCGGCAGACAGAAATTACACTTAGTGCTCTGGATTGAGACAAGTACACACTATAGAGTTTATTTCAGGTCTGAGGTTTACAACCACTTTAAAGTAAACTGGAAGAACATTGCATTTCTTCAAAAGTTCCCCTTTTGTGTGAAATTGCTATTTAACTGTTTAGCGTTAAATCTCAGCCTATATGTAAAAAAGCTGTGTAGGGTAGGGGTACAGAGGTGCCTGGAGTATTTCCCAAAATTAGCCACTAGAGATCACTACAGTTATGGTTGGGAACCCTGTAGTAAAAAGTAGGCAGTGTAAAAGCCCAGTTAGCCATGAGAGGTGCCCAGTGTAGTGGTTGGCATGTACCTTAGATGGCTGAAAGTGCCAGCCTGCCCCTGCCAGGGCTGAGGATCTTGAGTAACAGGGTTTTGTGCAGTGGGGGCCCGTCCATTAGGGGTGCACAGGTGCCTCCCCCATCCATGCGTCCAGCCCACTAATTACATTGGGGACACCGGATGCATGGACTCCAATGGGGGGTTATTTTTAAAGCAGGTGATTAGAGCCAGAGGCTCTAAAAGGCTTCAAAAAAGGGTGGGCTCGGGGTGCAGAGCACTGCGCTCTGAGCCCACCCAGTTGTATGAGAATAGCAAATTAATATTCGCTATTCTCACACTGATCATCCTCCTGGCCAATCAGGAAGCAGCTCGTGAGACCCGTCACCCGATTGGCTGAAAAGGACAGGTGATCCTATTGGATGCCTAGGAGGAGGAGGGAGGAGACGCAAGATGGTAGCCGCCGTGATGCAGAGGAGAAGGAGATGTCACCCTTTGCAGTGCTGCCTGCCCGAATCCTAAATGTTGTAAGTGCTGGATGACCGTCTGACCGCGAGACCCCGGGGGGTGCAGGTGAAGCCACCGGCTGATTCTTTGTGGAATAGTCTCAAACAAGGGAATTGATTCCTAGGGCACTTCCACTTGATTGAAAATGTCTCTTTTCATTTTATATGAATTATGTATGGCATTCTCAATGTCTATGGTAATCCTTAGGCCTACATGAACTTTAAAATTCATATATATCTTATTTAGATATCAAACATTAATATTCTTGGGTAAAAAAACACAGTATTTTCCTATGATGATCCATGTTGAGTTTATTATGACAAAATAATATTTATATTGTTGACAAACAATATCGCACAGAGACTTTTTTCGAGTTCAAGTACATTTTCAGCAAGTACACAAAATATTTATCAGGATCCTGATCTGTGCTCTAACCTTGCTCTCTGATCTGGATCTGGACTTTGCCTCTGTTCCTGTCTCCTGTGTATGACCCCGGCTTGGCTCTTCTACTCTGCTGTTCCTGTCTCCTGTGTATGACTCTGGCTTGCCCCTGTTTATGCTTCTGGACTGATTTACCCTATATGACCTTTGGCCTGGCTCCTGGTTTCTCTCCTTACCACCAAGCACCGAAAGTACGGCTAGTGCTACCAGCCTGCTACAGTCATCCCTTGGTGAGCAGCTCACCTGACTACAAGCAAGCACCTGGCAACCGGTGCATCTTTGAGCAGCGCGCTCCCTGTTCCCAACTTGTTTAGCCGTAAGGGGAGCCTTCTTAGCATCTTGGTCTCCATACCAGCACCTGACAGTATAAGCCAGCCATGTCGGAGACCGACGGAGGTGCTTCCCCTATAACCATCAAAAATCACTACCCACTTCCTCTTATCCCAGAATTGTTGCAACAATTCCGTAATGCTCAAGTCTTCTCTAAACTGGACTTTTGGGGTGCCTACAACCTGGTTCGCTTTTGTGAGGGAGACGAGTGGAAGACGGCATTCCAAACACTTTTCGGACACTTTGAATATTTGGTGATGCTCCAGCCACTTTCCAGCACTTTGTGAATTATATTTTTTTGAGAATATCTAGATAACTTCGTCAATGTATACCTGGACGATATCCTTGTTTTCTCAGCCACCCTGGAGATCCATAGAGTCCACATGAAGAAAGTATTAGTTACCCTAAGGACACATGGATTATACGTAAAAGCAGAGAAATGTGACTTTGAGAAGGGGTCAGTTCAGTTCTTGGGACTTTTCATCTCTTGCCATGGACCCCCAAAAAGTGAAAGGTATCCTGGAATGGCCTGCCCCTTCAGACAAAAAGGGTGTTTAACCTGTAGCTGACTGCCCACTGTCAAATGACGGCGGGACGGTGCAGCTCTTGTGGCGGGCGCCGTCGTATGACGGCGCTCGCTTTTTGGCCACTGGGGGGCGCGGGAGGCGCGCGCGCGTGCCCGCCGCGTATCTGGGGACCCAGTGCGCGTGCCCGGCGGTCGCGATGACCGCCAGGCACCCGCGATTGCCCGTAATCGAGCAGGACGTGGATCTGTGTCTGTAAACACACAGATCCACGTCCTGTCAGAGGAGAGGAGATCGATGGTGTGTCCCTTGTACATAGGGACACCGATCGGTCCCCTCCCCCAGTCAGTCCCCTCCCCCCAAAGTTAGAATCACTAAGATAGGGTGCATATTAACCCCTACAGCGCCCCTAGTGTTAACCCCTTCCCTGCCTGTCACATTTATACAGTAATCAATGCATTTTTATAGCACGGATCGCTGTATAAATGTGAATGGTCCCAAAAATTGGTCAAAAGTGTCCGAAGTGTCCGCCGCAATGTCATGATAAAAATCGCAAATCGCCGCCATTACTAGTAAAAAAATAATTTAAAAATGCTATAAATCTATCCCCTATTTTGTACACGCAAACCAATCAATATACGCTTATTGCGATTTTTTTTACCAAAAATATGTAGAAGAATACGTATCGGTCTAAACTGAGGAAAAAATGTGTTTAAAAAAAAAAAAATTGGATATTTATTATAATGTAAAAAATATTATGTTTTTTCAAACTTGTCGCTCTTCTTTTGTTTATAGCGCAAGAAATAAAAAACGCAGAGGTGATCAAATACCACCAAAATAAAGCTCTATCTGGGGAAAAAATTATAAAAATTTTATTTGGCTACAGCGTTGCATGACCATGCAATTGTCATGCAAAATGCGACAGCGCTGAAAGCTGAAAAATGGCCTGGTCAGGAAGGAGGTGTTCGTGCCTGGTAGGCAAGTAGTTAAAGATTTGTCAGTTTTTCAAACTTCTACAGAAGATTTATCAAAAACTTTTTCGACCATTGTCGCACCCATTACCCAACTAACCCGCCTGCTATCTAGATTTCAATGGTCCGTGGAAGCCCAGGCAGCCTTCAATAAACTCAAGGCTGTATTTGTTTCAGCATCAGTTCTCCAGTACCCTGACCCTGCTTTGCCCTATGTTCTGGAAGTTGACGCCTCAGAAGTGGCCACAGGGGCTGTTCCGTCCCAACGACAGGGTCCTGTCAGGAAAGGTTCCCTCTGCTGGTAATATTGATCAATTGGCATGCAGTACTAAGGCCCACCAGCAGGTGTCTCCTGGCAGTTTGGAGCTGTCAGAAGAGCTTTTTCCTGCTGGTATTTTGTCATCTTTGGGCCGCAGTACTGGCGTCCACCAGTGGAGGGATCCTGGCAGTGTGGAGCAGGTATTACCTCCTGCAGACAGGCATCACCTGACTTGTATAGCAGCTGTAGTATAAATACCCGGCAAGTGCACACACACCTTGCCCTGGTATTGTCCTTGAGCCCTGACCTGAAACCTGAAACCTGAAACCTGAAACCTGAAACCTGAAACCTGAAACCTGAAACCTGAAACCTGAAACCTGATTCTGAACCTACTCCCTGCATCCTGAACCTATTTGTACCTGTTCCTGTCTGTTCCTGTATCCCTGGATCCTTGCCCTGCAGCCTGATCCCTTCCACCTTGTCTCTGTCTGTCTTACTCCTTGTCCCCATCCAGTGATCTCCTGTTTATGACCCTGGCCTGGCTAAGACTACGATTCTGATATCCCTTTTGCTGTATATGCTGGTTAGTTTGTTGTCACTGTTTGGTTGTCTACACTCTATCCAAAACTAAAAAATTATTTGGAGTTAGGCTTAGCCCTTTTACCTGCCGAGGTGTTTATTTTAGTAGAAGTGAACTAACCCTTTAAAGCAGAGCTCCAGGCTCTTTCATAAAAAAATGAAGGTCAGCAGCTAAAAAATACTGTACCTGCTGACTTTTAATATTAAAGCGGTTCTGCACCCATTTTTGAATGTTGGTGCCATTGTTTTTAAAATGACCTTCTTAGTGCTCAATGCTGCTTTTTTTTATTTCCACCTACCTTCCGTTCTCCGCTGGTGCTTGTTGTCCTCCAAATGTTTCCCTGCGTCGATGGGCGGGGTTTCTGCGGGATCAGCGTAATTTCCCCTGAGCTCCGCACTGTCTCCTGGGATCTCGAATAAACCATCCCAGGAGTCAGTGCGCCTACCCCTAGCGAAATCTTGCGAGATTTAGACGACGTGACGTCATCACGCGCGTCTTATCTCACCTTATTCTAGGGCAAACAACGCCGCTCGTAGCTGTAGCCACTAAGCGTGCCCGGGAACCAGCAAGGAATGCTGGTTCCTTCGAATCAGGGAAGGAGGAAGTGATTGCTTGTGGGCTTCAAATGTCCACAAGCGAGATGAGATCGGCCGAAATTTGCTTTATAAAGAATCGATTAGGAAGAAAAAAGAAGACGGATAACGGGAGAAGACACTAAAAGTAAGTATATTAATAACATAACCTTGTTTTTACTCATTTAGGAAAAAATAAAAAAATTTTTTGTCTGTGCAAAACCGCTTTAAGACACTTACCTGTCCACAAATCCAGCAGTGTCTTCACACAAGCCGATTTTTCAGTCGCCTCTCGGGCGCTGCTGCTGCCATCTTGGGTAAGGGAAACTGGCAGAGAAACCTTACGGCTTCACAGCCAATACCCTACTGCGCATGCGCAAAGCACACTGCCCCTTGTGAATCGCCCGGCAGCAGGGGAAGGAGGAGGGGGGCCAAACATCCGGATGAGTTTTCCGCAGTGAAGTCACCTTGAAATGGGAGCGGGTACCTGTCAAAACCAGGAGGAAAATAAGCGTAGCTTCCACTTTTGGTTGAAGATCCACTTTAAGGCACACATGGAAAGCTTAGCTTATTAGCTTGTTTCTACAACTTTAAACTCATTGAAATATAAAAGTAACTTTTGGAAAGCTGCTGTAGTTTCTGACAACGCTGTTCTGTGGCTTGCCTCTAGGGATAAACGTGAGGTGGCAGAAATAACAGAGAAGTCATGGCACCACAGTTTTATACTTTTTTCACTTGTGCTGCATTTATGGTTAGAAGTTTGCTTTCCTTTGCCCTTATAAGGTTGTAATTGTTTCAGCTTTTAAAATTATATTTAACTTTGGAGACCTCAGCTGAAATCCTCTCTCGTTGCAGGATATGATTGTGGGTGTATTTCTGTATGAGGTTACATTGTGCCTGCTTTTCAGTTATATCAGCATAATTGCAAAACTTTGCTGTTATCATTTTACAACTCCTTCTTTGTGGCAGTGCCAGGGAAAACACGGCTATTCCTGGTCAGGATGAAGTTCCGATAGAAAAAAAAAAATTCAAGAAAGTATGCTGCAGGTTTAAAGCAAAATAACCCTCTGTGTGGAAAAGGTAGCTATAAGAATCTCTATATTCTATTCTTGTTATAGAACATTAAGATGTGTAATTATAAAAATAAATAAAAAATGTGCTATTTATACTACAAAACTGCATGCACATTCATTCTATGCTAAAGCGGGCATAATAGAATCTTACCAATTTGTTTTTTCTCCAGGTCGGATGTTCTTCATTCATACAAACCCCTGGCAAAAAGTATGGAATCTTGGAAAATGTTCATTCAATTGTTTAATTGTGTAGAAAAAAAACAAATCACAGATATGCCTCAAAACGATTTTCATTTAACATTCAAACCTTTTGGCCTTAAGAAACACTTAAAAAAAGCTTTGTCTAGTGGCCATATCCGAGCCAAATCTGAGCACGTATCCTGGCAGGCCAGGAAAGGGGGGCCTTCTGAACCATACCAGGCCACATGCCCTCAACATGGGGGGGGGGGGTCCCCACATTGATGGTGACAAGGGCCTCTTCCCCACAACCCTGGTTGGTGGTTGAGGGGGTTTGTGGCAGGGGGCTTAGCAGAATCTAAAAGCCCCCTTTAACAAGGGGACCCCCAGATCCCGCCCCCCTATGTGAATGAGTATAGGGTATGCAACCCTGCCCATTCATAAAAAAAAAAGTGGTGTAGTGTGACAAAAGACGAGAGACAGTTTTTGACAAGTCCTTTATTAAAAATGTCTTCTTCCTCTGGTCATCTTCTGACCCTGCTTCTTCCTCTGTTGTTCTTTCTCTGCTTCTTTCTCCAGTCTTCTTCTTTTGGTGTTCTTCTTCCTCCGCCGCTCCCGCTGCTGACTTGCTGAAAATAAAAAAAAGCGATCCTCCAACACTAGGTCCCTCCGATCTGTCCACTCTGATGTTGCATCCGGAGACCCCACCCCTTTGATGTCACTGACTCGCGGGACCCAGTGTTGGAGGAGGATCGCTTTTTTTATTTTCAGCGGGTCGGCGGCAGAGGAAGGCGGCGAAGGAAGAAGAAGACAGGAGGAAAAGTACATTTTAATAAAGGATTTGTCAAAAACAGTTTCTTGTCTTTTGTCACACTACACTACTTTTTTTGGTGAAGTTTGGGGTAAAATTTACCCCATACTTATTCACATGGGGGGGCCATGATCTGGAGGCCCCCTTGTTAAAGGGGTTGTGGGGAAGAGACCCTTGTCCACATCAACATGGGGACAAGGTGCTTTGGGGCGTCCCTTCCCTTTCCTGACCTGCCCGGCTGCATGCTTGGATAAGAGTCTGGTATGGGCTGCATGCACGGATAAGGGTCTGGTATGAATTTTGGGGGGGGGACCCCCATGCCATTTAAAAAAAAAAGGGCCTGGTATGGACCTGGGAGGAGGGGGGGGGGGGGGGGTAACCCCACGCTGTTTTTTTCACAATTCTTTTTTGCCAGCAATTGTTTTCTTTTTTTTTTTTTTACATTCAGCAGTCAGCGGGGACAGTTGATGGCTCATTGGTTGTTAAGGACACGGCGGCTTGCTTCCCGGCATGCTTCTTAGCAATCAGCTATGTACAGCGAATGTAAAATAAAGAATCTGTAAAATCATAGAAAAAGCTCAGTTAAAAAATGCAGAAAGCACAGCAAAGGGCACTGCAAAAATGCTCAATAGCAACATGCATAGATGTGAATCAAGCCTTAAAGTGGTTGTAAACCAGGGGTCTCAAACTGGTGGCCCTCCAGTTGTTGTGAAACTACAAGTCCCATCATGCCCCTGCCTGTGGGATTCATGCTTGTAACTGTCAGCCTTGCAATGCCTCATGGGACTTGTAGTTTCGTAACAACTGGCGAGCCGCCAGTTTGAGACCCCTGTTGTAAACCCTTACAAACCACTTTGACCTACAGGTAAGCCTAGATTAAGGCTTACCTGTAGGTCCAAGAAATATCTCCTAAACCTACATGGTTTAGGAGATATTTGCCAAAAGACAGGCACCTATGTCTACGGCACATGCCGCGAGCGGCGGCTCCCGTGCGCATTCGGAGTGATGTCATCGAATGACAGCGCCTTAGCAGCGAGACCCACCAAGAAGATGGAGGCTCCGTACTCCGATTTCTAAAACTAGTTCCTACACTTCTTTCGGTGACTTCGAGGGTGATTTCAATAGACATTTGTGCATGAACTCGCACAGATGTCTTTCAAATCGCCCCCAAAATTGCACTGAAAGGCGGGTTTGAAATCATATGAGTTCAGCTGAACACGATTTCAAACCTGTGTTCAGTGTGAACAAGGGCTCAATTTACATTGAAGTGGAACTCCAGACAAAACTTTAAAAAAAATGTGGATCAAATGGGGAAGGACTAAGATGCTCATCATGTACCACTTGCTGCACGCCTAACGTACATGTACTGAAGCAGGTCGTCTATTTTGCACGAAATCACGTACCTGTATGTCATTTCATGCAATAGCCACTAGGGGGCATACAAGGGCTGCCAGAGGTACGATCACGCACCGATTAGACAGAGGGGGAGCCAACCAGCGGGTCTGCCGGCTACACGTGATAGTTCCAGAGAGAGGCAGAACGCCGGTCTGCCTATGTAAACAAGGCAGATCGCCATAATGACAGGGGAGAAGATAGAGATCTTGTGTTCCTGGTAAGCAGGAACATGGTTCTCTGTCTTCCCCCAGTCAGAGCAACACTCTCACACAGTTAACAAGCACCCCCTAGGGACACATTTAACCATTTGATCGCCGCTGATGGTAAGCCCTTCCCTGCCACCGTCATTAGTACAGTAACAGTGCATATTTTTAGCACTGATCACTTTAATAATGTCACTGGTCCCCAAAAAAGTGTCAAAAGTGTCAGTTAGGTGTCCAATTTGTCCGCCGCAATGTCGCAGTCCTGCTAAAAAATCGCTGATCGCCGGCATAGGTTGTAGACATGATAACTTTTGCGCAAACCAATCAATATATGCTTCTTGGGATTTTTTTTTTTACCAAAAATACGTAGCAGAATACATATTGGCCTAAATTGATGAGGAAATTGTATTTTTATTGGTTGTGTTTTATAGCAGAAAGTAAAAAATATTTTATTTTTTTTTAAATTACGCTCTTTTTTTTTTTTATAGCGCAAAAAATATAAACCGCAGAGGTGATCAAATACCACCAAAAAAAGCTCTACTTGTGGGAAAGAGAGCATCAATTTTATTTGGGGACAGCATTGCATGACTGCGCGATTGTCAATTAAAGCAACGCAGGGCCGTATCGTAAAAAATGGCCCGGTCATTAAGTGGGTAAAATCTTCCCGGGGCTGAAGTGGTTAATGCGGGGTCCCAATATCTCATTATCTGCAGCAAATCAAACCTGGCCTATTGCACTTTTTAGGTTTATACTATAAACCATATAACGCAACAGTGGTGTGAAGTAGGAAGCAACCCATAGCAACCAATCAAATTTAAGCTTACTGGAGTCAGCTAACATAAATTCTGGTTGCTCTGTCATAGGCCTCATTCTCACGAGGCGGATCCGGTTCCACGGAGTCCGCCTCTGTCCGCTGGGTCAGAGGGAGATCTCTCCGTTGATCTCCGCTGAGCTGGTGGATGACGGGTCCCTCTCTGCTCACTGAGCGGGGAGGGGCTTGGCGAGCGCCGCTGGTTTCTATGGAGAGATCGGATGAAAACGGACATCCAATCTCACCCGATCCGCCAGCGACTGATGCGAACGTAGGGCCATCCGTATGCTTTTAGCGGATCGGACTGGGTCGGAGGTCACCGCTGGCATCAGTCGCTCCATAGACTAGCATGGAGCGCCCGTTGAGGTCCACCGTCAAAACTGACAGGCGGACCTGAACGATCCGACAGTGTGAACGGGGCCTTAATCACTTTTAAAGTTTATCTAAAACCTAAAAAGAAAAATATAATTTTTTTCAGCTTAGATGTGGTGACTGCATTTTGTTTTCTTTTTTTTTTTCTGGCTTTTTTTCCCTAATTTTCACTTAGTAATCCTGTGACTAACACATATGATGTTCAAGTCACAAAGCTAACACTCCAGGATAAGTATACTTATTTTCTTAACCGCTTCCCGACCGTCCCATGTAAATATACGTCGGCAGAATGGCACGGCTAGGCAAAAGCACGTATATATATATATATACACGTCCCCCTTTAGTTGCCTAGCCGTGGGGTCGCACGCGCCCGCGACCCGGTCGGGAGCTCCGTGACCACGGCCGCAGGACCAGCGGACCCGATCGCCGCTGGTGTCCCGCGATCGGGTCACAGAGCTGAAAAACAGGGAGAGGTCTGTGTAAACAAACCTCTCCCCGCGCTTCCTACACTGCCTGTCACTGATCTGCTGTTCCCTGTCATCGGGAAAGCCGATCAGTGACGTCAGACATCAGCCACGCCCCTACTGTATAAAAAAAACACAACACGTCACACTAACTCCTCCCCGCCCCCTAGTGGTTAACTCCTTCACTGCCACTGTCATTTACATAGGAATCAGTGCATTTAAATAGCACTGATTTCTGTACAAATGACAATGGTCCCAAAAATGTGTCAAAAATGTCCGATGTGTCCGCCATAATGTGACAGTCACAATAAAAATTGTTGATCGCCGCCATTACTAGTAAAAAAAAAAATATTAATAAAAATGCTATAAAACTATCCCCTATTTTGTAAATGCTATAACTTTTGCGAAAACCAATCAATAATCGCTAATTGCGATTTTTTTTTTACCAAAAATATGTAGAAGAATACGTATCGGCCTAAACTGAGGGAAAAAAAAGTTTTTTTATATATTTTTTTGGGGATATTTATTATAGCAAAAAGTAAAAAATATTGAATTTTTTTCAAAATTGTCGCTCTATTTTTGTTTATAGCGCAAAAAATAAAAACCGCAGGGGCGATCAAATACCACCAAAAGAAAGCTCTATTTGTGGGAAAAAAAGGACGCCAATTTTGTTTGGGAGCCACGTCGCACGACCGCGGAATTGTCAGTTAAAGCAACGCAGTGCCAAATCGCAAAAAGGGGCCTGGTCCTTTGGCTGCAAATTGGTCCGGGGCTGAAGTGGTTAAACATGGCAGTTATTTTCAGCCGAGTCCAAGGAGATTTGAAAACAGTCACATGGCTAAATTAGAGAGCCCTAGGCCCCTTTCACACTGATACGACTTGTCCCACGATTGGGACTGCAAAGTAGCATGACAAGTCGTTCCCCATGATTTCCAATGACAGCCATTCATA
This sequence comes from Lithobates sylvaticus, assembly GCA_028564925.1. Classification (NCBI taxonomy): domain Eukaryota; kingdom Metazoa; phylum Chordata; class Amphibia; order Anura; family Ranidae; genus Lithobates; species Lithobates sylvaticus. The sequence goes on along the minus strand of CM053033.1, from coordinate 22,729,715 downwards.
TTAGTACCACTTCAAGTTGTTCCGACTTCAAAGTAGTCCCTGCACTACTTTGGTACGATTTTGATGCCACTTACCCAGGCATTCCTTGAAATCGTGGCAAAATTGCGGCTAAAATCGCAGCCGTGAATCGCGGTAAAATCGTGCGACTTTGAAGTCGCACAAGTGTGAAAGGGGCCTTAGTCTGAAGCTTTGTGAATTTAGCTTTTTTGTCCCTGGGTGACAACACTTACTTTCTACACTGTATCCATGGAGGGAGTCATGACTGTCACCCAGGCTGGATGTCAAACATGTGTAGCGGTACCCCCGTAGGGGCTGTGGGCATTGTGGTCCGTCTCCCACCTTGTACAGCCGGGCACATGAATTTCCAGACACACTTCAATCAAGAAACAGTCCTTGTACCTTGTTTTGTTTTATTAGACAAATAGAACTTGGATGGGGATAGGGTGCATTTGGGATGCCCACTTGAAGCAAGATAGGAAAGTTAGGCACTGAACTATATAGTATATTCAACCTCTTCTTTTTACCTCCAGCACATACACTTGGTTTCAGACTATCACTTCCGAGACCAGCTAGAATTGTGGTTGGGGCCTGACACTGGCTCAGCCAGGCCCAAAGCAAATGCCCTTTGCAGGCAGGGACCACGGGCCCCTATGGTATAGCAAAAATGGTAGTAGTTCTTAGTGCTAGCTGTCCCACATGTGGCTCCTGCTCCCAGTACCACCTCTTCAGGCCCTGCCAGCCCTCCTGGCTGTAGCGGCCTTTTTTCCACTAGACATGCCACCACAGTCCTTCTGACTGGCTCTGTACCCATCCCAGACTGCTCCATCCCAGTCCTCTCAGGCGTGCCTCCCAGTCCTCCTGACTGTGTGTCACTCATCATCCCTCTTGACTGTTCCTTGTTCCTCCTGGAGACTTGCCTGGCAGTGTTTCCCCGCTGTCCTCCTTGCTCCCGTGCTTCCTGTCCAGGACACCTCCATGATTTTACAAAGGTCCCATCTGCACCCGACCCCAAGCCTAAGGCCACACCCCCCCAGACTGGGGAGCTCCCTCAAATGCCAAGACAGCCTAACACTCCATCTCCAGCTTCCACCCAAACAACTCCTCCCCAGCTGGGCTGACCCTGAGTATTTGAGGGGGCCTGCTCCCTGCCAATCCAAGTTGGGGATTGGTCAGGGCCCTCAGAATACTCCAGGCAGCTCCACCCTACCTCCCCTCCTATTCTTCTAGAAGGCACCAGAACATTTGAGAAGTAGGGGGAGAACCTGTGAGTCATCCAGCTCTCCCTGGATTTCTGCCCAACCCAGGACAAAAGCAGACAGGCTTGGCTGCCAGCCAAACCTGCATAAATTTACCTGTACTAGAAAAAAAAAAACAATTTACACTTCTAGCACTAGAGGGTGCTACACATGGATTTGTGGATTCACAGATATGAGATAACGTTGTTTGTTCAGCTGGATTTCAGCTGGATGCCTGGCAGGATCAACAGGCATTTTCTCAATTTGTTAAGCATGTTCTTAGCCTGAATAATGAAAACCAATGTAACCCCACATGTAAGGACTGGCAAGTTGCCATGTTTTGTTCTTTCGTTTAAATATCCTTTAGGCCCCTTTCACACGAGGCGGACTCCGCTTCCACGGAGTCCGCCTCTGTCCGCCGGCTCAGCGGGGGATCTCTCCGTTGATCTCCGCTGAGCCGGCGGATGACAAGTCCCTCTCTGCTCACTGAGCGGGGAGGGGCTTGCGAGCACCGCTGGTCTCTATGGAGAGATCGGATGAAAACGGACAGTGTGTCCGTTTTCATCAGATCTCATCCGATCCGCCAGCGACGGATCTGGACATGGGGCCATACGTCTGCTTTTGGCGGATCGGACTGGGTCGGATGCCAGCGGAGATGTCTCCGCTGACATCCGACGCTCCATAGACTAACATGGAGCGCCCGTTCAGATCCGCCGTCAAAACTGACAGGCGGATCTGAACGGTCCGTCCATGTGAAAGGGGCCTTAAAATCATCATTGCTAAGCACAGCCTTATTGCATCTTTTCTTTTCAGTAGGGAGTGGAATTTCAAGCTGGGTTAGCATGGTGCATGACTTCTAATTTTCTAGCTACTTAGTATAAAGTAAAAGTGGAAATACAGTAATACATCAAAACTTTTGCATAGCTATATTACTAGCTCTATGACTCTGAGCCTGTAATTGCACGTTGACCTGGCAAATTATCCGTCATTTCGGCATTTGGAAGTCAGAACGGATATTTGTCTGTGTTTTTTCCCCAGTTAAACTTCACCTCTCCCTTTTTCGCATTCCTCCACATCAGCCAGGACATTTATAGAAAACTTAAAAAAATAAAAATAAAAATTCTAAAACTTGACTAGCTACTAGTACACTATTGCTCTGCATTTGTGAAAGCAGTAAAATCATTTAAGCAATGCTCCTAAGGCTTTAAACTCCTTGTAATGTTTGATTGCATTAAAGAAATGTAGAACTGCACGCACACATTCAAGTAGAATTCTAGGCTAAGCCCAACTAGTCTTAAAAATGCTCCCTCCCTCCTTATAACACCTATACTGACTAACCTGTGTAAAATAGATGTATATAATTATCTATTTTCAGCCCACTCCAGTCTGGTCACATGATCTCCCCTGTGTCAGCCAGTGGCAGTTGCAGAGTGAAGGAGAGTCCTCTGACAATGACTAGTAAAGCCTGGAGTGGTGACATCACCCATAGGCTCCTGTGGCCTTTCCATTGTTGTCACTCCCTTCTCTCCCCTATACCCACCGCTGGCTGACATGGGGAAGCAAGATCACATGACCAAACCAAAGCGGGCTGAAATAGGTAAACACCGTATATACTCGAGTATAAGGCCCCTTTCACATGGACGGACCGTTCAGATCCGCCTGTCAGTTTTGACGGCGGATCTGAACGGGCGCTCCATGTTAGTCTATGGAGCGTCGGATGTCAGCGGAGACATCTCCGCTGACATCCGACCTGGTCCGATCCGCCAAAAGCAGACGTATGGCTCTACGTCCAGATCCGTCGCTGGCGGATCGGGTCGGGTGAGATCTGACGAAAACGGACACACTGTCCGTTTTCATCCGATCTCTCCATAGAGACCAGCGGCGCTCGCAAGCCCCTCCCCACTCAGTGAGCAGAGAGGGACCTGTCATCCGCCGGTTCAGCGGAGATCAGCGGAGAGATCTCCCGCTGAGCCGGCGGACAGAGGCGGGCTCCGTGGAAGCGGAGTCCGCCTCGTGTGAAAGGGGCCTAAGCCGAGTTTTTCAGCAAATTTTTTTGTGCTGAAAGTGCCCCCTTCGGCTTATACTGGAGTCAAGCACTTTTCTGCAGCAGAGAATGACATTTTCCGACCCGACTTTGGGGCCCCGTAACTCGGGGGCCGCTTAGTGCTAGGAACCCCAAATTTGGTGTGCAAACCCAGTGGAACTATCAATACAACATATTTGGGGGGTTCCTAGCACCAAGTGGCCCTGAGATACAGGGCCCCAAAGTCAGTCAACTGTGTCCATCTGCAGCAATGTCATTTCGGGACCCTTTGGGGTCCAGAGACCCCAAATTGTGGCTGCAGCTAGGAACCCTTAACTACCAATTTTGAAGTTTGGGGGACCTATGGCTGCAAATGGGCACAGTGAGGCATGCAAATGGGCACAGTGAGGCTGCAAATGGGCATTGTTGACCCTCTTTTCCACTTACAGTAGCTGCGCATTTCTCACCCTAGGCTTATACTCGAGTCAATAAGTTTTCCCAGTTTTTTGTTGTTAAAATTAGGTGCCTCGGCTTAGACGGTATAAACATCTTTCTTAGGGCTCTTTCACACGGACGTGTCTGTGTACGGAGCCCGCTCCGTCGACCCCCCACTGTGCAGGAAGATGACAGGTCTGTCTCTGCACTCTGTGCAGGGATGGACCTGTCAGAGCGCCGCTCTCCCCTATGGGGGATCGGATGACGACGGACCGTAGAGTCCGTCGTCATCTGATCCGATCGCAGACGGATGGAATAATAGCTTTTTCCTCCGTTACACTTTTTCGGATCGGTGCGGGTCGGATGTCAGCGGACATGTCATCGCTGACATCCGTCCCTCCATAGGGGTCTATGGAGGGTCCGTTCAGGTCCGCCAAAAAATTGAAAGGGGCCTTACACAAGTTAGTCAGCACAGGTTAGCCCATAATTCTATGTTAAAAACCACTTCAATACCGGGCCTATTCTGGCACTTCTCTCCTTCATGTACAAATCATAATTTTTTTGCTAAAAAATTACTCAGAACCCCAAAACATTATATATGTTTCTTTTTTTAGCAGACACCCTAGGGAATAAAATGGCGGTCATTGCAACTTTTAATCTCACACGGTATTTGCGCAATCATTTTTCAAACACCTTTTTTTGGGGGGAAAAACGATTTCATGAATTAAAAAATAACAAAACAGTAAAGTTAGTCCAATTTTTTTATATAATGTGAAAGATGATGTTACGCCGAGTAAATAGATACCTAACATGTCACGCTTTAAAATTGCGCACGATCATGGAATGACGCCAAACTTCAGTACTTAAAAATCTCCATAGGAGACGCTTACATTTTTTTTACAGGTTACCAGTTTAGAGTTACAGAGGAGCTCTAGTGCTAGAATTGTTGCACGCGCTCTAACGCACGCGGCGATACCTCACATGTGTGGTTTGATTGCTTACATATGTGGGCGGGACTTACGTGTGCGTTCGCTTCTGAGCGTGAGCTTCTGGGGCAGGGGCGTTTTACTTTTTTTTTTTTTTACTTAATTTTTTTTATTTTTACACTTTTTTTTAATTTTTTTTTTTTTTGATCACTTTTATTCCTATTACAAGGAATGTAAACATCTCTTGTAATAGGAATCTATGTGACATGTCCTATTTATGGAGAAATGTGGAGTCAATAAGACCCCACATCTCTCCTCCAGGCTGGAAAGCATGACATTTATAAAAAAAAATTCACGATCTTATGCTGACAGCCGCGATCGTGGCTTTGTTTACTTCCCGGTACCCAGGCATGACGTCATAACGTCGCGCCCGGGCCTCCGACGGTCATAGAGATGACTGGTGACCATCTGGTCAACAGAAATCTCTATGCTCGTCATCCAGCGGCGGGCGATTCTTTCTCGGGGCCACCGATAGCACGGGAGAGCCTGGCGAAGCACCGGATGGCGGCGGGAGAAACATATTTGGGAAGCACACCCTAATGCGCTTAGATTCAAGATGGTGCTGCTATAAGGCATTTCCTGCAGGGCTAGTTCAAAACACCTGAACATATTAAAAAAATACGGGGGTTTGGTCACACTATATGATTATATAGTGCTAAGCCCACTTACTGCGACAAAGTACCCCGAATTAGTGTGACCAAGCCCCCGTATTTTTTGAATATGTTCAGGTGTTTTTAACTAACCCTGCAGGAAATGTCATTCTTGAATGTGTGCGCTGTAATATGTTCGCTATTGTTTGTTGGTCTTATGACAGCACCATCTTGAATCTAAACGCATTAGGGTGTGCTTCCCAAATATGTTTTTGTTTTTACATCTGCATACATGACACACACAAGCGATAGAACTAAAGGTTACAGCATTCACACACATACACAAATATCTCTCTAAAATCGCTTACATTTTTCCCATTTGTAGACAACACATGCATATCATTCTCTCACTTTCTTTTAACTCTTTTAAATGCTTCCTTGCTTAATTTCTGCTTTCCTTTTTTTGTTCTGATATCCTTTGCATCCCATGTATTGTAATCCCATACTTCACATACTGTACCTTCTATGATCAGACGGGCAGCCATAGTGCTCATCCCATCTTCCCTCTCTGACAACATATAAAGTGTTCTGTTTTAACTCTCATTTCTCTGTTTCTTGATTTTACTAGTTGTAGTGCCTGACCCCAAATTCATCCCACAACTTAACATGAATATGTCTCTTTCTATCTAGTGTTAATTGTCATCCTTGATCCATCCTGCTCACATAGATAGCTGTTTCTCTAGCTGTGTACTCTGAATGGTTCTTAGTGCCTGTGGACTTTGGTGGTAACGCAGTTAACCATTATTGTGGATCCATGTCCACTTTAACCATTAATCTAGGGGCTCAGTATAGGCGGAGCCGCACCTTCGGTTCATATATAGCGCTCCTCTTGCGCTGGGCATTTTTGAGGGTTACATAGTTAGTTAGGTTGAAAAAAGACACAAGTCCATCTAGTTCAACCACAAATAAATAAAAAAAAATATATATCATACAATCCCATATACCCCATTCTATACCCACAGTTGATCCAGAGGAAGGCAAAAAAAAAAAACAGCAGCGCATGCTCCAATTTGCTAAAGCAGGGGAAAAAATTCCTTCCTGATCCCCCGAGAGGCAATTGGATTTTCCCCGGATCAATTTTACCTATAAATGTTGGTACCCAGTCATATTATGTACATTTAGGAAAGTATCCAGGCCTTTCTTAAAGCAATCTACTGAGCTGGCCAGAACCACCTCTGCAGGGAGTCTATTCCACATTTTCACAGCTCTTACTGTGAAGAAACCTTTCCGTATTTGGAGATGAAATCTCTTTTCCTCTAGACGTAAAGAGTGCCCCCTTGTCCTCTGTGTTGACTGTAAAGTGAATAACTCAACACCAAGTTCACTATATGGACCCCTTATATATTTATACATGTTGATCATATTCCCCCTTAATCTCCTCTTATCAAGGGTGAATAAATTCAGTTCCTCTAATCTTTCCTCATAGCTGAGCTCCTCCATGCCTCTTATCAGTTTGGTTGCCCTTCTCTGCACTTTCTCCAGTTCCCCGATATCCTTTTTGAGAACTGGTGCCCAAAACTGAACTGCATATTCCAGATGAGGTCTTACTAATGATTTGAACAGGGGGGCAAAATGATATCTCTCTCTCTGGAGTCCATACCTCTCTTAATACAAGAAAGGACTTTGCTCCCTTTGGAAACTGCAGCTTGGCATTGCATGCTATTATTGTGCTTATGATCTACCAAAACCCCCAGATCCTTCTCCACTACGGATTCCCCCAGATCCTTCTTCATTATGGGTCTCTTACCCTTCATTCCCTTACTTAATTGAATGCCCATAATGACTGGCCAGTCTTCTCTACGTGTGCCTATACCCTCTTGCCTCTAAACTACTTTATCTAGCAGATGTACTACTTATACCTGTGAACAGCACTATTCTTCCCTTTCTTATCTATAACACTCCAATGGACAGTAGACAGTGACAACATAACGTATAACCACCAATCAATACAGTTCGATTAAGGGGAGTAAAATAGGTACCCTTTGTCCCGAAAATGCCTTACTGATCAAGGAAGTCTGATAACTCAAATGTAAGCAAAAGGCTTACCTCAGCCGGCTGATTATCAGAAATTCCCGGATCGTCTCAAGCTCCTCGTTTCGGATACTCAGGGTCACCTGGAAACCCCTCCTAGGCAAAGCTCGCCACCTGACTAAAGCCGCATTCACACGATAGGACTTTGTACAAACTTTCCCGTGGATTTTTGTACAAAGGGCGTCGGCCCTGAACTTGTATTGCATACACACTGCAGGACTTTTACAGCCATCTTTCACCAAATCACGTGGTTTTTCTGCTCTTTACCGCCACCTTTGGTCAACTTCTGTATTGTTGTCTGATCTTTTGCATTGGTTCTGCATTGGTTTGTACAAAAGTTCTATGGTTTTGTGTACACACGATAGAACTTTGCTCCATCGGACTTTTGTTGGCAGAAAGTTGGTCCGTTCGCACAGCCAACAAAAGTCAGATGAAAACTGAAAAAGTTGGTCTGATGGAGCGTACAGACGGTCGGATGTTGGTCCAAAACAGCTAATTTACAGTTTGTTGTCAAAAAGTCTGATCGTGTGTACGGGCCTTTAGACAAATTTGTAGATAGGCAACTCCTATCCTCATATTGATTAGTGGTTCCAAATTAATAATAACTACTGCAGTAGGGAACAGACACAAGATACGCTCAGCATCTTTCCAAATAACCGTTCTGCTTTATTATATTGCAATTGAAGGTTTTTATACACATGATTACATAGGTATCACATTAATATTACAATTGTACGTTTATGGTAACAAGGGGCGTATCATAGGCAGGCTAATTCTAATCAGGACTCGAAAGAATGTAAACATGTACTGAAAACATTATTAGTGCCGTGTGCACAGTGAGGGCAGCGTGCAATACATACAAAATAGAATACAATTACCGTATTTATCGGCGTATAACACGCAGCGGCGTATAACACGCACCCCAAGTTTAGGAGGGCATTTTAAGGAAAAAAAGTTTTAGGAGGGAAGTTTAGGGAAAAAAAAAAACTTACATTTAAGCGTCATTTGCAGCTTGCCCAGCGCCATTTGCAGCTTGCCCAGCGCCATTTGCAGCTTGCCCAGCGCCATTTTCAGCCTTGCCCAGCACCATTTTCAGCCTTGCCCAGCGTCATTTGCAGCTTGCCCAGTGTCATTTGCAGCTTGCCAGCGTCATTTGCATCATTTGCAGCTTGCCCACGTTTAAATTTGCCGCCTAGAAAGACCGAGCTAGCGCCGCCGGAAAAGACCGAGCTAGCGCCGCTGGAAAAGACCGAGCTAGCGCCGCCGGAAAAGACCGAGCTAGCGCCGCCGGAAAAGACAGAGCGAGCGTCCCGGGAAAAAAACGAGCCAGAGCCGCCGGAAAAGACAGAGCCGACTGTTCGGCTCCGCTCGCAGTCCCGCCTCCCTGCTGTTTCGGAAGCGAGCGCAGGGAGGCGGGACTGCGAGCAGAGCCGAGCAGTCAGATCGGTCTTTTTCGTCGGCGCTCGGTTTTTTTCGGCGGTGCTAGTTTTTTTTTGACGGCGATCGCTATTTTTCGGCGCCGTTTGATTTTTTTTGCCACATTTTTTTGGGGGATCGGAGCATAACACGCACCCACGACTTTCCCCCAATTTTAAGGGGGAAAAAGTGCGTGTTATACGCCGATTAAAATGGTATATACAGAACTTACAAATTTCCATTACACAAACGTAATAGGTTTGCCTGTTCTTCTATTTCTAATCAGTAACAGCCCTAATATATATATATATATATAAATAATATTGTACAGTATGAAAGCCTCTTGTCAGCCATAGGGTTCTAGTGATGGCTGAATTAAATTAAAATCCTGCTCCAGGCTGGGCATCCCCCCTTCCACAGATCTACTGTGTAATAGGACCAGACCTGTGTTCCATCTACAGCTGTTATATTGAGCCAGCTGAGTTCTTGGAGTAAGTGATATCTTAACAGGTGCAACATACAATGTAAGCAAAAGGCTGATTCATTGTAAGCCTGCCATCAATCCACACTCAGTTTATCATCCCATTCAAAGAGACCATATAATTGCTGACTTGTTTTGTACTAGTGGGATTCAGTAGTGAGAGCTAAATATAGCAAATATTTGGGGATTGAATTGAAATATGATGAGCTTGCAGGATTTGACTTCCAGGAAGTCACCATAACTAGTGTCCGCATTGCGAAACGTTCCCTTCTATTACTTTTCTGGGGACAACCCAAAATGTGGGCTTTTCTTTTACCTTCACTTTTAATGATAATGGTAAACAGGACAAATAGAGAGGGTGAATTATTATTATTATTATTACAGGATTTATATAGCGCCAACAGTTTACGCAGCGCTTTACAATATAAAAGGGAGACAATACAGTTATAATACAATAAAATACAAGAGGATTAAGAGGGCCCTGCTCAGAAGAGCTTACAATCTAATAGGGTGGGGGAGGTGGTACAAAAGGCTGTAACTGTTGGGAATGAGCTGATGGAAGTGGTAGAAGATTAGTTGGAGACGTGATAGGCTTCCCTGAAGAGATGAGTTTTCAGGGGTCGCCTGAAGGTAGCAAGAGTAGGGGATAGCCGGGCAGGTTGAGGTAGCGAGTTCCAGAGGATGGGAGAGGCTCTGGAGAAATCCTGGAGACGAGCATGGGAGGAGGAAACGAGAGAGCTTGACAGTAGGAGGTCTTGAGAAGAGCGGAGAGGACGGTTTGGGATATATTTGGAGACAAGATTGGTAAAGTATCTCGGGGCAGAGTTGTGGATGGCTTTGTAAGTTGTGGTTAGTATTTTGAATTTAATTCGCTGGGTGATTGGGAGCCAGTGTAGGGATTGGAGGAGAGGGTTGGCAGACACTGAACGGTTGGTAAGGTGGATAAGTCTGGCAGCAGCATTCATGATAGACTGAAGAGGGGATAGCCTATGGAGAGGCCAGCCAATGAGAAGGGAGTTGCAATAGTCGAGGCGAGAGATAACAAGGGAATGAATGAGGAGCTGTCTGTGCCCCTAATGGGGGGCACAGACAGCAATAAAAGCCTGACAGATGTTCTAATCTCTCTCCACTCTGTCCAACCCCCCACCCCAAAAATTGGCCTTAGTTATACTTTTATGTTGATATAGAGAATTTAGTTCTACTTTAATGCAGGAGTCTCCCAGACTTTTTAACCTTCTTCATCATATTGGCTCTATTGCAATGACATTAAAACATTTAAACAACGTAAAAAAAATATATATTTAAATTTAACTGTCAGGTTATTTTTCAATTTTATTCATTTAAAAGATGGACATTTTCTCAATACTCAAAGTCTAGTTTGCGCTTTAAAAAAAAAAGTTTTAGAAAGGTTAAAACTCTGTGAGATTTTAAATACTAAGGAGGTTTTTCTTATAAATTTTTACCTCTGCTTGTGTCCCCAGATTTCTTGTAGTTACTGTGGGAACTCACCTCAAATGTAGAGCTTTAACGACTCAGCCACTCACTTTCTTCTTCTTCTTTTTAAGAGCTTTTCTTAATTTTATTAAATGAAAAGATTCAATACAGTTCCAGGAATCAAAATAGAATGCCGCGTACACACGGTCGGAATTTCCGATGGAAACAGTCCGATGGGAGCCTCTCATCGGATTTTCCGACCGTGTGTACGCCCATCGGTCTTTTTCTGTCGGAATTTCCGACGGACTTTGGATTGAGAACCTGTTCTTAATTTTTCCGACGGAAAACCTTTCTATCGGATTTTCCAATTGTGTGTATGCAATTCCGACACGCAAAATTCCAACGCATGCTCGGAAACAATTCAAAGCATGCTCAGAAGCATTAAACTTCCCTTTTATAGTGCAGTCAAACGTGTTGTATGCCGTGGTGTTATTGACCGTCGGAATTTGGTGTGACCGTGTGTAGGCAAGACAGTTTGAGTGAAATTCCGTCGGAATTTAGACGGGAAAACCATCAGAGCTTTTTCCGACGAGAATTCCGACCGTGTGTATGCGGCAAAAGAGTTTCCCCTCACAGGGGTATTCAGCATTTGTCTTCCATCAAAATAAACGAACATTCATCCTCTAGGCTTATACTTGCAGCACTCGTTCTCTGGCCTTAACCTTTAGGCTTTTGTCTGTCTCCCATAGACCGTCTTCCTCCTACACAACTCTGTGCACACGGCTAGCAGCCCCTAGCTTTCACTGGCTCCCACCTTTCCCCTAGGGGGAGCCCTCCTGACTCTTGGACAACGACCTCCTTTATGCAGGATGGAGCCCAAAACCCTAATCAGGTCATTACCTAGGCTCCATTCACACCTGAGCATAGCACAGTGACAGCTGCTGCTCCGCATTTTTTAAAGCTTTTTTTCATGTTTTTTTGTGGAGTGTTTTTTGTTGCGGCACCATTCATTTGAATGGGCCTCCCTCCTCTCCAAAGAAGCTAATGTTACCAAATGTTGGCACAGAGCTATATACATTTATATATACAATTAGTCTTATTGTTGTGTTGGCCGCTATCCACGGAGAGGCGCGGTTTTATCCCCCCCATACACAGAGCCAGGAGCATTTGGCTGAGCAATTTTTGCCAGGACTTTAGCGCGGGTTTGTTGCTTGGCAATCGCGGCAAAGTCGCACCGGACTTGGGTTGCCATTAAGAAATAATGGCTTTGCAAACACGTCACACCTGGAATCACGCTCAGAATTGCAGCATTTCGCCCACGATACAAAATGCCTAGGTGTGAACGGAGCCCTGGCTTCTGTTGGACCGGCTGCCATTTACACAGGTTGAATGTTGGCCGTTTTTTATTGAACCGGCTGACACCGTCAGACTTACGACCCGTGTGCACTAGGCTTAAGTGTATTAAGCTGTCAGTGTTATAGAAAGTCCCTTCACATCAGTCCTCACATCAGTCCAGCTTTGTTCTTGAGTGCCCTGAGAGCTTCTTTTCCCATTACTGGCTCATCAACATGATCGGTAGCCTAGATGGCCAATGGTAAGGCACATGTAGAGGGATAGGGAGAGGGGCCAAATACCAGCTTTTTGGTTGCTGTCAGTATTTGCATATCAGAGTCCCCTGGACTAGTATAGATGTGCCTTTCAGTACACTTAGTGGTTGTGTGGCAGCAGTCCTCGAGTGGGATATAACCAAAGGAGTAATATGAAGACCCAGGGAGCAACACAGGATATCCACCGAAAAAATAAGAGAAGAGGTTGAAGAGCTCTTATAGTATTTCTGTAGAACTAGTAATTACAATAATAGTGATATGGGTAGAATTACACAAAATCATAACTCACATTTGGGGAGAATGTGGTGACCCTGCCCGATAAGACATGTAACCTTCCTAGTACACAAAAGCGGGATATTCATGTCTCTGTGCAGGAAGGCTCCCGGTCCATTGGGGGAGCTATGCAGGGAAAAAACTGTCAGTAGTATGAAAGGCAGAGGCTGCTTCGGCTGTTTGAACTACCAACGAGTTTTTGTTCCTTCTCAAACAATGTTCAGTACACTTAACCACCAAGATTCTGAAGAACATTAATAATCGTCAGATTTATAGAATCTCCGGAATTCGACCCTTCCTGACTAATGACACCACAAAGCAACTCATTCACTCCCTGATTATTTCCCGCCTTGACTACTGCAACTCTCTACTTAATGGCCTACCCTTACACAGGCTATCCCCCCTTCAATCTATTATGAATGCTGCTGCTAGACTAATACCCCTCACTAATCGATCTGTGACTGCTGCCCCTCTCTGCCAATCCCTTCACTGGCTTCCCCTTCCCCACGTATAAAATTCAAAATGCTAACCATAACATACAAAGCCATCCACAACATCGCCCCCATCTACATCACCAACCTCATCTGCAGATATCGCCCAAATCGTCCCCTCCGCTCCTCCCAGGACCTCCTGCTTTCTAGTTCCCTTGTTACCTCCTCCCACGCTCGCCTTCAAGACTTCTCCAGAGCCTCTCCCATCCTCTGGAACTCCCTGCCCCAGTCTGTCCGATCAGCCCCTACCCTGTCCACCTTTAGGAGATCCCTGAAAACGCATTTATTCAGGGAAGCCTATCCCACACCCACCTAACAACAACTGTCCCCGAGCCACCCCCATCAAATCATTCCCTGCAGTTATTACCTTTTGTACCACCACCCCCTCCCTTTAGAATGTAAGCTCTACGAGCCGGGCCCTCCTGTACCTTCTGTATTGAACTGTAATTGTGTTGTCCCCCCCTATACATTGTAAAGTGCTGCGTAAACTGTTGGCGCTATGTAAATCGTGTATAATAATAATAATAATAATTTACATACTGTTGTTATTTACACAGTAACAATATGGTGTAGGCTATCGGGCATATAAACATTTTATTAATTAACATAAGATAACAAACAATGCAGACTAAATGCCAAAAAATCTAAAATGTAACCTCAGAGGAAACTGTATTATTAGCTAGTAGAAAGCTTATATAACTTGTTCTTTATTTATGTTCAGACATGAATATGTTTGTTCTGAAAAGGAATGTGCTCACCAAACCTGTGTAAGCAAATCCATGCCCCGGGGTGCCATTGCCACAGTAGCTGTAGCAAGTTGTTTTTTAAAAGGCCGTATGGAATGTTCTCTTCATGTTTGATTCATCTTGTAGGTTTGACTGCTCATAGGAGATACAATCTGTTTTCCTAATTCACATCTTACAAGGGCTAATATACTAATGGAGCCATTCTAGTGAACCTTGTACTTCAGTGACAAAGTCTGCTTATTCAGGTTGCCCTTCTCCCATTTCCTAAAACCCTGGATGAAAGTGCAGAAAAGAAACTGTGGGAGCGTAAATAGTTACATAATATGCTCACCTTTTCCTCAACCTCCGTTGTACTAAGAGTGACGTATCCTGCTGCCAACTAGATCCCAAGGAATACTGTACTGTGCAGGGTTGCTCTATTCAACACTCTCAGACAGAGGCGGCTCTCTAATTAGGCAAATTAGGCGGTCGCCTAAGGCCTCGCACTCCTAGGGGCCTCACGGCCGCCTAATTCGCCTTATGTGTGTTTTACAGTTGAAGGGAATATCATGCAATTTATACAGTTAATTTCTATTGCTTTAATTATTTTTCCCATTTTGGGCATGAGTGGGGCCTCATGTCTAAGATTTGCCTAAGGCCTCACAAAGCCTAGAGCCGCCTCTGCTCTCAGAGGTCTCACTGGAAGGAGGATGACACCCCCTTTGCCTAGGTGGTGCAGAAGGAAGCCTGGGGGAAAAATTATACTTGACAGTATACTTTCTTCTTCGGTGCCTAGGCAAAGGGGGTGTCATCCTCCTTCCAGTGAGATCTCTGAGAGTGTTGAATAGAGCAACCCTGCACAGTACAGTATTCCTTGGGATCTAGTTGGCAGCAGGATACGTCACTCTTTGTACAACGGAGGTTGAGGAAAAGGTGAGCAAAGAGGATGACACCCCCTTTGCCTAGGTGGTGCAGAAGGAAGCCCTGGGGGGAAAAGTTAGACAGTATACCGTATATACTCGAGTATAAGCCGACCCGAATATAAGCCGAGGCACCTAATTTTACCACAAAAAAATGGGAAAACTTATTGACTCGAGTATAAGCCTAGGGTGAGAAATGTGCAGCTACTCTAAGTGGAAAAGAGGGTCAACAATGCCCATTTGCAGCCTCACTGTGCCCATTTGCCATAGCCATAGGTCCCCTGAACTTCAAACTTGGTAGTTAAGGGTTCCTAAATACCCCCCAGGTCTCTGTACCCAAAGGGTCCCGAAATGACATTGCTGCAGATGGACACAGTTGACCGACTTTGGGGCCCTGTATCTCTGGGGGTTCCTAGCACCAAGTGGCCCAGAGATACGGGGCCCCAATTGTGGGTCGGAAAATGTCAAGCACTTTTCTGCAGCAGAGAATGACATTTTCCGAACCGACTTTGGGGCCCCGTATCTCGGGGCCACTTAATGCTAGGAACCCCAAATTTGGATATGTTTTAGTGTTGGTTCTACTGGGTTTGCACACCAAATGTGGCCCCAAGTGGCCCTGAGATATGGAGATATGGGGCCCCAAAGTCGGGTCGGAAAATGCCATTCTCTGCTGCAGAAAAGGGCTTGACTCAAGTATAAGCCGAGGGGGGCACTTTCAACACAAAAAATTTGCCTATACTCGAGTATATACAGTACTTTCTTCTTCGGTGCCTAGGCAAAGGGGGTGTCATCCTCTTTCCCCCGAGACATCTGAAAATGTTGAAGACTCCAAATCTCATGAGAATATAATCCTTGACTGTACAACATTCCCTGGGACCAAGCTGGCACAGGATGATGTCACTCCCTGTACTAAGGTCAGGGAAAGGGGAGTATATTATTTAACTATTTATTCCCCACAGGTTTTTTTGCACAGCATATAATGAAGGGAGAAGGGGACAACATTGAATATGCAGACCTTGCCGGAGGTTCTAGATCAGTATTATGCCGCGTACACACGAAGGGACTATCCCGCGGGATTATCCGCTGGACCGAAGTCCAACGGATAATCCCCTCGTGTGTGGGCGCCGGCGGACTTTTTGGCGCCAAAGTCCGGCGGACTTTTTGGCGCCAAAGTTTTAAGTTTGGTTTTAAAATTATCCGCTGGACTTGGCAGTCCGGCGGACAATCCCGCCGTTAGTAGGCAAGTCCGCGGGACTTTTGAAAATGAACGGACTTGCCCACACACGGAGCAGTCCGTTCATTTCGAACGTAACTTCAGGTACGTAGCTAGCGTAGGCAGTAAATGCCGGCGCGCTAGCTCCGTCACCTGTCATGGATTTAAAGGGAATCCCCACGCCGAAAAACGGCGTGGGGGTCCCCCCCAAATCCATGTCAGACCCTTATCCGAGCACGCAGCCTGGCAGGCCAGGAAAGGGGTGGGGACGAACGAGCGCCCCCCCCCCCCTCCTGAGCCGTACCAGGCCGCGTGCCCTCAACATGGGGGTGCCCTGGGGAAAGGGGGGCCATGCGGCCCCCCCACCCCAAAGCACCTTGTCCCCATGTTGATGAGGACAAGGGCCTCTTCCCGACAACCCTGGCCGTTGGTTGTCGGGGTCTGCGGGCGGGGGCTTATCGGAATCTGAGAGACCCCTTTTATAAGGGGGCCCTCAGATCCCGGCCCCCCACCCTATGTGAATGAGTATGGGGTACGATGTACCCCTACCCATTCACCTAAGGTGTAAAATGTAAAGTAAAAAAAACACACACACTTTTGAAAAAATAGTTTATTGCACTGCTCCGGGGGTCTTCTTCCGTCTTGGGGGTCTTCTCGCAGGACTCCCCCGCCATTTACCAAGCTCTTTTACCGAGCGGGGGAAGTCCGGCTACCTTCTTCGTCGTCGCCGCCGTCGTCTGGGGTTCTCGATCCGCCTTCGGGGGTCTTCCGGGGGTCTCTTCTGTTCTTGCGGCGGTCGTCGTCTTCCGCGCCGCCGGCGCCTTCTCCTTCTTCTTGTCCTTCTTCTTGTCCTTCTTCTTGTTCTTCTTCTTGTTCTTCCGATGTTGACCCGACGCTCTCTCTGCCCGGAATGCCTGTGCCGCCCTGCGCTGGGACTTATATAGGGGCATGGGGACAGGGTCACATGTTCATGTCACATGGTGACCCCGCCCCCTTGCGATGTCACAGTCCCAGCATCCTCCGGGATTGCATTGGAAGTGTACGTGGACTAGGGTATAAATTACTATTTAAATAAATCAACCCCATACACTTTGTAAAACTGTAATGTAACTATTTCTTCTAACTGACCATGTAAATTAATGTCAATATTTTCAGTGAAAGCCTATATTAGAAAATAATCTTTTTTTTTTTTTTCAAGCACCTATAAATGTAGGGGAAAAAAATATATAACTACTATTAGCATCTTCACCTGTACAGCATATGAGATACCATATTTGATATTTGCATATGCAGTATTTGCTTAGCTGCCTCTTCTTTGTTAGCTGGCACCAAAATGAGTTCTGGTAAAGGAAGTACCAAGATAACATCTGGTATTTTTCTTATTTTCCTTGACATTGCTGGAAGGGAAATTAGTTATAATACTGAATATATTGTTCCCTACTATCAGGCATAGATTTCTCATAGAGCCTAGATCATCTAAAGCCTATTAGGGTAATGTTTTAAAAGCATACTCACTACTACTCAGGAGCGGACTGACCATTCGGCCACTCTGGCACTGCCCGAGGGCCCCGGGCCACTAGGGGGCCCCATCAGGGTTGCCAGCCTAAGTAAAACCAGGGACAGTATGTAAAAATCTGTGTTTTCTTTTACATCTGTTTTTGAAATGTCCCTTACCGACATCCTTTTGGTCTAAAAATCCCGAGATTATAGCTGCCCCACATCTCCAGTACCTTCTCAGCCAATAGAAACATGTATGTGTATACAGTGTGATTGTATACTGTGTGTTTGTATACTGTGTGGCCCCATATTCTCTGATTGCCTGGGGGCCCCATAATCTCCTATTGCTCGGGGGCCCCATGTGTTGTCAGTCCGCCCCTGCTACTACTCATTATCATACTCACTAACTATAGCTATAACAGTTGGATTCTCACAAAGGTGCACTTAATCTTTAACCTTTCTAGGCTGGCTATTTTATGGTAATTGCGCTTATTTAGGAGTGAGCCATCCTGTAGTCATTGCTGACCCTATATTACCTGCACTCTAATTTTTAGACCTAATCACCTACCTGATTACAAATCTCTAATTTACAACTAAGTATTGCAGTCATATTCAGAGGCGTAACTAGAAACCTCAGGGCCCCGGTGCAAGAAATCAGGAAAGGCCCCCCCCCCCCCCCAAAAAACGCATGATTTTGATACTATATTTTTTTCCACTGTACAGCAAAGTAAAACATTTCCGTTTCTGATTGAGGGGGGTGGTGGCACTGTGGAGGGGAGGTGATGGCACAGTCTGGAGGGGGGGGTGGTGGCACTGGGGGCGGTGGTGGCACAGTCTGGAGGGGGGGGTGATGGCACAGTCTGGAGGGGGGGTGATGGCACAGTCTGGGGGGGGGGGGGGGGGTGATGGCACAGTCTGGAGGGGGGGGGGGGGGGTGATGGCACAGTCTGGAGGGGGGGGTGGTGGCACAGTCTGGAGGGGGGGGGGGGGGGGGGGGGGGGTGGTGGCACAGTCTGGGGGGGGGGGTGGTGGCACAGTCTGGAGGGGGGTGATATCACAGTCTGGAGGGGGGTGGTGGCCCTGTGGAGGGGAGGTGGTGGCACTGGGGGGGGGGTGGTGGCACAGTCTGTGGAGGGGGGGGGCACAGTCTGGAGGGGGGGGTGATGGCACAGTCTGGAGGGGGGATGATGGCACTGGGGGGGAGGTGGAGGCACAGTCTGGAGGGGAGGTGATGGCACAGTCTGGAGGGGTGGTGGTGGTGGCACAGTCTGTGGAGGGGGGGGGGGACACAGTCTGTGGAGGGGGGGGTGATGGCACAGTCTGGAGGGGGGTGGTGGCACAGTCTGTGGAGGGGGGGTGGTGGCACAGTCTGTGGAGGGGGGGACACAGTCTGTGGAGGGGGGGACACAGTCTGTGGAGGGGGGGACACAGTCTGTGGAGGGGGGGGACACAGTCTGGAGGGGGGTTGGTGGCACAGTCTGGAGGGGGGTGATGGCACAGTCTGGAGGGGGGTGATGGCACAGTCTGGAGGGGGGGTGATGGCACTGGGGGGGAGGTGGAGGCACAGTCTGGAGGGGAGGTGGAGGCACAGTCTGGAGGGGGGGGTGATGGCACTGGTGGGGGTGGTATCACAGTCTGGAGGGGGGTGGTGGCACAGTCTGGAGGGGGGGTGGTGTCACAGTCTGGAGGGGGGGTGGTGGCACAGTCTGGAGGGGGGGTGGTGGCACAGTCTGGAGGGGGGTGGTGGCCCTGTGGAGGGGGGTGGTGGCACAGTCTAGAGGGGGGGGGGTGGTGGCACAGTCTGGAGGGTGGGTGGTGGCACAGTCTGGAGGGGGGTGGTGGCCCTGTGGAGGGGGGTGGTGGCACAGTCTGGAGGGGGGGGGGGTGGTGGCACAGTCTGGAGGGTGGGTGGTGGCACAGTCTGGAGGGGGGTGGTGGCCCTGTGGAGGGGGGTGGTGGCACAGTCTGGAGGGGGGGGGTGGTGGCACAGTCTGGAGGGGGGGTGGTGGCACAGTCTGGAGGGGGGGTGGTGGCACAGTCTGGAGGGGGGTGGTGGCCCTGTGGAGGGGGGTGGTGGCACAGTCTAGAGGGGGGGGGTGGTGGCACAGTCTGGAGGGGGGGTGGTGGCACAGTCTGGAGGGGGGTGATGCCACAGTCTGGTAGAGGGGGGGTGATGCCACAGTCTGGTAGAGGGGGGGTGATGGCACAGTCTGGAGGGGGGGGGTGGTGGCACAGTCTGGAGGGGGGTGGGGTGGTGGCCCTGTGGAGGGGGGTGGTGGCACAGTCTAGAGGGGGGGTGGTGGCACAGTCTAGAGGGGGGGTGGTGGCACTGTGGAGGGGAGGTGATGGCACAGTCTGGAGGGGGGGTGGTGGCACAGTCTGTGGGGGGGGGGGGGGGTGATGGCACAGTCTGGAGGGGGGTAATGGCACAGTCTGGAGGAGGGGGGGTGATGGCACAGTCTGGAGGAGGGGTGGTGGCACAGTCTGGAGGGGGGGTGGTGGCACAGTCTGGAGGGGGGGTGGTGGCACTGTGGAGGGGGGGTGGGGGGGGTGGCACAGTCTGGAGGGGGGGTGGTGGCACAGTCTGGAGGGGGGGTGGTGGCACTGTGGAGGGGAGGTGATGGCACAGTCTGGAGGGGGGGTGGTGGCACAGTCTGGAGGGGGGGTGATGGCACTGGGGGGTGGTATCACAGTCTGGAGGGGGGTGGTGGCCCTGTGGAGGGGGGTGGTGGCACAGTCTGGAGGGGGGGTGGTGGCACTGTGGAGGGGAGGTGATGGCACAGTCTGGAGGGGGGGTGGTGGCACAGTCTGGAGGGGGGGTGGTGGCACTGGGGGGGGGGGGGTGGTATCACAGTCTGGAGGGGGGTGGTGGCCCTGTGGAGGGGGGTGGTGGCACAGTCTGGAGGGGGGTGGTGGCACAGTCTGGAGGGGGGGGGGGTGATGGCACAGCCTGGAGGGGGGGGTGATGGCACAGCCTGGAGGGGGGGGGTGATGGCACAGTCTGGAGGGGGGGGGGGGGGGGGTGATGGCACAGTCTGGAGGGGGGGGGGGGGTGATGGCACAGTCTGGAGGGGGGGGGGGTGCTGGCACTGGGGGGGGTGGTGGCACAGTCTGGAGGGGGGGTGGTGGCACTGGGGGGGGGTGGTGGCACAGTCTGGAGGGGGGGTGGTGGCACTGTGGAGGGGGGTGGTGGCACAGTCTGAAGGGGGGGTGGTGGCAGAGGTTGGGATCGGTCGATTGGAATGTAAAACGGTGACTTACCGGCCGCCAATCAATCGATCGATTCCCCCAAGTATCTCCACTTGACGTCACGGTCGCAAAGTTCCTCCACAGGCGTGCCTCGAGGCTCCTCCAGAATGCCTTGCCTCAGAAAGCTCCTCCCCCGCCTTCACTGTATTGGTCTGAGTTTTTCTTTTAGTTTCCTGCCTCTGGATAGGCGGGGGCGGAGCCCACACAGTCTCAGAGCGCTTCTCTCTCCTCTCTCCTCCACTAGTCTCCACGGTTATCACAGACTGACTGTGAAATTGTGAATCACGCCGCAGCGGCCGCACACACCCCGGGCCCCGGGGCCCTGACAGTCAGGTGGGTGGGCCCTTCAGTCCGGCGGGCGGCCGGCGGGCCCCCTAAAGTGGCGGAGAACTACAGGGCCCAGTCGCACTTGCGACTGTTGCGACCCCTATAATTCCGCCACTGGTCATATTACTAACACTAAGTCATATCACAGGCCTTTATTGTGTCGATCAGAACCATTGTTATTTGGGTGCAGACAGGTGGGTAGAGGCTTTGCCCAGAAGTCAGGGAAATCAAAATATTGTTACAAAGTTGAAGAAAGTTTTTTTTGGAAATTTCTTATATGTGCTCTCACAGGGTGGCACTGTGAGTGCGCAGGTATTTTATGTGCCAGCGTCCTGATAACAGATATGGAAAAAGCTAAAAAGCTTTTTCAGCATTTGTTCAATATATATTTCGGTGCCAGCACTCGCTCTCTATTGGATTAAAAGATATCCGTCTGCTTACCAGCATTTTTGTATATTATTACCCCTGTTTCTTTATACTATATGAAACGTATGCTCCTGAAGAAGCGTGCTCCCCAGGCGCAACATGTCAAGCAAGTAAAATAAACATCTCGCACCCGGACCCACAATCTGACTCACAGCTTTCTCATAACTACATTGTTACTCGGAAACCATCTTTTAAGAGATATCAGCCTATTGGCTGTTGTTGTGATTATAATATTGTGATATCATGCAATGTGATGCCAGATTTGTTTGTGTATAGGGTGCCTACCAACTATTAGCTCCATTGAGTATTTTTATACTGTATACATATATATGTACCATTTATAAAAATTCCTTTATCTATGTTTAAGATTAAATAAAACTTTTTTTCTAATTTTAGAGTGCCTTCAAAGTCCAACCACTTAGTTTTTAGCTTTTTCCATATTGTTACAAAGTGATACAGCAGCCACTTCTTGGAGTAGGAACTTTATTTCCCAATGTTGTTAACCACATACAGACAGGACCAATTTGCAGCCAAAGGACCAGGCCCCTTTTTGCGATTCGGCACTGCGTCGCTTTAACTGACAATTGCGCGGTCGTGCGACGTGACTCCCAAACAAAATTGGCGTAATTTTTTTCCCACAAATAGAGCTTTCTTTTGGTGGTATTTGATCGCCCCTGCATTTTTTATTTTTGCGCTATAAACAAAAATAGAGCGACAATTTTGAACAAAAATTCAATATTTTTTACTTTTTGCTATAATAAATATGCCCAGTTTAGGCAGATACGTATTCTTCTACATATTTTTGTTTAAAAAAAATCGCAATTAGCGATTATTGATTGGTTTGCACAAAAGTTATAGCGTTTACAAAATAGGGGATAGTTTTATAGCATTTTTTTTTTACTAGTAATGGCGGCGATCAGCGATTTTTATTGCGACATTATGACGGACACATAAGACATTATTGACACATTTTTGGGACCATTGTCATTTATACAGAAATCAGTGCTATTTAAATGCACTGATTCCTATGTTAGTGTGACGTGTGTGTGTGTTTTTTTTACAGTAGGGGGCGTGGCTGACGTCACTGACAGGCCGATCAGTGACAGGCACTGCAGGAAGCGCAGGGAGAGGTTTGTTTACTCAGACCTCTCCCGTTCTTCAGCTCTGTGACCTGATCGCGGGACACCAGCGGCGATCGGGTCCGCTGGTCCTGCGGCCGCGGTCAAGGAGCTCCCGACCGGGTCGCGAGCGCGTGGCTAGGCAATTAAAGGGGGCGTATATATACGTGCTTTTGCCTAGCCGTGCCATTCTGCCGACGTATATGTGCAGGAGGTGGTCGGGAAGCGGTTAAACTAGGCAGATTTCCCTTCTGAAATACTGTTCCCACTGCCTAGCATCATTCTACTATTTTGTAGAGGAAGCAGAACTTTGTTTTCCTTATTAATAATAAAAAGTGTGGAAAACAAGCCTAAATTACTTTAGCACAAGTTTAACGCAGCGCTTTACATATAGTACATTCACATCAGTCTCTGCCACCAAGGAGCTTACAATCTAATGTCTAATGAACTCTCATTCATACACCTATTAGAGCCAATTTACCTACCAGCATGTCTTTGGAGTGTGAGAGGAAACCAGAGTATCCCCACACAGGCACAGGGAGAACAGGCAAACTCCAGGCAGGTAGTGCCATGGTTGGGATACAAACCGGCAACCCTAGTGCTGCTAGGCAGAAGTGCTAACCACTTGGCCACCGTGCTGGCCGATATTGGGGTAAGTTAACGCGTTTGTTAACCCCCCCAAAAAAAAGGATCCTGCTCCTTTAAAGCGTGTTATATGACACAGCGCTTGTGCTGTGTCATTTGGCCACCTGTACCACCTAAAAAACCTGGGTGATCCTGACAGTTTCTGCCCTCCCCTATGTAAACTGACCACGGTGTATCATGGCTGTTGAGCCCTGACACTGTGGTCAGTTTACGTGCCTCCGTCATCAGCAGCCTGCTATCTGCTCTCCTTTCTGCTCCTGTGTCCTCCTCCCCCCTCCCCTCTCTGTCTGTATGTGAGCTGCCCCTCCCCCCTCCTGCTGCTCTCATAGCACTAACCTGTATACACCATCAGCACTGCCCCCAATTGCAGAGCCGAGATTGCGATCACATGACCAGCCAGCTCTCTCCTCCTCTCCTCCTCCCCCCCAGACTGACATCAGAAGAGGACTCTCAGCCCCGCCTGCTGCATCTCTCATGCGGCGTACACACGGTCGGACTTTCCGGCAGGATTGTCCGCCGGACCTAGTCCAGTGGACAAACCGTCAGACTTTCCAGCGGAGGTCCGCCGGACTTTCCGAGCGTGTGGACTTGCCCACACGCGCCCAGACTTTTCCGGCGGACAATCCGCGGGAAAAAGTCTGCGGGACTTTTGAAATGAACGGACTTGCCGACACATGATCGGAAAGTCCGTTCATTTAGAACGTAACTGCAGGTAGACGGAACTAGCGAAGGCAGTGAATGCCGCCGTGCTAGCCCCGTCACCTGGTATGGATTTAAGGTGGAATCCCTACGCCGGAAAAATGGCGTGGGGGTCCCCCCCAAATCCATCTCAGACCCTTATCCAAGCATGCAGCCCAGCCGGCCAGGAAAGAGGGTGGGGACGAGCAAGCGCCCCCCCCCCCTGAGCCATACCAGGCCGCGTGACCTCAACATGGGGGGTGCCCTGGGGAAACAGCCCCCCCACCCCAAAGCACCTTGTCCCCATGTTGATGAGGACAAGGGCCTCTTCCCGACAACCCTGGCCGTTGGTCTGCGGGCGGGGGGCTTATCGGAATCCCCACCCTATGTGAATGAGTATGGGGTACGATGTACCCCTACCCATTCACCTAAGGTGTAAAAGTGTAAATAAAAAAAACACACAATTCTTTTAAATATTTTATTGCACAGCTCTGGGGGTCTTCTTCCGTCTTGGGGGGTCTTCTCGCCGGACTCCTCCGCTATCTTCTGCTCTTTTACCTAGCTCTTTTACCTAGCGGAGGAGCAGGGGCTTTCTTCTTCGTCGCCGCCGTCTGGGGGTCTCGTTCCGCCTTCGGGGGTCTTGGGGGGGGTCTCTTCTGTTCTTGCCGCTGTCGCCGCCTTCTGCAATGTCTTCTTCTTCCTCTTCTTCTTCCGATGTTGACTCGTTGCTCTCTCTGGCCGGAATGGCAGAGACACGCTGTGATGTGACTTATATAGGGACAAGGGGCGGGGTCACATGCTCATGTCACATGGTGACCCCGCCCCCATATGATGTCACAGTCCCAGCATCCTCCGGGACTGTGACACTTATGGCTTACTTATGGGAATTTAAGCAAGTTGGATATTATAATCTTTTGCCTTTCACCTGCTGATCACTACAGGAGATCTCAGCAGTTCAAATTTCCTGTCTAATAGATGATAAAGGCATCTTCACATATTTTACAAATGATTTGATTTTATCCACTTGCAGACTGCCTTATGGCAGATTTACTATATTTAGGATCATGTATATATACTGTACGTGATCCTGCACACCCGGGTGTCGGGCACGAGTGTGCACCAACGGCGGCTCACTCCCGCTGTGATTCTACACAGTAGAAGCTGATCCACAGACCTGATGTCCACCGACACCCCCTCATCCTTCGGTACACAGGTAAACAAGGCAGATCGCCATTCTCTCAGTGAGGAAGGCAGGAAGGCATGGATCCTGTGTTCCTGAAAAGCAGGGACACAGATCTATGCCTTCCTCTAGTAAAAGCACCTCCCCCACTACAGTAAAACACCAGCTAGGCACACAATTAACGAATTGATCGCCCCTGATATTAACCCCTTCCCAGCCAGTGTCATTAGTACAGTAACAGTACATATTTTTAGCACTGATCACTGTAATAATGTCACTGGTCCCCAAAAAAGTGTCAGTTAGTGTCCAATTTATCTGCCCTAATATCGCCGTTCCGCTATTAGTTGCTGATCGCCATTATTACTATTAAGAAAAATAAATAGATACAAAATTCCATATATATACTGTATCCCATAGTTTGTAGACGCTATAACTTTTGTGTAACATATGCTTATTGGGATTGTTTTTACCAAACATATGTAGCAGACTACACATTGGCCTAAATTGCTGAAGAAATGAGACTTTTTTTATTTTTTTTATTGGATATGTTTTAGCCCCCGTACACACGGTCGGAAATTCCGACCACAAAATCCGTCCGTTTTTTTTCCCGACGGATTTTGTCCGAAACTGGTGTTGCATACACACGGTCGGACAAAGTTGTCAGAAAATCCGATCGTTCCAAACGTGGTGACGTGTATGACGGAACTACGTAGAGGCTAGTAGCCAATAGCTTTGGTCTCGTAATTTGATCTGAGCATGCGTGGCACTTTGTCCGTCGGAATTCTCTACACACGATCGAAAAAAGTCTGATCGGATTTTGCTGTCCGAAAATGTAAGATCCTGCTCTCAAATTTTTTTCTGTCGGAAATTCTGATGGAAAAAGTCCGCTAGAGGCCACACACGATCGGATTTTCCGACAACATAATCCGATTGGACTTTTTCCATCAGAATATCCGACCGTGTGTACGGGGCATTATAGCAGAAAGAAAAAAATATATATTTTTTTTCAAAATTGTTGTAATTTATTGTTTGTTTATAGTAAAAAATAAAAACCGCAGAGGTGATCAAATACCACCAAAATAAAGCTCTATTTGTGGGAAATTAATGACATTAATTTTATTTGGGTACAGCGTCGCATGACCGCGCAATTGTCAGTTAAAATAACGCAGTGTCGTATTGTAAAAAATGGCCTGGTCAGGAAGGGGGGTAAATATTCCGGAGCTGAAGTGGTGGTATTTAAAGGTATTATAAACCTTCCTACCTGCACACTGTGTTTTTCAACTCATCAAGATGTGCACTGATCATATAGTTACATGGTGTCATTTGTTGCCCTGTAAACAGCCTATAGTACAGACAATCATCACATTCCTGTGCCAGTAGTTTTTGTTTGTGGCATGCAGCATGGAACTGCACATATTAATGCTTGACCTCTGTCTTTAGTCTGAGAACCAACATTTCCTATATATAAACTACATATCCTACAATTCCTGTGTCTCTCAGTCTAGTGTTCTGCAGGTGAGAGAGAAACAATAATTAGATCTGACACGTATGCCAACAGGCAGAGCAATTAGCAGAGAGCTCACCATGTAGCTGGAAGAGATGTGTTGCATCAGGTTAGCACTCCCACATTTGTGATGTAACACAGAGAAAATGACAGGGAATGCGCAGAACATTGTGTAACCCAGAACAAGAAGTTGCCTGCAGCCTGACTAGCTACAGCAATACATAGACATAGGGAGAATCGATCTGCCTTGCCACTAGAAACTTTGCAACAAGCAAACCAAGGATGCCCTTCCTGGAAAAAAAATGGGTACCGTATATACTCGAGTATAGGCCGACCCGAATATAAGCCGAGGCACCTAATTTTACCACAAAAAAAATGGAAAAACTTGACTCGAGTATAAGCCTAGGGTGAGAAATGAAATGCGCAGCTACTGTAAGTGGAAAAGCGGGTCAACAATGCCAATTTGCAGCCTTACTGTGCCCATTTGCATGCCTCACTGTGCCAATTTGCAGCCATAGGTCCCCCAAACTTCAAACTTGGTAATTAAGGGTTCCTAGATGCCCCCTAGCTGCAGCCAAAATTTGGGGTCTCTGGACCCAAAGGGTCCTGAAATAACATTGCTGCAGGTGGACACAGTTGACCGACTTTAGGGCCCCGTATCTTGGGGCCACTTGGTGCTAGCAACCCCAAATTTGGTATGCAAACTTAGTCGAACTAGCACTACAACATATCCAAATATCCAGATGGGGTTTCTATTACCAAGTGGCCCCGAGATACGGGGCCCCAAAGTCGGTTCGGAAAATGTCAAGTACTTTTCTGCAGCAGAGAATTACATTTTCCGAACCGACTTTGGGGCCCCGTATCTCGGGTCCACTTAGTGCTAGGAACCCCATCTTTGGATATGTTATAGTGCTAGTTCGACTAAGTTTGTATACCAATTTGGGGTTGCTAGCATATAGGGGGCCCCCGAGAAAGGAGGGCCCCAAAGTCAGGTCAGAAAATTTAATTTTCTGCTGCAGAAAAGTGCTTGACTCAAGTATAAGCCGAGGGGGGCACTTTCAGCACAATAAAATGTGCTGAAAAACTCAGCTTATACTCGAGTATATACGGTATATATATATATATATATATATATATATATATATATATATATATATACTGTAATATTGGGGGTTCTTTAGCGTCTGTGTAGAGAGCACACCAGTGAGCAGAGTCAACACCAGTCATGCCGTTTAAGGGCTTGTTGGCCCACTTTTATTAAAAGAAAGAAAAAAAGAAAACAAAGTTCCATAAATGAAAACAAAGGTGGTTTCCCTCGCAGGGGGGTTTTCAATGCCAGCAATAAATAAAAAGATATTCAGCCTCCTGGCTTACACATGCAGCATTGCAAAAATACCAAGCCACCTGGCTCTCTTCAGCAGCAGATGCATCACTGCTCAGGCTCCCACATGGAGCTCTCCTGACTACTCTCAGCAACCTCAGACTCAGGTCTCTGGCTATTTCCGTGCACACCTGCACTCTCTGGGTTCTCCCTTGCAAGCCTGGACTCCTCGGGAGGGTGGAGCTAGGGTGACCACATTTCCAAACTGCCAATCAGGGACAACCCCCAGCATGCACCAGTCGGTGACGTCACTGGGGGGCGGTGACACCATTTGTTTCATGTATGTTAGCCCAACATTGCAGCTGCAGGGGGCCACTTAGATTCACAGAGTGTAATTGTATCTGTGTAGGCTCTGGGAAGGTGCTGGGGACACTGCGCTCACACTGCTGCTCAGGTCAGGGTGGCGGTGAGGTCTTCTCCCACTCCTCCCTGGCTGTTCCTTCTAGCCAGCCTCGTGCTGCCCCCTGGGGTCACACTCACTGTTTTAAGATGCTGCTGTCTGCGCTGCCCTCCACCCTGCCGCCACTGGACCAGCGGAACTGTCCCTCTCTAGGACCATGGCATGACAAGGGTGCGGGGGCGGAGCTCAGCTGTGTTGGGCCCCAGGAGCACTAGCGTGGAGGAGGAAGTGAAATCCTCCTCCGCTTTCAACAGGGAGGGCAGGGAGGGCTGGCGGCTCTACCAACCAGTGGGCAGGATTAGAGTCTGGTGGAGATGGAGGCGGAATTCCTGATAGTTCCCAGTGTCAGTTTCATTCCGGGACACTGTATTGTCCCGGAATGGATGTTCCCGGGACCAGGGACACAGATGCCTATTACGGGACAATCCCGGGCAATCCGGGACACGTGGGCACGCTAGGTGGAGCCCAGAACCATGGTCAGGTGTCTACAAATAGCCCAGCACACACCTGACCAGTCAGTGTGCTGGTGGATCTCAAAACCCGGATCCAGGTCTGGGGATTTCATCCCACCCGGATCACTATGAAATCCCTGGGCTCCAGGTCCTAAAGTGGATTTTAATAAACAATGAGGAAACTGAAAAGCCAGTTTCCTCCCAAATAAGCAAATACCCTGGAGCCCCTCAACCTGCCTGGTTGAGAATCCTGCATCATTCTGCTGGTGGGGTACCACACTACCACATTATATATATATATATATATATATATATATATATATATATATATATATATATATATATACAGTATATGTAACAATTTCCAGGGCTGGCTCTTTTAGAGTAACAGAACCATGAGAATGAGTTGTCATGTAGCCATGGTTGGCCTTGTTTTACCTGCACTCTGATCTTTAGATTAGATCATCTGCCTGATCAGTCATCTCTAGTTTACAGGCAAGCATGGTAATAATACTAATGAGGACACTGTGGAAAGAAAAAAGGACATGAGAATACTGCACACCAGTCCTCTCCTCCCAGGTAAATCGGCTGAAGTTGTTTCTGCTTTGGGCATGCTGGGATGGGGGAGACCTTTGGGACTCCTATAGCTCTGAGTCACCGGAAGAGCAGAGAAGAACAATGTGTGATGGCATTTACTGTAAGCTATGGTACAAGAAAGTGCTGACTACGGCTGATCTCATTAATAAGTCACTACGTAAGCAAAGTGTAGCGGGGTTCTACCCCTTTTAGGCTTAGAGACTACATCTCCCAGGATTCCCCAGGCCCCAGGGCTGCTGACTTCCGCCCGGGAGGCTGCTGGGGGAGATTATAAAAGGGAAGAGCGGAGACCGCCTCTTCCTCTTGGGACACTTCCTCTTCTGAGGCCTGACAGGACTGGCCTGCCTCTGCTGACAGAGCGTGTGACGCGGAGACTGCAGCCAGCAGAGACACCTGTGCGGACCGGAGCTGAAGGCCTGAAGCCTGGGCCTTGCAGCAGATGGAGTGAGACTCTCACCCCTCAGAATCCACAGCAGCGGAGCGGAGACTTCCCCTTACTGTCGGTCGGACGGAGCTGATGACCGGAGTGCAGGGCTGTGACTGAGGAGACCGGACGCCGCCATTGAAGAGACCAGAGCCGCCATTAGAGGGACCGGATCGGAGGACGGTACCCCAAGGATTGGTGAGAGAGCCGGAAGGCTCATCCTGCATTGACACACACGTTTTATGCCTACTGAACTGCCTAGGCGCAATTTACCTCAGAGCAGCAATGTTACTTTTTGTGGATTACAAATGACACCATTTAAAGCTACATGTGCACCACCTCTACAGATTTATTGCCGGTGAAGAACACTGTACTAGTACAAGGACTGGGCTCTATTACTAGGGATCAGGCCTGGTCCATTAGGTAGGCGCAGATAGATTGATTGCACCTCAGGGGTGTATAGCAGACGGTCGCCACACTTGGCGCTCCGTTTCCCCATTGTTAGATTGATATACCTGTGTACATGTTAAAGTGCATATTGCAGGGACCTGCTAAAGTATTGTAAGATATATGTTTAAATGCATGTTGCTATTCTTTTTTCCTTACTGACAAAAGTAAAGCCAGTTATTCTTATTTCAGCAGTCTGCTTGTGAGTTCATACCAATTACACTTAGAGTATAAGCTAAGTTTTATGTGCATAGGGACGTACCCCTTTACTAACTGTGCCAGAGCGGGTAGAGCCAAATTGCCGGGGGTTGGTGGAGCTGTACTCAGGGACCCAAAACAAACCAGCGGCTCTCTTAACTGGGGGTAGCGCTACACGTGGGGGCTCGTAATCCGGGATCCTGAGTCAGCGGGAAAAGCCGCCAGAAGGTGCCGGCATGGACCCAATAGAAGTGGGACGGTGGTCCGCAACATGGGCCGCTGACCCAGCCGCAGCAGCAGTTATTGAACTGCCAGGGATGTGGCAGAGAGAGGCAGTGAAGCAGCTCATAATGTCATTATCCCCATGCCAGAAGTCATGGATAATGGACATGAGAAATGATGCTGGGTACACATACGCCTTAATAGAGTGGAAGGAAGAGACTCCAGAGCAGTTCAGGAGCCAGAGCATACAGGCACCGAATGGTCAGCACTACCAATTGCTGCATGCGCTGCCGCGGAAGGGAGACGGTTCTCCTATGAAAGCCATTCTATCCCCAAAGAAGGAGGAGCAGAAGGGCGCGGAAAGTCCCGCACCCGCACACACTACTCTTAGTGCAGAACTGTGTGCTGTCCTAGGGGAGATTGTGACCCAGTGCAGAAGAGACCCCGGGGACTACCCAATGTCGTGATACAGGAAACTCCGGATGTTTTCAGGGAGGACACCTGTACCCTCGGGAGAAGAGGGATTTGAAGAGTGGTTAGATGGTGCCACGCAGGCCCTAGAAGAATGGGAGGTCTCAGAAGGCAGAAAGAAGCAAAGGATTGTGGAAAGCCTGAAAGGACCTGCCTTAGAGGCCATACGCAATCTGAAGACGAGTAAAAAGGATTGCACTGCCCAGGACTACATAGACATCCTGGAGGGTGTGTTTGGTGGGACAGAAAAAGTCACAGAACTTACCTATCAACTGGAACACTGTTACCAGAAGACAGGGGAGAAGCTGTCAGAGTACATGGGACGCATAGACAAGATCCTGCATAGGATTATCCTGAAGAAGGGGATAGATCCAGGGAAGGTAGATGAAGCCCGTGCCCAGCAGGTGATGAGGGGAGCCCAACCCTTGGACCCTGTCGCACTAATTCTACGCACCCGGCAGGATGGGAAGAGCCTGGACTACCCTGACCTCATCCGAATGGTCAGAGAAGAATAGGCCATGTTGGAAGAGAAAAGGGAGAAGCAGGTGATGGGGTCTACAAAGTTTCCAGTGGCCACGGTCAGGTCGGCCTTAACCCCTGAAAGAGACACAGAGGTAGATGCCCTGAAGTTGCAGATGTCCCAGATGATGGAGATACTGACGTCTCTAGTGGCGAAAGAGACGCCCAGTCCCAAGAAAGAAACAAGCAGGAGGGAATTGTTTCCAGCTGTTTCAGCACCAGCATCCCCACCTGACTACGGTGAGATGATTTGCTTTAATTGTGGAGGAATTGGTCATATAGCAGCTGTATGTTCCAGTCCCAAGAAGAAGGCAGAAAGCCGCCAGCCGGCGGGAAACGCCAAAGGGCCCCGGTGAAGGAGTCAACCGGGTGCCCATCACCTTCAGTGAGCTCCAAGAAGCACAAAAGGAAGAGAAAGCGAGGAGACCAAACCCCTCGGAAGGAACCCAGGGATCCTCAACCAAGGTGCACTCCAGAGAAAGGGGGCAAGACCCCTCCGGAGAGACACAGCACCCCCAAACGTGAACTCTTCAAAGTGAGAGATAACAATATCCCTCAACGGGTTCACACTCCCACTAAGAGGGAGAAAATTAATGCATACCAGGCTCAAGAAAGGAGCAAGTGCAAATCAAGTGCTGGCAAAGCAAAGAGTCCGAAGAAGAGGACAGCATCAACTAGGCCCTACCCAGAGGAGCTAGTTGGTCCATCTCCTACTGTACCCATCCAGGTGGAAGGAGTGTACACGAAGGCTCTCCTGGACACTGGAGCACAAGTGACCCTGTTGTACAGGGACTTCTATGACAGATACCTGAGTCATCTGCCAATACAGAAGATAGAAGAGTTGGAGATAAGGGGATTGGGAACTCAGAGTTTCCCCTATGATGGATACTTACCCATCAGATTGACGTTTGACCCATCCGTAGCTGGGAAGTCTGAAGTGTTCGACACCTTAGCAGTGGTGTGTCCCCGCCCACCAGGAACCAGCAAGACGTCCCTGATTATAGGGACGAACACGGACCTAGTCAGAAGGCTTCTGACCCCCCTGGTGAAGAAAGAGAGTCTTTCAACTCCCAAGATCCATCCCATGCTGAAGGCAGCCTATCAGCGGCTGGTCCTAGAGCAGAAGACCCCAAGTGAGGGGATAGGAAGGGTATGGAGGCTTGGAAAAGAAGGAGCAGTGTTACAGCCCGGAGAGGTGACCTGCATGAGAGCCACGGTGAAACTTACTTGGGAGCAGCCTGGCCCCTTTGTAATGCTGGAACCTGACCCAATGGAGGGTCACTCAGGTCTGGAAGTGATACCAGAAGTAATTTCACTGAAAGACCTGAAGAAGGCTAGAGGAAGAGTCCCTGTCAGTGTGAGGAACTCGACGGAGCAGCCCGTGGAGATCCCTGCCAGGATGCTTCTGGGACAGGTGAGTCCTGCTGTCCCAGTTGGCTGGTCAGAAGTGAAGGGGACGGGTGAAAGTGAAGATGTTTGGAAGAAACTCTCCATGGAAAACCCAAACCTACCTGGAGCTTGGAAAGAGAGAGCCAAGGCCCAGCTGACCAGATGGGAGAAGATTTTCTCTAAAGATGAGTTTGATGTGGGGTGTGCGAGGAGTGCCACCCATCGAATCCGCATGCAAGAGGACAAGCCATTCAGAGAAAGAGTGAGGCGAGTCCCGCTAGCAGATCTGGAGGATCTGAGGGAGCAGCTTGCGGAATTGAAGAAGACGGGAGTGATTAGGGAGTCCAGAAGCCCCTACGCCTCCCCAATTGTGGTAGTCAGGAAGAAGAATGGGTCATTGAGACTCTGCATTGACTACAGAACTCTCAACAGGAGGACCATTCCTGACCAGTACACCACGCCAAGGATAGAAGATGCCTTGCAGAGTTTATCTGGAGCTAAGTGGTTCAGTGTGATGGACCTAAAGAGTGGGTATTACCAAATCCCCATGCACCCAGAAGACAGAGAGAAGACTGCCTTCATAACCCCAGTGGGATTCTTTGAGTTCAACAGGATGCCCCAGGGCCTATCTGGAGCTCCTGCTACGTTTCAACGCCTAATGGAAAGGACAGTTGGAGACATGAACCTCATAGAAGTCCTTGTGTACCTGGACGATGTCATTGTCTTTGGAAAGACTTTGGAAGAACATGAAGCCAGGCTGGAGAAAGTACTGAAGAGGCTCAGTGAAGAGGGACTCAAACTTTCTCCAGAGAAGTGTCGGTTCTATCAGTCTTCTGTGAACTATCTGGGACACATAGTGTCTGAAAAAGGAGTGGCTACAGACCCTGAGAAGCTGGAGGCAGTTACTTCGTGGCCAAGGCCCACAACAGTTACAGAACTTCGGTCTTTCTTGGGGTTCTGCTCCTACTACCGCAGGTTTGTGGATGGATTTGCCCGCATTGCCAAACCCCTCAACGAGCTGCTGAAGACAGAAGGAGAGGAGGATGGAATGGGGCCTAGGAGGTCCAGTGAGTCGGTCCAAGACCAGTGGAACTCAAGGTGTGAAGAGGCTTTCAGAACCTTGAAGAGAAGTCTCACCACAGCCCCAGTTTTGGCCTACGCTGATCCCACTAGACCATATGAGCTACACGTTGATGCCAGCCATGAGGGCCTAGGTGGAGTACTCTACCAAGAGTATGAAGACCAGCTAAGACCAGTGGCCTATGTGAGCCGGAGCCTGACCCCCTCCGAGAAGAACTATCCCACCCACAAGTTGGAGTTCTTAGCCCTAAAGTGGGCATTAGTTGACAAACTGAGAGACTATTTGTATGGGGCCGAGTTTACTGTAAAGACAGATAACAACCCCTTGACTTATCTATTCACCACCGCCAAGCTGGATGCAACTGGACACAGATGGTTGGCGGCGTTGTCTGGATTCAATTTCAGCCTCAAGTACAGACCAGGGGCTGGAAATAGGGATGCAGATGCCCTGTCCCGAAGATCCCATGTCATGGTCGACGACTGGGAAGACTGGACCCAAGTGGCACCAGATGGAGTGCGAGCCCTTTGTCAGGGGGCTGAACTCCAAGCCAGAGGAGGATCCAGAGCTGAAGAAATAGGAGTTACCACAGTGGGAGTCCCAAAGTGTTACTGTGGGGTAACTCAACTGGCAGAAGAGTGTCTGCCGAAGCTGTCCAAGAAGGAGCTGAGGTGTGACCAGTTGGAAGATCCCATGGGGAAACTGGTCCTGGAAGCCCTGGAAGACAAGAGTCCAGAGGGACTTCGCCTTCACCCTTCTAAAGAAGCTCGCCTACTGAGGAGAGAGATGGACAAGTTGCAGGTGCATCAGGGGGTAGTCTACCGAAGGGGCCCCTCTGATGGACCAGAAGACAAGTGGCAGTTGTTTCTCCCCGAAAAGCATCGAGAGACTGTGCTGATTGCCTTACATGACCAGCATGGTCACTTGGGAGCAGAGAGAACCTTCCAACTTGTCAGAGACCGGTTTTATTGGCCCTGCATGAGGGCCGAAGTGGAGGAGTATTGCCATTCCTGTGCAAGATGCATTCAGAGAAAGACTTTACCCCATCAAGCTGCCCCAATGGGCCACCTACAGAGTCAAGGCCCAATGGATCTGGTATGCATTGATTTTCTCTGCCTTGAACCCGATTTGAGCGGATTGGGAAATGTTCTGGTGGTAACCGACCATTTCACTCGTTATGCTCAGGCTTTTCCAACCAAGGACCAGAAGGCCTCTACAGTAGCCAAGGTACTTTTGGAGAAGTACTTTGTTCACTATGGACTGCCACAGAGAATCCATTCAGACCAAGGAAGGGACTTTGAGAGTCGCCTGATCAGGAAGCTACTAGATTCTCTGGGAGTAGAGAAGACTAGAACCACACCATATCACCCTCAAGGTGATGCCCAGCCTGAAAGGTTCAACAGGACCCTATTGAACATGTTGGGAACCTTGGAAACAGAGAAGAAGCAACATTGGAGCCAACACATTTCAGCTCTAGTACATGCTTACAACTGCACCACAAGTGATGTGACAGGTTTCTCCCCTTACCGGCTTATGTTTGGGAGAGAAGCAAGATTGCCAGTGGATTTGGCCTTTGGCATTTCCTTAGACCATGCCTCTGCTGCCTCCCACAAAGGATATGTGGACAGATTGAGGCGCAGTCTGAAGATAGCTTACGAGAAGGCTCAAGTGGCCTCTGACCAGAGAGGGGCCCGAAACAAGAGGAACTTTGACCTGAAAGTTAGAGTACAGGACCTACAGCCTGGGGACCGTGTACTGCTACGCAACCTAGGGATCCCTGGGAAGCACAAGATTGCTGATAGATGGAGACCAGAACCATATATCATCTGTAGAAAACTTCCAGGATTGCCTGTCTACAAGTTGAAACCAGAGGGAAGATTGGGGCCTTTGAAGACCTGGCATAGGAATCATTTGCTCCCACTCACTGAAGCAGTCAGAATGCCTCCAGCAAGAGACGTACCTGAATCTGTTTCCATTCTGGATACCCCCAGGCCTAATACTAGGTCTCAGACGTCCCAAGTTAGGGGTGGTGAGGACCCCCAACCTGAGGAAGAAAGAGGAGAACTTGAATGGCTATGGCCTTCCTCAACTCCAGGAAATTCTGCCATAGATCTTCCACCTACTGAAGATGCGGAAGATAACACATTGAACCCAGAAGCCACAGAGTTTGTGCCATTCAGTGATGTGCCTGAGTGCTGGGAAGATATCCCTGGTCCCTACCCAGAAGAAGAAGAAGATGTTCCAGAACCAGAGATGTTGCCAGAATGTGTTCCTGAAGAAGTTCCAAGAGAACAGAGAGCTCGCAGAGTTGTGAAGCCTCCTAAGAAGTTAACTTACCCCAAGATGGGAGAAAGTTCAGAGGACTCTGTTACCACAGCAAGGAGAAGTGCTGAAAGCCCTGACCCTTCCGCTGTTCACTTAGTGGAGGGCAACCCCAGCTCACTCTCTGGCACAGTTAAGCAGGTCGCACACACTGAAGTGACCTGTCGACAGGACAGCTCCCCATCTCATGCCAATTGGTGGGAAGCTCCTCTGTCCAAATTATGTGAAAATGTTGTTCCCGAGAAAGTTTGTAGTTTGAACACTATCTTTGGGGACCAAAGATTCAAAGTGGGGGGAGTGTGTAGCGGGGTTCTACCCCTTTTAGGCTTAGAGACTACATCTCCCAGGATTCCCCAGGCCCCAGGGCTGCTGACTTCCGCCCGGGAGGCTGCTGGGGGAGATTATAAAAGGGAAGAGCGGAGACCGCCTCTTCCTCTTGGGACACTTCCTCTTCTGAGGCCTGACAGGACTGGCCTGCCTCTGCTGACAGAGCGTGTGACGCGGAGACTGCAGCCAGCAGAGACACCTGTGCGGACCGGAGCTGAAGGCCTGAAGCCTGGGCCTTGCAGCAGATGGAGTGAGACTCTCACCCCTCAGAATCCACAGCAGCGGAGCGGAGACTTCCCCTTACTGTCGGTCGGACGGAGCTGATGACCGGAGTGCAGGGCTGTGACTGAGGAGACCGGACGCCGCCATTGAAGAGACCAGAGCCGCCATTAGAGGGACCGGATCGGAGGACGGTACCCCAAGGATTGGTGAGAGAGCCGGAAGGCTCATCCTGCATTGACACACACGTTTTATGCCTACTGAACTGCCTAGGCGCAATTTACCTCAGAGCAGCAATGTTACTTTTTGTGGATTACAAATGACACCATTTAAAGCTACATGTGCACCACCTCTACAGATTTATTGCCGGTGAAGAACACTGTACTAGTACAAGGACTGGGCTCTATTACTAGGGATCAGGCCTGGTCCGTTAGGTAGGCGCAGATAGATTGATTGCACCTCAGGGGTGTATAGCAGACGGTCGCCACACTTGGCGCTCCGTTTCCCCATTGTTAGATTGATATACCTGTGTACATGTTAAAGTGCATATTGCAGGGACCTGCTAAAGTATTGTAAGATATATGTTTAAATGCATGTTGCTATTCTTTTTTCCTTACTGACAAAAGTAAAGCCAGTTATTCTTATTTCAGCAGTCTGCTTGTGAGTTCATACCAATTACACTTAGAGTATAAGCTAAGTTTTATGTGCATAGGGACGTACCCCTTTACTAACTGTGCCAGAGCGGGTAGAGCCAAATTGCCGGGGGTTGGTGGAGCTGTACTCAGGGACCCAAAACAAACCAGCGGCTCTCTTAACTGGGGGTAGCGCTACAAAAGTAAAGGCCACTGTAAGTTAACCGTAGTATAACATAACACACTGTTTATGCCTTAGACCAGGCATCCTCAAACTACGGCCCTCCAGCTGTTGCAGAACTACACATCCCATGAGGCATTGTAAAACTCTAACATTCACAGACATGACTAGGCATGATGGGAATTGTAGTTCCTGAACAACTGGAGGGCCGTAGTTTGAAGACCCCTGCCTTAGACGAAAGAAGTGATAGCAGCTACTAGCAGCCACCACTGATTAGATGTAGTAATAACCTGCAAGTAGAAGGCAATTCTCTAATGCCCCGTACACGCGGTCGGAATTTCCGAAAGAAAAAGTCAGATGGGAGCTTTTGGCCGGATATACTCCGACCGTGCGTATGCTCCACCGGACTGTTCCTGTCAGAATTTACGACAGACTTAGATAGAGAGCAGATTCTCTATTTTTCCGTCGGAAATTCCGACGGAGGCTTTATTGTTGGAAAGTCGGACCGTGTGTACACGGCATTAGACAACTAGGCTGGAATTTGTTTAGATTGACTATATATTTGGCTTATTAGGCTAATTTGTTGTCTTGAGTAGAGTTTGGGCTGATTGCCATCTGATTGGTATTCCCTAGGGCAGTGATGGCGAACTTGGCACCCCAGATGTTTTAGAACTACATTTCCCATGATGCTCAACTACACTGCAGAGTGCATGAGCATCATGGGAAATGTAGTTCCAAACATCTGGGGTGCCAAGGTTCGCCATCACTGCCCTAGGGAATGAACACTCGTTGATTGAACACTCATTGATTGAACACTCATTGATTCCACATTACAAGCACATATGGACATAGGAAGGCTAATGTACACTAGAATAAAAAAATAGAGAACTGGCTTCATTGGATTGTCACCCCATCACTCATTTGTTTTCTTAAATACATTTTAGTCATAATAGAAGGAATATAATGTTTGTTAAAGTGATTGTAAAGTCTTGTTTTTTTTGTTTTTTTTTAAATAACACGTTATGCTTACTTCTTGGTTTTGCACAGAGCAGGCCGGATGCCCCTCTTCTCGGGTCCCTTTTTGCTGCTCCTGGTCCTTCCCTCCTATCGAGTGCCCCCACAGTCAGCAGCCTCCTATGGGGGCACTGGAGCTGAGTCACAGCTCTGTGAGTCCATTCAGACATGGACCCCCGATCTGCCCCTGCCCCTCTCTCCCCTGATTGGCTGACCGACATTGAGTGACAGCCGCGGGAGCCAATGGCACCGCAGCTGTGTCTCAGCCAAACAGTAGGAGTGTCCTGGATGGCTTAGACCAGTGATTCTCAACCCTAGGGTTCCTCCAGAGGTTGCTCGGGGTTCCTTCAGCATTGGGCAGTTTCTGCCTCTCAGATAAGTTCCCACTCACACCATTGATCTTTTTAGCTATCTGTAAGGAGGTAATTCTTCCCAATGACCACAAGTGTAAGGACCATTCTTCCCAATGACCACAAGTGTAAGGACCATTCTTCTCAATGACCACAAGTGTAAGGACCATTCTTCCCAATGACCCCAAGTGTAAGGACCATTCTTCCCAATGACCCCAAGTGTAAGGACCATTCTTCCCAATGACCCCAAGTGTAAGGACCATTCTTCCCAATGACCCCAAGTGTAAGGACCATTCTTCCCAATGACCCCAAGTGTAAGGACCATTCTTCCCAATGACCCCAAGTGTAAGGACCATTCTTCCCAATGACCCCAAGTGTAAGGACCATTCTTCCCAATGACCCCAAGTGTAAGGACCATTCTTCCCAATGACCCCAAGTGTAAGGACCATTCTTCCCAATGACACCAAGTGTAAGGACCATTCTTCCCAATGACCCCAAGTGTAAGGACCATTCTTCCCAATGACCACAAGTGTAAGGACCGTTCTTCCCACTGACCATCACACTAATGTATCATGAGTTGTAGATTTCTAATTTTTAGCAGGGGTTCCCCCAAGACCGGAGAACTGTTTCAAGGGTTCTTCTGTGTTGAAAAGGTTGAGAAAGGCTGGCTTAGACATTTGTGGACATTGTCTTACATAAGGTCATACATAAGGTGGTGGAGTATGTTGGTGATAGCTGCATCCTCCATTGCCCCTCCACTCAGTTCAGTACATCATCTGCTTTTCCTTTGGTGAATCAATGCATTTCTTCTACAGGACAGCAGAAATCTGCTTTTTGTCTGGTGATAGGAAAATTCCAGTGAGCATGGGAAAAGTGAAGCTCTGGTTAGATGTGTGCCTAACAGGCTGAACAGTTAATTTATCATGACTGGCTTTTCTGAGTGTATTATTAACTTTTTCGGGAAATAGGCTGCTTAAAAGAGAAGTATGGGTTTCTTTTTGGTTTTTGATCCACACTTACCTATGTGGATGGAGCATCGGACTGCTGCCCCCGCCGCCTCTTCATTGAGAACCAAACCACGAACATCGCCGATGGCTCAGTTTTCACAGATCCCAGAATGGAT
This sequence comes from Lithobates sylvaticus, assembly GCA_028564925.1. NCBI lineage: Eukaryota > Metazoa > Chordata > Amphibia > Anura > Ranidae > Lithobates > Lithobates sylvaticus. The sequence goes on along the minus strand of CM053033.1, from coordinate 22,689,425 downwards.
AGCTGCTGCCTGTCAGTCAGCGTCTCTCCTCTCTGCTTCTCCACGCTCACTGGAGCACTGAGCTGTGGAGGGGCAGCGGCTCGCTGAGACTGCCATCAATCAAGGCACCGCAGAGCCTCTTCTTCTTGGGTCCCCCACCGGCGCTCCTGGCTCCTCTCCCTTGACCAGTGCCCCCATAGAAAGCCACTTGTTATGGGGGCACTGGTGTGTGCTCACTACCGAGCCCTGTTCCATGCCTCCATAAGACACATAGAGCTGTGGCTCGGCCCCGCCCCCCACCCGCTCTTCATTGGCTCACTGGTTATGATTGACATGATGGCTCCCCCTGCTGTCTCAGCCAATGAGGCAGTGGCGGCCCGTCCATTGGGGGCGCCCGGGCGCCGCCCCCCCCCCCCTCCTTGCAGTTAAAAAAAAAAAATAAATAAATAAAAAAAAAAAGTTCAAAAAAAAAAAAAAATTTATTTAAACATGTCCCTTTAAGGGCGCACAGTGCAGTATGCACCGCTCTATCACCAATAGATAGATTCATGCATTGCATGAATCTATCTATTGGTCACCTCTGCCGCCCCCTATTCAGGTGTCCGGCCCCTGATCGGGCGCCGGGCATCTGAATTACAGTGGGGGGGGTGTTGCTGGAAGCGCCCCTATTAGAGCTGTAAGCTCTAATAGGGGACCCTATTAGAGCGGTGTGCTCTAATAGGCTTCCCTAAGTGTAAACAGCGGGCGCACGGCCGTGCGTTCGCTGATTACACAGTATTGTGTTAGAGAAGCGAATACATCGCTTCCCTAACACAGACCCGCCTCTCAGCCAATCAGGTTGCCAGGTCTGTTACCTGTCACCTGATTGGCTGAAGTCACAGGCGCTGTGATTGGACGCTAGGCGTCCAATCACCTAGCGTCCAATCACAGCAGAAGAAGACAGGAGGAGCGCGGGAGAAGACATCCGACGGAGACACCGCTCGTCGCCTGACGCCGTCACCAGCTGCACACCGGGACAAGGTAAGTGCAGAGGGCAGGCAGGGGGCACAGTGGCAGCACTTAAGGGGCACAGTGGCAGAACTTGGGGCACAATGGAAGCACTTAAGGGGCACAATGGCAGCACTTAAGGGGCACAATAGCAGCACTTAAGGGGCACAATGGCAGCACTTAAGGGGCACAGTGGCAGAACTTAAGGGGCACAATGGCAGCACTTAAGGGGCACAATGGCAGCACTTAAGGGGCACAATGGCAGCACTTAAGGGGCACAATGGCAGAACTTGGGGCACAATGGCAGAACTTGTGGCAGAACTTGGGGCACAATGGCAGCACTTAAGGGGCACAATGGCAGCACTTAAGGGGCACAATGGCAGCACTTAAGGGGCACAATGGCAGCACTTAAGGGGCACAATGGCAGAACTTGGGGCACAATGGCAGCACTTAAGGGGCACAGTGGCAGCACTTAAGGGGCACAATGGCAGCACTTAAGGGGCACAATGGCAGAACTTGGGGCACAATGGCAGCACTTAAGGGGCACAGTGGCAGAACTTGGGGCACAGTGGCAGAACTTGGGGCACAGTGGCAGAACTTGGGGCACAGTGGCAGCGTTTGATGGGCACAGTGGCAGCGTTTGATGGGCACAGTGGCAGCGTTTGATGGGCACAGTGGCAGCGTTTAATGGGCACAGTGGCAGCGTTTGATGGCACAGTGAGGCTGTTTGTTTGCGCCCCCCCAAAAATTTGGAGCACCAGCCGCCACTGCAATGAGGAGAAGGAGTCCCGTAACAGCCGAGGCTCTCGTGCATATCGCTGGATCGAGAGGGGGCTCAGGTGAGTACAAGGTGGGGCTGTGGGGGGGAGCAGCACACAGAAGGTTTTTTATCTTCATGCATAGAATGCATGAAGGTAAAAGTCCTTCAGCCTTTACAACCATTTTAAATCTACAGTATATGATAAATATATAAGTAAGTGTATACTTGTATACAAATGGACATGATGTGTATAGATTAGAAAAAGCTTTATGGTTGGTATATATATTTTCAAAATATTTAGTTAGTAGCATCCCTTAAAGTGGTTGTTAAAGGAGTTGTAAAGGTAAAAGTTTTTTCACCTTAATGCATTAAGGTGAAAAATGCATTAAGCATTGCATTAAGCATTAAGCACTATGCATTAAGGTGAAAAAAACATCTGACACTGCCGCCCCCCCCCCCCCCCAGACTCCCCGACGTCCTCTTTGCCGCTCACCCTGGCCGTTGATTGGCTAGAGTGGATGGATTGAAAGCAGCGCAGCCATTGGCTCACGCTTCTGTCAATCACATCCAATGACGCGGCGCGCTGGGGGGGCCGAGTGATAGAGCGAGCGGCTATAGCCGCCGGCTGTATCATGGGAGCGCGCCCGTAAGTACTTCACACCATGCGAGGGAGCTCGCATTTAGGTGAGAAGTACTTATGGGGGAGCCAAGACAGCCGCCGAGGGACCCCAGGAGACCAGGTTTGGGGCCACTCTGTGCAAAACGAGCTGCCCAGTAGAGGTAAGTATAACATGTTTGTTATTTAAAAAAAAAAAAAATTCCTTTAACCCACTGTACTAACATAGTCTTATTCTCTCTGTATCATAATAACATTTGTCCCTGTAATATAAAAAATCCGCCGCTCTGTACCTGTATAAGCTCCGCTCCGGGCACTCAGCTGACATGTTCGATCCCTTGTTTCTCCGGCTCACAGCGGTGGAGGCGGGGGAGAGAGGATATAGAGAGATCGCCGACAATCAGGTGGGCGCCAGGACCCGTTTATACAGGTACAGATCGGCTGAGTATTACACAGGGACAGATGTTCTAATGATATTGAGCAAACGTACATATTCGCCAGCACACCATGGATCGATAAATCTTCGTCCAAAAAAGGTTTTTAATGAAAAAAATTAGGGAGGGGAGGGGGTGGGACCCATTTTTTTCATTTGCACATGTTTTTGATTGGTGACTGTTTCAAATATATTCTGGTTCTGAAACCACTGCACATTATCACATGCCTGACGAAGGGGTCCTGCGCGGCTCCGAAACGTTGCACCTTATATTTTTGTGATGTAATTTTTTTCATTAAAACCTTTTTTGGACGAAGATTTATCGATCCATGGTGTGCTGGCGAATAGGTACATTTGTTTGATGCTTCCAGGACCCGACTGGTAATCGCTGCAGCACCCGCCATTTCGTTATGAGCCACAAATACCAGGAACGAGTGCTATAGGAATATCAACTTGACTAATGATATTGAGGGGATAAGAAGATTTATGATCAGATACGAGAGGAGCGTGGGGGGGGGGGGGGGTTGGGCAACAGGTACGAGCAGGGAGGGGGGGAGGAGGACAGAGGAGATCAACACAGGGAGAGCTGCAGATAACAGGCTGAAGCTGACGGAATCACGCAAACGGACCACGGTATCAGGGGCTCAGCAGCCATGATTATCGTGGTCTGTTTGCAGAGGGGAGGGTATAGCCAGGCAGGATCAGCCAGGTTTTTTAGGGTAAACAGGGGGCCAAATGGCACAGTACAAGCACTGTGCTGTATAACATGCTTTAAGGGAACAGGATCAGGTTTTTTTTATTTTTATTTTTTATTATCAGCTGACAAATAATGCTGAATTTCAGTGCTCAGTAATAGCAAACCATAACCAATAATTCAATAGAGAGTACAGTCCACCAACTAGAGCAATAGATGTAGAATCCTACATTCTGTAAAGCACTTAGGCTGACCATGTCGGCAGCTTCCATCAGCCCTGCAGGGTTTCCTTTGATTTATTTCAGCAGTACGTACCGGCAGCCTAAAAGCTAATAGCTGTTTATTTCTTGTACTGAACTTTACGCAGCGCTTGTGACCTGGCTGTGAGACTGGGATGGGATTCATTTGGCTAACGCACACTCACAACGCACTTTAGAACTATGCATTGTTCCATCAGCAACACACTACCACATCCTTTTACTGCCACCTCCTGGTGATACTTGTAATATATGGTAGTAGGAAACAAATATCCTCAGCATATTAGACATCATCTATGAAAAAAAGACAAGCATGTTATAGTTTACAAAAGCCAACTGACAATAATCACAACATACAGTAGTGCAGTATATTGCACCCTATATGGAATATTGTATGGATTTGGGAATAAATATCTTACTTGGTACATCAGAAATAAGGGGTGTTGCTATAGGGTTTTTCTAACAATGTAAATGTGTTGAGTTTTCATTCTGCTACCAGCATATATCTTGGTGTTCCTGCTACGATTTCTATAATGTAACATAACAGAAAGATTGACTAGGTTAAGGTGACCAGATTTTTAAAATGAAATCCAGGGACATATTTTTTTTTTTACTAGCAATGGCGGCAATCAGCGACTCTCTGCCCATCGCCACTTGCCGCCCACCTCACAGCCTGTCAAGTCTTAAGCCCCATACACACGGTCGGATTTTCCAATGGATTCTGTCCTATCGGACAATGTTGTCAGAAATTCCGACCGTGTGTAGGCACCATCGGACAGTTTCCATCGGATTGTCCGACGGACAAAGTTCTATCTCCTGCTGGATAGATTTTCCGACAACAAAGTCCGATCACACCAATTCCGATCGTGTGTAGCGAATTCCGACGGACAAAGTGCCACGCATTCTCAGATCACATTACAAGACCAAAGCTATTGGCTACTAGCCTCTACTTAGTCCCGTCGTAGGCAACAAACGTCACCACGTTCAGAATGATCGGATTTATCGACAACTTTGTCCGACCGTGTGTATGCAACACCAGCGTCGGACTAAATCCGTCGGACCAAATCCGATGGATTTGGTGGTCGGATTTTCCGACCGTGTGTATGGGGCTTTACTCTTCGGGTCCCGGGTACTACTGGGTGGGGAGCGGAGGAAGATCACTCAGCCAGGGAAGGCAAGGAGATAAGCAGGCAGGCGGCTGGCCGGGACATGAGCCAAGGCAGAAGAACATGCGAGCGGAGCTGGATGGGCATGTACCCGAAACTGAAGAAATAGTCCCTCCGCTCCGACCAGCACATGATCATCAGAAAGGGGCACAGATAATGGAAAGAAATACACCCCCTCTAAGCAAGTAGGAGCGACGAAGCGGGGGGGGTGTAATTTAGAATTTTTTTTTTTTTTTAATTCTGCACTGACTGTCTTTGAAATTGCCCCAGCCCCTGTTCAAATACAATCCAGGGACAAAACCGGGGACAGACTTGATCCAGGGACAGTATCCTCAATCCGGGGACTGTCCCCGGAAACGGGGGATGTCTGGTCACCCTAGACTAGGTAGAGTAAGCCCCATAGAAATAACAGTGGCAGTTGTATAGGACAGAGGTCTTGGCACTAGGTTCCCCAAGAGAGTAAATAAACTGCTAGTTATGTAAACCTGCAGACATAAACCAAAATAATAAATCTGGGTAGTTTTGGACTACCTCCGACTGGAAATGTTGGCATTATATGTATTATATTAATTTTAAAAGAGAAGTTCGGGATTTTATTTTTTATTTTCTTAAAGAATCATACTTACCTAGGTGTCCCCTGCCGGCTCTAAGAGCGATCAAACCCCGCTGATTGCTCGGTCCTCAGTTCCATGAGCAGAGAGCTGCTGACTGTTAGTCAGCAGCTCTCTGCTCTGCTCCCCCTTGCTCGCTGGAGCACTGGGCTTACCGTATATACTCTAGTATAAGCCAACCCGAATATAAGCCGAGGCACCTAATTTTACCACAAAATACTGGGAAAACTTATTGACTCGAGTATAAGCCTAGGGTGAGAAATGCGCAGCTACTGTAAGTGGAAGAGAGGGTCAACAATGCCCATTTGCAGCCTCACTGTGCCCATTTGCAGCCATAGGTCCCCCAAACTTCAAACTTTGTAGTTAAGGGTTCCTAGATGCCCCTAGCTGCAGCCAAAATTTGTGGCCTCTGGACCCAAAGGGTCCCAAAATGACATTGCTGCAGATGGACACAGTTGACCGACTTTGGGGCCCCGTATCTTGGGGCCACTTAGTGCTAGGAACCCCATCTTGGATTGAATATGTTGTAGTGCTAGGTCCACTGGGTTGGCATACCAAATTTGGGGTTCCTATCACCAAGTGTCCCCGAGATATGGGGCCCAAATTCGGGTCGGAAAATGTCAAGCACTTTTCTGCAGCAGAGAATGACATTTTTCTGAACCGACTTTGGGGTCCTGTATCTTGGGGTCACTTGGTGCTAAGAAATTTAGATATGTTATAGTGCTAGGTCCACTGGGTTGGTATACCAAATTTGGGGTTCCTAGCACCAAGTGGCCCCAAGATGTAATTTTCTGCTGCAGAAAAGTACTTGACACGAGTATAAGCCGAGGGGGGCACTTTCAGCACAAAAAAATGTGCTGAAAAACTCGGCTTACACTCGAGTATATACGGTATGTAGGGGGTGGAAGCATCTGGCTCAGGCTCTCCTCAGTTCACTGAGAGGCTAAGCTAGGTGCCGGTCCAGGATTTTGGTCAGATGCTGACCAATCTTTGCAATCTTTGCCCAGCCTGGACCAGCTCTGTGACTCTGTGGCTTCAGCCGGCGGTCGGCTGAAAATGGGCCATAGGAGTGCAGAATGAACTGCACTCCTGTGATTCATAGGAGAAGTACAGCCAAACCAGCTTTGCTTGTACTTCCCTTTAAGGCTGAACGGTGACCAAAAAACGATTTTTGGCCTCTTGAACTGTAAAAATAACGTCACCATCTTCTCCAATCCAGAATCCTTACATTCATTCGAAAGAATACAAGGTGATTTCAGAATGGGCTAACTGCAGGGTAGACATGTGCACAACAAAAACATTTGTTTATTTTCGTTTCGTTCTTTTCGTTTTTGAAAAAAATTTGTTTTTTTTCGTTTCGTTTTTTTTGGTTTCCGTTGATTCGTAAGTCGTCGTAGTTCGTATTCGTAACGATTCGTACATTCGTAAGTCGTCGTTATTCGTAACGATTCGTACATTTGTAAGAGTTGTTTTTCGTTGATTCGTTTTTTTTGTTAGTTTAACTTTCGTTCATTTGTTTATTCGAAATTCGGACGCATTCGTAGTTATTCGTACATTCGTAACATTCGTAACATTCGTAATCGGAGCATAATTCATAATTTTATGTAATGTGTGCTATTATTAAATTTTAATAATTTCCGAATCGAAAAAAAAAAAAAGTTACGAATCGAAAAAAAAAAAAGTTACGAATCGAAAAAAAAGTTACGAATGTACGAATTTTTTTGTTCAATCCATTCGAAGCACGTTAAGCAGCACCATTGTAAAGCCCCATACACACGGTCGGACTTTTTCATCAATTTGGTCCGATCGGACAAGGTTGTTGAAAAATCAGACCGTGTGTATGCACCATCGGACAGTGTTCGTCGGTTTGTCCGTCGGACAAAGTCTTATCTCCTGCTGGAAAGATTTCCCGTCAACCCGGTCCGATCACACCAAATCCGATCGTGTGTACGCTTGTCCGACCGGACAAAGTGCTACGCATGCTCAGATCACATTACAAGACCAAAGCTATTGGCTACTAGCCTCTACGTAGTCCCGTCGTAGGCAACAAACGTCACCACGTTCAGAATGATCGGATTTACCGACAACTTTGTCCGATCGTGTGTACGCAAAACCAACATCAGACAAAGTATGACGGACATGGTCCGACGGACCTGGTCCACGGATTGTCCGCGCGTGTGTATGGGGCTTAAGGGACACGGAAAATTACCAATTCAACAAAAAAAAAAGTTACGAATGTACAAATTTTTTCGTTCATTTTCGTTGTTCCTTTTTTCGTTTTTCGGATTTTCGTTGCTTTTCGGATTCGTTCAATTCGAACGATTCGTTAATCGGATTCGTACGATTCGTTAATCGGATTCGTACGATTCGAACGATTCGTTATTCGGATTCGTACGATTCGTTCATTCGTACGAAAACGAACGAACGAAAAAAACGAAAAAAAAAACAAAAAAAAACAAAACAAATTGCACATGTCTACTGCAGAGCAAGCAACCAGTTGTGATCTGTGTGCCCCAGCTGGAACTGTAAGTTTTGGCACTGAACATCCAGCGCTGACTGTGCTGTATGAGGGGAATGCAAGTACAGGTACCGTATAACATGGCAGCAGCCACACATTGCATTCACTTCATTAGTGTTAATCATTCTCTGCAGCTATTATCTTTTGTACCACCACCCCCTCCCCTTAGAATGTAAGCTCTACGAGCCGGGCCCTCCTGTACCTTGTGTATTGAACTGTACTGTAATTGTGTTGTCCCCCCTATACATTGTAAAGCGATGCGTAAATTGTTGGCGCTATATAAATCGTGTATAATATAATAATAATAATAACATTTTTACAGTGTTCAGCTTTAAATATTTTAACCACTTAAGGACCGCCTCCTGCACATTTACGTCGGCAGAATGGCATGGCTGGGCACATCAACGTTCAGGTACATTGCTCTTTAAGAGCCCAGCCGTGGCTCGCGACCCGGTCCTGAGCTCCGTGAACGCGGCCGCGGGACCCGCGGACCCGATCCCCGCTGGTGTCCCACGATCGGGTCACAGAGCTGAAGAACGGGGAGAGGTCTGTGTAAACAAACCTCTCCCCGTGCTTCCTAGTGAGGCTGTCACTGATCGTCTGTTCCTTGTCATAGGGAAAGACGATCAGTGACGTCACATGCCAAGCCACGCCCCCTACAGTATGCCAAGCCACGCCCCCCTACAGACCCGATCGCTGCTGGTGTCCCGCGATCGGGTCACAGAGCTGAAGAACGGGGAGAGGTATGTGTAAACAAACCCCTCCCCGTGCTTACTAGTGAGGCTGTCACTGATCAGCTGTTCCTTGTCATAGGGAAAGACTATCAGTGATGTCACACACCAAGCCACGCCCCCTACAGTAAAAAACACACACACACAGGGCTCACTTAACCCCTCCCCGCCCCTAGTGGTTAACCCCTTCACTACCAGTGTCATTTACACAGGAATCAGTGCATTTAAATAGCACTGATTGCTATATAAATGACAATGGTCCCAAAAATGTGTCAAAAATGTCCGATGTGTCCGCCATAATGTCGCAGTCACAATAAAAATCGCTGATCGCCGCCCTTACTAGTAAATAAAAAAAATATAAATAAAAATGCTATAAAACTATCCCCTATTTTGTAAACGCTATAACTTTTGCGCAAACCAATCAATCGCTAATTGCGATTTTTTTTTTAACCAAAAACATGTAGAAGAATACGTATCGGCCTAAACTGAGGAAAAAACGTTTTTTTTATATATATTTTTGGGGATATTTATTATAGCAAAAAAAGTAAAAAATATTGAATTTTTTTAAAAATTGTCGCTCTATTTTTGTTTATAGCGCAAAAAAATAAAAACCGCAGGGGCGATCAAATACCACCAAAAGAAAGCTCTATTTGTGGGAAAAAAAAGGACGCCAATTTTGTTTGGGAGCCACGACGCACGACCGCGCAATTGTCAGTTAAAGCCACGCAGTGCCGAAAAAAGGGGCCTGGTCCTTTGGCTGCAAATTGGTCCGGGGCTGAAGTGGTTAAGAACTGTTAGCATAAAACATTTACTGAACAAGAACATGACATATTTTTGGGTGGGCAAGGTAGCCAAAAAAGAAAAAAACAGGCACAGATTTAACATACTGTATATATAATTTAAGAAATATAAAAAACATTTTTGTGTATAAAATGCAAAATGTAACCATTTGGTTATATATATAATGACTTTTAATAAAGATGATACTTAAAATGTTGAAGAAAAAAACTCAATAAATAGTTTCAGAATTTTTAGAATTTTGAATAGCTCCTTTGCAAGCATTAAAAACATTTTAATATAGCTTCTGCCAGGTTCTTCCAAAGTCTGGTATTAAGGTGTCTAGCGAACCAATGTTTTTGACTTTGCCCTAAAAAACTTTCTTACTTACTCTCCTCAGATCCTAAGGATATTTTCAACTGTACGTTCATCCAACAATTTGAGATTGCTTTTGTGCATGCAGCGGAGGTATATGCAGCTGTCTAAGGCGCCCGGGTTATAAAGTATAGTGTGTTCCTCCACTTCAGGCTTTGCCTTTGAAATGGTAAAAGAAAACATTCTGGGGGGTAACAGCTTCAATTTTGATTTATTTTCCTTGATCTAGAGCAGTGGTCATCAACCCTGTCCTCAGGGCCCACTAACAGGACAGGTTTTATGCATTACCTTGGGGGGAGATGCAGACTAGAATACTGCAATCACTGAGCAGCAAATGATATCACCTGTAATGTATTTCAGTTATCTTGCAAACCTGGCCTGTTAGTAGGCCCTGAGGACAGGAGTTGATGATCACTGATCTAGAGTGTGCGCTTCCTGGCATTAAAGCGGAGCTCCACCCTAAAGTGAAACTTCCGCTCATCGGATTCCTCCCCCCTTCCGGTGTCACAATTGTCACCTTTCGAGGTGGGGACAGGATACCTGTCTTTGACAGGTATCCTTTCCCTTCTCCGTAAGTACGCCGCGGCGCGATCGCGCCGTGACGTCACCGCGGGGCTCCCTCCTCCTCCTCCCTCGGCCGCCGGGCTAATAGGAGAGAGGAGCGGGTCCTCGCGCATGCGCAGTAGGGTTCCCGGCGTGAAGCCGAAAGGTTACACTGCCAGGTTACCTTACCCGCAATGGCGGCGGCAGCAGCTGACAGCTGATGGAGACATCAGCTGCGGTGCCGACATCGAGGAACTGCAGGACAGGTGAGTGTCCATTTATTAAAAGCCAGCAGCTGCAGTATGTGTAGCTACTGGCGTTTAATATTATTTTTTTTCCCCGAAACACCCCTTTAACCGCTTCCCGACCGCCTCCTGCACATATATGTCAGCAGAATGGCACGGCTAGGCAAAAGCACGTATATATACGTCCCCTTTAATTGCCTAGCCGTGGGGTCGCGCGCCCTGGTTGGGAGCTCCGTGACCACGGCCGCGGAACCAGCGGACCCGATCGCATACCTGTACGTGGCTCTTTAAGTGCCCAGCCGTGGGTCACAAGCATGCCGCCGGCGGTGCGCTCGCGACCCGGTCCTGAGCTCCGTGACCGTAACCGCGGGACCAGCGGACCCGATCGCCGATGGTGTCCCGCGATCGGGTCACAGAGCTGAAGAACGGGGAGAGGTCTGTGTAAACAAACCTCTCCCCACGCTTCCTACACTGCCTGTCACTGATTGTCTGTTCCCTGTCATCGGGAAAGCCGATCAATGACGTCAGACGTACAGCCACGCCCCCTTACTGTAAAAAAAAAAAAAAAAACACAACTCGTCACACTTAGCCCCTCCCCGCCCCCTAGTGGTTAACTCCTTCACTGCCAGTGTCATTTACATAGGAATCAGTGCATTTAAATAGCACTGATTTCTATATAAATGACAATGGTCCCAAAAATGTGTCAAAAATGTCCGATGTGTCCGCCATAATGTCGCAGTCACAATAAAAAACGCTGATCGCCGCCATTACTAGTAAAAAAAAAAAAATATTAATAAAAAAAAGGTATAAAACTATCCCCTATTTTGTAAACGGTATAACTTTTGCGCAAACAAATCGATAATCGCTAATTGCGATTTTTTTTTTTTACCAAAAAAATATGTAGAAGAATACGTATCGGCCTAAACTGAGGAAAAAAATGTTTTTTTTATATATTTTTTGGGGATATTTATTATAGCAAAAAGTAAAAAAATATTGCATTCTTTTCAAAATTGTCGCTCTATTTTTGTTTATAGCGCAAAAAATAAAAACTGCAGGGGCGATCAAATACCACCAAAATAAAGCTATATTTGTGGGGAAAAAAAGGACGCCAATTTTGTTTGGGAGCCACGTCGCACGACCGCGCAATTGTCAGTTAAAGCGACGCAGTGCCGAATCGCAAAAAGGGGCCTGGTCCTTTGGCTGCCAATTGGTCCGGGGCTGAAGTGGTTAATGTGGCTGATGTGCAGTGTGTGCATGTTAAATCAAGGAACATGAGATCCAAACTGAAGCGGTTATCCATGGAAACCTATGTTACTCATGGAAACCTTCTTTTGTCATTTAAAAGGTAAAGCCTAATTGGTTTTAGATAGATATAGTGCTGTAGTCTTGTTCTTCAGCCCAAATCTGAGCACAGCTAGCCACGGAATGGATGGAACCAATACTTATATCTTTATTGCCACTAAACTTCCACAGTGTAGACCCAAGTAAGATGGAGACTCAACCATCTTCCAGAGCTAGGCTACTAGAAAAAGTTTATATTCATCATCAGTTTCTTTGTTTTCTTACTTGGTTATGAGGTCTATCCCAAGATATTTTTTAAACCTAGGAATGTCCCTAGGAATACTACTTCCAATAAAATTCTTGTTTTTTATTGTCTTCCCAGCTGGCACGGTCAGTATCAATTTAAATTGGTTCCAAAGGCTGAAAGTATTTTTTACCTTTGTGCATTCTATGCATGAAGGTAAAAAACATTCAGTATGCTGCCCCACCCTAAGCCCCCGTACACACGGTCGGAAAATCCGACCACAAAATCCGTCAGACTTTTTCCGACGGATTTTGTCCGACACTGGTGTTGCATACACACGGTCGGACAAAGTTGTCGGAAAATCCGATCATTCTGAACGTGGTGACGTTCGTTGCGTACGACGGAACTACGTAGAGGCTAGTAGCCATTAGCTTTGGTCTCGTAATTTGATCTGAGCACGCGTGGCACTTTGTCCATCGGAATTCTCTACACACGATCGGAAAAAGTCAGATCGGATTTTGTTGTCGGAAAATTTGAGAGCAGGATCTCCAATTTTTCAGTCGGAATGTCCGACGGAAAAAGTCCGATGGAGCCCACACACGGGCGGATTTTCCAACAACATGGTCCGATCGGACAATTTCTGTCGGAATTTCCAACCTTGTGTACGGGGCATAATTCTTACCCAAGCCCAATCACGATCCAGTGATATGCATGAGAGTGGCTACTCTCCCAGGGTTCTGCATATTGATTGACTGAGCTCACAGCCAGTAAGGAGACAGTTGGCGTGAGCCCACCGTTCTGTGTGTCTTATGGATTGGGAGCGAGCAGGCACGAGTTCCCCCATAGCAAGCAGCTTGCTTTGGGGCACTCAGGGAAGAGTAGGGGCCGGGAGCGTCAGTGGGGGACCCGAGAAGAGGAGGATTGGGGGCTGCTCTGTGCAAAACCACATCACAGAGCAGGTAAGTATAACACGTTTGTTATTTTAAAACATAAAAAAAATACCATTAATGTCACTTTAAGTACACTGCTTGAGCAGCAAAGTGTAACAAAACTGGGGTTCCTAGGGTTGGGGGTTTGTGCAGGGCCAGAAATCGGGTAATGCATACCGCCGGCTTCATATCACAATTCTTACTGAAGCTTAAACTGAAGCATCATCCGCACGCAAACATGCCGTCTCTTGGCCCCTTGGTCCTTGGCACCGAGAGGCTGCATATTTGCGTGAATTGCTGTCACTACAGCTGTGCCGAGAGCGTGTGTGATGCGTGCACCCGGCACAGTTAGACGGCTTTCACACCAAGCCGCCTATAGCGTCGGGGGTAAAACGCCTTTTTTATTAGCAGCGTTTTACCATCGGTTTTGGGGCGCATTTCGGGCGCTAGCGTGGCGCTTTTACCCCAGCTAGCGGCCGAGAAAGGGTTAAACCGCCCGCAATAGCGGCGTTTTGCTGGCGGTATTACAGCGCTGCCCCATTGATTTCAATGGGGAGCAGCAGTGGAGGAGTGGTGAACACACCACTCCTTCACCGCTCCAAAGAAGCTGCTGGCAGTACTTTTCCTGACGTCCTGCCAGCGCACCGCTGCAGTGTGAAAGCCCTCGGGCTTTGACACTGCAGACAATGGAGCAGCAGTTTGAGGGCGGATGGCAGGCGCTAGTTCTAATGCTATAGCGCCTGTAAACGCCACTCGGTGTAAAAGGGGTCTTAGGGGCACCTAACCTGAAAGCTCCCGATTGCTGCTCGCGATCTGGAGTTTTTCGGATCTGAGTTTATGGATCACATGACCGCCGTGATCTTAAAGCGTAAGTAAACCCATCGATTTAAGAGTTTCAAAAAAACAGTTACATTCCCGGCATGCCAGGAATGCTTACTGCGCATTGGCTGTGCTCTCAACCAAACTTTAAACCCATCCAATGGCTGGTGTCATAACGGATCACATGTGCAGCACCGTGGCAGTTGAAGATTAAGCAGAGGCAAAGATGGCAGCTTCCTTGGCTGAAAACGATAGGGGGGTTTACTTCCACTTTAAGCCCCGCCCTGCCTCCCAGAGTGATAAACTTCTTAAAGGGCAGTTCCATTGTCTGGGACATAACATGATGTATCCAGGCGGCATTTGTGAAAAGCCATGAAGAAATCATACTGTGCAGATGAAAATGAAATCACTATGTTTGTTAAAAGACTTAAATGACAAACAGCATGTACTATAACCAATATGTACATCCCTTTAACCACTTCAATACCGCCTTATAGTCATATGACGCCCACAAGGTGGATCTCCCATCCTGGGTGGGCGTCATATGACGTCCTCGCATTCCCGGCCACCTGGGGGGGCGCGCGCGGCATCGCTCGTGACCCGGTGCGAGTGCCCGGCGGCCGCGATGTCCGCCGGGCACCCGCGATTGCTCGTTAAAACAACGGGACCATGCGGCTGACGTCCTGTCAGCGGAGAGGAGACCGATCATGTGATCCCAGTATGGAGGAACACATGATCGGTCTCCTCCACTTGAGTCCCCTCCCCCCACAGTTAGTATCACTCCTATAGGGAACACATTAACCCCTGCAGCGCCCCCTAGTGTTAACCCCTTCCCTGACAGTCACATTTACACAGTAATCATTGCAATTTTATAGCAACGATCGCTGTGTAAATGTGAATGGTTCCAAAAATGTGTCAAAAGTGTCCGAAGTGTCCGCCGCAATGTCGCAGTCACGAAAAAAAAAAATCGCAGATCGCCGCCATTACTAGTAAAAAAAAAAAAAATCAATAAATCTATCCCCTATTTTGTAGACGCTATAACTTTTCAAACCGATCAATATACGCTTATTGCGATTTTTTTTTACCCAAAAATATGTAGAAGAATATGTATCGGCCTAAACTGAGGAAAAAAATATTTTTTTTTAAAAAAAAAATGGGATATTTATTATAGCAAAAAGTTAAAAATATTGTGTTTTTTTTCAAAATTGTCGCTCTTCTTTTGTTTATAGCGCAAAAAATAAAAAACCGCAGAGGTGATCAAATACCACCAAAAGAAAGCTCTATTTGTGGGGGAAAAAAGGACGTCAATTTTGTTTGGGTGTAACGTCGCACGACCGCGCAATTCTTAGTTAAAGCGACGCAGTGCCGAATCGCAAAAAAGTGCTCTGGTAAGGAAGGGGGTAAAATGGCCCGGTGCTGAAGCGGTTAAAGGAGCACAGTCAAGCAACAAGCTTTTTTATAGGATAGCATAAAACAGCAGAGCAACATCCTAGACCTAAGATCATGAATAATATCAGTCCAACACAGCAAGTTTATAAGTATTTGCAGCCATTATAAGTTTACTCAATATACGGTACTTTAAATTCCTTTTTGATACATGGTGCAATTAATTGGATTTTGTTACACTGTCAGCACAAACACCCGAACATAACTAAGTTCTAACATAACAGATCCACAATGCATTGCATTGAATGTGACTTGTCCATCCAGAAGTAAATGTCCTAGAGCAGAAGTTGAAATGTAGCCGAGTTCCTCTTTTCCTGGGAAATAAAATTGATGTTAAGCGAGAGTGACTGTCCGACCCCCCCGTCTGGCCGGTGTAAACTGTCCTTTAATCTTGAGGGTGGAAAAGCGATCATTCAGTGTGACATTAGTCTGCAGAATACAGAAGATTGCATTAGCACTTTTCTTTGTTACATTTGCCACCCTTTGCTAAAACAATCCTTGACACATATCATAGAAAAATACAACATTTAGGTCAATGGTAACCACTGAATAACCATTGAATATGAATTTAAACACAGTTTATGTCACAGAATAGACATGTGCAATTCGTTTTGTTTTTTTTTTTTTGTTATTTTAGTTCGTTCGTTTTCGTACAAATGAACGAACGATTCGATAAAAATTTTAACGAATAACGAATCGTTCGAATCGAACAAATCCGAAAAAATAGATAAATTAGAAACAACGAATGTACGAATGAAGAAAATCCGAAAAAACGAAAAACAGGAACAACGAAAATGAAAATGAACGAAAAAAATTCGTACATTCGTAACTTTTTTTTTTTTTTTGTTGAATTGGTCATTTTCTGTGTCTCTTACAATGGCGCTGCTTAACGTGCTTCGAATGGATTGAACAAAAAAATTCGTACATTCGTAACTTTTTTTTTTTTTCGAATCGTAATTTTCCGTGTCTCTTACAATGGCGCTGCTTAACGTGCTTCGAATGGATTGAACGAAAAAATTTGTACATTTGTAACTTTTTTTTTTTTTCGATTCGTAATTTTCCGTGTCTCTTACAATGGCGCTGCTTAACGTGCTTCGAATGGATTGAACGAAAAAATTCGTACATTCGTAACTTTTTTTTTTTTTTTCGAATCGTAATTTTCCGTGTCTCTTACAATGGCGTTGCTTAACGTGCCTCAAATAGATTGAACGAAAAAATTTGTACATTCGTAACTTTTTTTTTCAATTCGTAATTTTCCGTGTCTCTTAAAATTTAATAGCATACACATTACATAAAATTATGAATTATGCTCCGATTACGAATCTACGAATGTTACGAATGTGCGAATAAATACGAATGCGTCCGAATTTCGAATAAACGAATATTAAACTAACGGAAAAACGAATCAACGAAAAAAACTCTTACGAATGTACGAATCATTATGAATACGAATCGTTACGAATCAACGGAAACGAAAAAAACGAAACAAAAATAAACAAATTTTTTTGTTGTGCGCATGTCTATTACAGAATAAAACACAAGCTTGCCTTTATATAATTTTCTACCTGTGCCTAATGATCAACTGAATGTACCTGGGCTCAGTTTGGAAGTAACGTATACAGTACCTGTGCTCAATTCCTAATAGCTCTACATATATATATTCCATCAGGTAATAAAGAGGTGTGACCACATGTTAACACCAAAAATTCTGGAAGAACCCTCTGCACACTATTATATACCCTCTCTAGCAAACGTTCATGAAAAGATAGCAGAGGTTTAATTTGGGGTACGCTTGGTGAACTTTACTGAAATTCATATGTTGAATCAGAAGCCCACTGAAATCAATGGGAACTGAATCTCTAATGGGTAATGGGCAAGGGATTGTCAAATAAAGGGCACAGGAAGCTGAGCAGCACCCTGGAGGACAGGTACCAAAGCAAACAAATACTGTATATACTCGAGTATAGGCCGACCCGAATATAAGCCGAGGCACCTAATTTTACCGCAAAATACTGGGAAAACGTATGGACTCGAGTATAAGCCTAGGGTGAGAAATGCGCAGCTACTGTAAGTGGAAAAGAGGGTCAACAATGCCCATTTGCAGCCTCACTGTGCCCATTTGCAGCCATAGGTCCCCCAAACTTCAAACTTGGTAGTTAAGGGTTCCTAGACGCCCCCTAGCTGAAGGGTCCCGAAATGACATTGCTGCAAATGGACACAGTTGACCGAATTGCCGATGCAAACTCTGCCGAACGCATAAACCTGCGTTTTCATGCCGCGTTTAGCCACGTTTTACCACATTTGCGTCTATAAGCGTTTGTAAAGATAACATCATATAGACCCTCCCCCAAGCTCAGAAAGCATGTATTATTAACTATTTCTGCCATTTTGATCAGAGTGAGCAGCAGAGAGAGCCGTTGTACACTTGCATTTGCCTCTATTTCTGTGGTTCGTTTTTGGAAATGGATCCCATATTGAATATATGTCAGGAAATGCTCCAGAGGTCCAGAGTCAGAGCTCGTCGATATTGGACCCGTCCGTTGATGGCACAGCGAATGTCCGTTGGATATTTCACAAACATGGTGGGGGGTTTGGGGCTGACTAGACATTGGTATGCAGGTTTTTCTTTGTGAAAAAAAGACATTGCTATGCTTTGGTCAGACTAGGTGGAGTCACTGATTAGATTAGAAATTGGATGAAGGGTTGGGGCAAAGAAGTGGAGGCATTCCTCATTGTCTAAGCTACCTAAAAAAATAGAGTTTTTTTATGGCATTGCATCAGTGAGTATATATGCTCTATGAACTATCTAAAGTAATTACGACATTTTAAACCAATTTTTTTAGTATTTTTTATGGTTTACCATCATATTTCTGAGTTTTGTGGTCCAAAAAATTGGGTTACTTTAAAAACGCTTATAAACGCAAACACGGCTAAACGTGGAAAAGCAAAGTGTCTGAACACATTTTTTTGCTTCTGGAAAAATGAGGTTAAACGCAACTGCATAAAAACGGGAAAAAACGAGACTGTGTACATGAACAGTTGAAAAAAGTGTCCAACTGCCTCTGAACGCGCGTTTTAACAGCGTCTCGTGTGCATGGGGCCTAAAAAATACTTTTTCATACAAATGCATGGCACAGCAGGCACATATCAGGAATATGAAATGTTGGGTTAAACCGCCTAAGGACCGCCTCCTGCACATATACGTCATCAGAATGGCACGGCTGGGCACAATCACATACCTGTACGTGGCTCTTTAAGTGCCCAGCCGTGGGTCACAAGCATGCCGCCGGCGGCGCGCTCGCGACCTGGTCCTGAGCTCCGTGACCGTGGGACCAGCGGACCCGATCGCCACTGGTGTCCCGCAATCGGGTCACAGAGCTGAAGAACGAGGAGAGGTCTGTGTAAACAAACCTCTCCCCGTCCTTCCTACGGAGCCTGTCACTGATCGTCTGTTCCCAGTTATCGGGAAAGACGATCAGTGATGGCAGATGCCAAGCCACGCCCCCTACAGTTAAAAAAAACACACACACTTAACCCCTAGTGGTTAACCCCTTCAATGCCAGTGTCCTTTACACAGAAATCAGTGCATTTAAATAGCACTGATTGCTGTATAAATGACAATGGTCCCAAAAATGTGTCAAAAATGTCCGATGTGTTCGCCATATTGTCGCAGTCACAATAAAAATCGCTGATTGCCGCCATTATTAGTAAAAAAAAAATATTAATAAAAATGCTATAAAACTACCCCTATTTTGTAAACGCTATAACTTTTGCGCAAACCAATCAATAATCGCAAATTTTTTACCAAAAATATGTAGAAGAATACGTATCGGCCTAAACTGAGGAAAAATATATTTTTTTATATATTTTTGGGGGATATTTATTATAGCAAAAAGTTAAAAATATTGAATTTTTTTTCAAAATTGTCGCTCTATTTTTGTTTATAGCGCAAAAAATAAAAACCACAGAGGTGATCAAATACCTCCAAAAGAAAGCTCTATTTGTGGGGGAAAAAAGGACGCCAATTTTGTTTGGGAGCCACGTTACACGACCGCGCAATTGTCAGTTAAAGCGACGCAGGGCCGAAATCGCAAAAAGGGGCCTGGTCCTTTGGCTGTCAATTGGTACGGGGCTTACCGTATATACTCGAGTATAAGCCGAGTTTTTCAGCACATTTTTTTGTGCTGAAAGTGCCCCCCCCCCTCGGCTTATACTCGAGTCAAGCACTTTTCTGCAGCAAAAAAAAATATTTCCGACCCGACTTTGGGGCCCCGTATCTCGGGGCCACTTGGGTCTTGGGATCCCAAATTTGGTGTGCCAACCCAGTTGAACTAGCACTAAGTGGCCCAGAGATACAGGGCCCCAAAGTCGGTTCAGAAAATGTCATTCTCTGCTGCAGAAAAGTGCTTGACATTTTCTGACCCGAGTTTGGGGCCCCATATCTCGGGGATACTTGGAGCTAGGAACCCCAAATTTGGCATTCAAACCCAATTGAACTAGCACTACAACATATCCAAAGATGGGGTTCCTAGCACTAAGTGGCCCCGAGATACAGGGCCCCAAAGTCGGTTCAGAAAATGTCATTCTCTGCTGCAGAAAAGTGCTTGACATTTTCTGACCCGAGTTTGGGGCCCCATATCTCGGGGATACTTAGAGCTAGGAACCCCAAATTTGGCATTCAAACCCAGTGGAATTAGCACTACAACATATCTAAAGATGGGATTCCTAGCACTAAGTGACCCCGAGATACAGGGCCCAAATCGGTCAACTGTGTCCATCTGCATGGGCACAGTGAGGCTGCAAATGGGCATTGTTGACCCTCTTTTCCACTTACAGTAGCTGCGCAGTTCTCACTCTAGGCTTATACTCGAGTCAATAAGTTTTCCCAGTTGTTTGTGGTAAAATTAGGTGCCTCGGCTTATATTCGGGTCGGCCTATACTCGAGTATATACGGTAAGTGGTTAAATATTCTTTATTTTACAGTTTTCAGGATAAGAACATTTTCAGCAAGTACACAAAACACCTTTTGATCTTGCCAAAAATGCAGTGTCCTTGTGATCTGGAAAGAAAGCAAGAACTTGTCTTGGTTAAACTACTAATCCCCCTTATAATGTAGATGAATAAAGACAGACAAGTCCAGCCTGTGTGACAACCATGGCTGTCACATAATTACAATGGAGGAAAAAGCATAGACATTAATTATTTGTAGGATCACCAGGTGAAAATAAAGCCAAAACAAGTATGAAAAAAACAAAACAAATGCAGCCACTACATATAAATCCTAGAAAACTGTAATATATAATACACTTGTAGTTTTGGGTTGAGATACACTTTTCTTTAGACATGAGTAATGTAGCTTGAGTCTTTCACAGTTTGCTGCCCTTGTGTTCCCTTGCAGTTTGTGCATTATTGTCACCACTGCAACCACTTTTGCTATGTTAGGCATTACATTCCAGGTCTGAGTAATTGAGATAAAAAATGAACTCACGTGATTAGCCATAGCTCGGAAGTTGAATCGCAAAGGCACGCCTTTGGGAGGAGGTCCTGTTTTCTTAAATTTACCACCAGGTTGCTTCATTCCTGGTTTGATGGCTCTGTGACATTGATTAAAATAGGGGGACATTGGTTTTCTAGAAATGACATAGCCTAGGCAGCATTTGCACAATAGAATCAAAATATGACAAATCCATTTATCAATACAGCAAGGGGGTTCAGTAATTCAAAATGGCATATTTAACATCCAGCAAGAGGGCACAAATATTAACAGCATGCATAACCAGCCAATCAGATTTCTACTTTAATCATTTTAGGGCAGTCACATTGAAAACAGTCAATGATCTCTGTTTCCTATGTGTTATTTCATGTTGCTCTTCTTATGCCCCGTACACACGGTCGGAAATTCCGAACCACAAAATCCGTCGGATTTTTTCCGACGGATTTTGTCCGACACTGGTGTTGCATACACACGGTCGGACAAAGTTGTCGGAAAATCCGATCATCCTGAACGTGGTGACGTTCGTTGCGTACGACGGGACTACGTAGAGGCTAGTAGACAATAGCTTTGGTCTTGTAATGTGATCTGAGCATGCGTGGCACTTTGTCCGTCGGAATTCGCTACACATGATCGGAAAAAGTCCGATAGGACTTTGTTGTCGGAAAATTTGAGAGCAGGAGATAAAACTTTGTCCGTCAAAAAATCAGACGGAAAAAGTCCGATGGAGCCCACACACGGTCGGAATTTCCGACAACATTGTCAGATAGGACATTTTCCGTCGGAAAATCCGACCGTGTGTATGGGGCATTAGACTGACCTTCCTCAGTATATATGCCTCATTACTGACGTTGAGTACTGGGGTTATGGCAGCATCTAGCTGCCATAACCCAATTATTTTTTTCTGTGGGCACTTTGGCGTCAGCTTTGGCGTCAGCTAAAAGTGATCCCGGCGGGATCACTTTTCGAGACGGTGGGAGAGGTGCCCCCCTCACCCCCACTGATTTCCGGTAGTTTCCTGGTTCACCAAAGCCGCCTGTAAACCGGAAGCAATCCGATCCTGATGGCCCCCACTCGGCTCTATGTCCGTGGAGGACCGAAGCGACCTTTGACATCACTTCTGATTCTCAGGCATAAAGTAAATGTTTTTTTTTTTTAAGTCAAAGTGTCAAATGTTTTTTATTCTTTTGCTTTTAATGGTAAATTAGAGATCTCGGGTCTTTTTGACCCGGGACTGTGACATCATAAGGGGCGGGGTCACCGTGTGACATCAGCCGGTGACCCCCCCGTCCCTATATAAGTGGCCCCCCAAGCGTTGCGGCCATTACAAGCGGAGACAGCGTTGTGTCAACATCAGGAGAAGAAGAAAGAAGGAAGAAGAAGGAGAAGAAGCAGAAGGCGGCGGCGGCAACAGCGACGAACCAGAAAGCCGGGCCAACACTAGTAAAAGAGCTGCAAGAAGATAGTGGAGGCCCGGCAGAACAAACGAAGAGCGGGACAAGAGCCCCGAAGTCGGAGGAAGACCCCAAAAGTCGGAAGAAGACCCCCGGAGCTGTCTAGTAAAGTACCCCGACTGTCTGCAGACCCCGACAACCAGTGTTGATCATCTTACTTTAAAAAGTAATTAGTTAAGTTACAAATTACTTCTCCCAAAAAGTAATTGCGTTAGTAACTCAGTTACTACATTGGAAAAGTAATTAGTTACACAGCAAAGTAACTGACTTTTTTTTTAAATATTCTATACGTGTAACTAAGGGGCGGGTCTAGTATTACTGTAAGCAAGGGGCGCATTTTATTATTATTGTTATATATCGTGTAACCAAGGGGCTGCTCTATTATTACTCTAACCAAGGGGCAGATCTGTTATAGCGTGTAAGCAAGGGGCGGGTCTATTATTATTATATCGTGTAAGGGGCGGATGGCTACAGAAGAGGGCGAATGTTAAATTAATGGGCAGAGCTCGATATATAACAATAATAATAAATGTGCCCCTTGGTTACAGTAATACTAGACCCGCCCCTTAGTTACATGATAGACGCCCCTTGCAGAGTAGCACGAGCATCAGGAGCGTGTGGCATCGCCTCGTACAATTACATGTTAACTGCACCTGCGCGGAGTAGAATTCACTCAGAGCTGTTTAGGTTCGGCAATTTTCGGAAGCTCCGTAGTCCTTCGTACTGCTCAAGCCCTGCGCCTGCGCAGTACAGGGGGTCCTTATCCGGCGGGGGAACTTTTTCGGCAGGACACTGGAATTACACTACTGCCATCTAGTGGCGGTAGATGTAATTGGGGTAACTAAGCCAAAGTAATGGGAACTGAGTTACCATGAGGGGAAAAGTAATCAGTTAGATTACTCATTACCCTCTAAAGTAACTGCGTTAGGTAACTCAGTTTATTTTAACTCAGTTACTTACATCACTGCCGACAACCAACGGCCAGGGTTGTTGGGAAGAGGCCCTTGTCCTCATCAACATGGGGACAAGGTGCTTTGGGGTGGGGGGGCCGCACTCCCCCATGTTGAGGGCACGCAGCCTGGCTCGTCCCCACCCCCTTTCCTGACCGGCCAGGCTGCGTGCTCGGATAAGGGTCTGCTATGGACTTTGGGGGGGACCCCCACGCCATTTTTTCGGCGTAGGGATTCCCCTTTAAATCCATACCAGGTGACGGGGCTAGCAAAGTGTCAATCTCGCCGATAGAGGCGGCGGCATTGACTTCTTTCACTAGTCCCGTCTTCCTGGAGTCACGTTCAAAATTAACGGACTTTACTCCGTGTGTGGGGCAAGTCCGTTCATTTCAAAAGTCCCGCGGACTAGCACACAGACGGCCGGATTGTCCGCCGGACTGCCGAGTCCAGCAGGTAATTTTGAGTCAAGACTTCTTTCTAAGTCCGCCGGATTTTGGGAAGAAAAAGTCAGCCGGAGCCCACACACGGGGCGGATTGTCCGGCAGACTCTGGTCCGATCGTGTGTACACGGCATAACTCGCGGTTTCATTTCATACAGATTTCATCCTAAAATAAAAATGATTAACTCATACTCACTGTGAACCTCGATTTGCTTTAGGGTTAGGGACAGATACTGTTAGAGTTGTTCCAAAGCCCTCATCGTTTTGCCACCTGTTAAAAAAATACATGAAACATCTCAATTTCTATTTGTTAAATTTGGCATATACCTGTACATACAAATACACTTTATACATACATAAACACACTACATATAGCAGATCCATACATACTGTACATATAGACATATAAGCACAAACCTTCTGGTGTTCAGCTGCCTGTTACCACGGTTGATCTTGAACTGCTGTGTTAGCTGGAAGCAGACAACATAAAAAGGTTTAGATTTCAGTAGGGTAACCAATACGAGTTATACCACTAATTCTGTGCTGAAAAAGTTCTATGAATTCCATTTTTTTTTAAACTAGCCATATGGAAGGAGTGTGCCTCAAAACAATTTGGTCACAGCGATACTTGCTGCCTAATCACACGATGGATCTGGAACATGTACCTGCATACCCCAGGGCTCAAGCATGCATACAGAAAAACAGAAGTACTGCCTATTTTGCGCACTGGGGTAAGGGTTTACAAGTAAATATTTTATAATGGATTACTGATTATTACTATAGGGATAGTTTTACACTTTAATTTTATTTTGAACAAGCATTTAATTTTTCTTTAAAGGTTCTTTTTTTTTGAATAAAAATAACAAGTATGCCTATACTTACCTGCACCTTACCTTTTGCACAGAGCAGCACCGATTCTCTTCTTCTGGGGTGCCTTGCCAGCACTCCAGTCCCCTCCTCTTCATCGGGTACCCCCAGGGAAAGCCGCTTTCCCTGGGGGCACCCATGCGGGCTAGCCGGCCCCTGCTCCCGTGTCACTGGATTTGAATGACAGCAGCGAGAGCTAATGGCTGGAGCCGTTGCGCTCGTGCACATTGCTGGATCAGATCAGATCAGATCAGATCAGGGTACTTAAGGTGCTGAAGTCACGTGTTCGGGGTTCGGCCGTAGCTGCCTGTTTCTGAATCTGGACCGGGGTAGCCCCGCGAGGGGTCCCGGGCCCGGGAGTGTCTGCCGTCCCGCAACATGGTTCTTCTGACTAGCCCCATAGACCCGCTTGGTCTGGGGCAAAGGATCCATCTGTTCCCGAGTCTCGGAACGGCTGGTCCGAGGCGCAGTAACTGAGGGAGGATTCAAGGGGTCCGGGTGCGCTCTCAACTTGGAGGGGCACCGCAGCTCGTGTAAGCAACTGGGGTAGGACTCTTCGGAGGAGGGCCAACAAGCTGGCATCCCAAGAAGTGCCTGGTTGCTGGGTTGTCAAGGACATTAACGAATCGGCAGTACTGCCAAGGAGACAGAAAATGTTTCAGGTACCGCGGAAAGGTTCCTGTTTCATTCTCGGTTGAGACTTTATTCAAGGTCAGAGACTTTGCAAGTTTCGGATCAAAGTGCTGACTGCCATAATCTCTGGCCAGAGATTGTTCGGCTTTGAAGTGCCCAGCTGCGAGTGGCTACTCTCTGGGTTTGTGTCAGAGACTTTTCAATTGTCAGAAGTTCAAGGTGCCTGAGTTTCTTCACCCCTTACCCTCTGTTCCCATACGAGACTGTGTTTGTTGGATGTTACCCCTGCAAATAAAAACCTTTCTAAAGGACTTTTATGGTGTCAGCGTCCGAAGTTGTTGGGTACTAACACTGGGAACCCCTAGACATGGAAGAACAAGCCAAGCGGAGGTAACCGGTAAGCCCAAAAGTCAAGGCCGCCCCATCGAGGGTTATGGCCGCTACACACCTCTTTCATGTTAAAGCTGAAATCTAGAGGGGCTTGTTTCCGAGCATGTGTCGAATAGTTTCCGAGCATGCGTTGGAATTTTGCGTGTCGGAATTGCATACACACGATCGAAAAATCCAATAGAAAGGTTTTCCGTCTGAAAAATTAAGATCAGGCTCTCAATCCAAAGTCCGTCGGAAATGCTGACAGAAAAAGACCGTTGGGCACACACACGGTCAGAAAATCCGATGAGAGGCTCCCATCGGACTGTTTCCATCGGAAATTCCGACCGTGTGTACGCGGCATAAGGCTCTGTGGTGACCAGCACTTGAAGCACTGAAACTCTTCCCCCGAAGTAAAAGACTGCCTTTAGTGTAATGCCCCATAGGTATTCGTCTTCTGTGAGAGTGAAGGGGTCACAAGAAGACTTCAAGGACTGTTATAAGGTCCTACTGTGGGAACACACTCCTTGGAGTTCTTAGCTTTAGCACTGCCTTTGTGAACTGCTCAACCAAACGGTCACTTACCCATCTCTTTTTTTGTGAAAGCTGAATGCTACAGGGTTTCTCTCTTATAGATTTTACTTGGTTCTGTAGGTGGGCATAGGGGAGGAGCTTTACCACTAGTATGCTTCCATGCAGACACCAGGAAATAAATTGCTTGGCTGAAAAACTGCTTTGATATAAGTGTAAAGCCCCATACACACGGTCGGAAAATCCGACCACCAAATCCATCGGATTTGGTCCGACGGATTTAGTCCGACACTGGTGTTGCATACACACGGTCGGACAAAGTTGTCGGAAAATCCGATCATTCTGAACGTGGTGACGTTTGTTGCGTACGACGGAACTACGTAGAGGCTAGTAGCCAATAGCTTTGGTCTTGTAATGTGATCTGAGCATGCGTGGCACTTTGTCCGGTCGGAATTCGCTACACACGATCGGAATTGGTGTGATCGGACTTTGTTGTCGGAAAATCTATCCAGCAGGAGATAGAACTTTGTCCGTCGGACAATCCGATGGAAACTGTCCGATGGTGCCTACACACGGTCGGAATTTCCGACAACATTGTCCGATAGGACAGAATCCATCGGAAAATCCGACCGTGTGTATGGGGCTTTACTGTGAAGTTAGTTGTTTGCTTGTCGTTCAACTTAAATATGAAGATCTCAGACATTTTTGCTTTTTAATTCATACATCAATTTCCTATATCAGCACTACTTACTCTTCTGTTTTCATCAACTGGATTTCTTCTTTGTTGGCTTTGACCAGTTCTAAACGGTTGTGCCCTGATTTGTAAGTTGTTTTTGCTGTAATAAACATTATCATTATTACTTGCTAGTCACAATTGGAGATTATGCTAAATTGTGCTTTATTTAAATGTTCTGCGTTTTCGCTATAACAGCTTTTACCACTACATCAGAGACACCACAATAACCAAACCTTACCTGCATGCTGTACTACCTGGATACTATGACATCAGGATTTTTTTTTTTTAAGACAATATTTATATACTTTTGAACATACAGTTTAGAACAATAGGTGAAATGGCTTCCATCTAGACAATACAATTTCCATTTTGCATTTTTCCAATTTCCATTTTGCAATTCATTTTTTAAAACAGAGCATATAACTGGTGCTTGGTGATTGGTCACTAAGGCACCCGGCACTGTCCTATTATGCCCCGTACACACGGTCGGAAAATCCGACCACAAAATCCATCGGATTTTTTCCGACGGATTTTGTCCGACACTGGTGTTGCATACAAAGTTGTCGGAAAATCCGATCATCCTGAACGTGGTGACGTTCGTTGCGTATGACGGGACTACGTAGAGGCTAGTAGCCAATAGCTTTGGTCTTGTAATGTGATCTGAGCATGCGTGGCACTTTGTCCATCGGAATTCGCTACACACGATCGGAAAAAGTCCGATAGGACTTTGTTGTCGGAAAATTTGAGAGCAGGAGATAAAACTTTGTCCGTCGGAAAATCCGATGGAAAATGTCCGATGGTGCCTACACACGGTCGGAATTTCCGACAACATTGTCCGATAGGACATTTTATTTGTCAACTTTCTGCAGATCGAGGTAGCAGGGGCGCAATTTCGCTGATGCGTTTCGCACTAAATAAAGTGCTTACTCATAGCTACGAGTAAGCACTTTATTTTGTGCGAAACGCGTCAGATTTGTACCCCCCTCTTTTGTTTTGCTGTGGACCATTGGATGTGATGTGATTCCCATTTTTCAATAAATTACACAAGATTTATCTTTTTCCGGTGTGCGGCTGTCCAGAGTTCTTCCACTGCTTCCTTCCTATTGTGTTATTAGCCAGCACCTGGGGCTCCTGAACAGGAGAAAGAGCATTCGCCCTGAAGGGCCATCCTGGAGCGGTGGTTTCTCTTGCTGATGAAAGTGCCCCCCTCGGCTTATACTGGAGTCAAGCACTTTTCTGCAGCAGAGTGAAATTTTCCAGCCCAACTTTTGGGCCCCGTATCTCGGGCCACTCGGTGCTAGGAATCAACACTATAACATATCCAAATATGGGGTTCCTAGCTCCAAGTGGCCCCGAGATACAGGGCCCCAAAGTCGGTCAACTGTGTCCATCTGCAGCAATGTCATTTCGGGACCCTTTGGGTCCAGAGACCCCACATTTTGGCTGCATCTAGGGGGCATCTAGGAATCCTTAACTACAAAGTTTGAAGTTCAGGGGATCTATGGCTGCAAATGGGCACAGTGAGGCTACAAATGGGCATCGTTTACCATCTTTTACACTTACAGTAGCTGCGCATTTCTCACCCTAGGCTTATACTCGAGTCAAGTTTTCCCATTTTTTTTTTGTGGTAAAATTAAGTGCCTCGGCTTATATTCGGGTTGGCTTATACTCGAGTATATACGGTAGTCATCATTTTAATGGTCCCAAAGAAATGTATGAATTGCCAAAACAGCAGTGATCAGAACAACCAGCATTTGGGCACAGTCATCGTCAGCAGATTTTATTCATGTCGTAGACAGTCTGAGTCCAGGGGTATACTTCCATATGCGGGTGCATGCTTACGCAAGGGGCGAGGTAGTAGGCCCAAACTGTGTTTTCTATAATCCAAGAAGTCTGTGTGTATGGGGTCCTAAAGTAAAAAAGTCACTTAAAGGATAAGTTCATTTTTTTAGAAAAAATTAATAATAAATGCACATTTTTTTTCCCCGTTAAAAAAAATTTGCATTTTAAAAAATGTTGGGCCTGTAAAGCATTGCACCAGCGATCATCAGATCACTGGTGCAATGCAGGTCTCCTCCAGATCTGTCAGAGTATCTGTGTGCTCGTACATCCCCGCAAGCAGATATAATCTGACAAGAAGAATCAATGAACTACTGTGGCGCTCCACAGCTCCATGGTAGTTCATCGAGAACTACAAGCTGACAGCCACAAAGCATGTTGAGGCTTGTAGTTCATTCGCATACAGAACTGTGTGAATGGATGACGCTGCTGTGTGGGCGGAGCCCCACATGGCCATCCTGATTTCAAAAAGTGACAGTTAGTATGGGGAACTTCTCCCAATACTGCTGTCTGGGGGGGGGGGGCAAAATCGCGCAGCGACTGCAGCTTTGGGAACATAAAAAATAGCACGTTACATGTTCCACCCTAAAAACAGGTAATATGTTCCCAAAGGTGAACTTATCCTTTAAAATTACCCACATTCTAGTGCTAGGATAGTTACATCACTATATAGTAAAAACACATAAAATTAGATTTGGTGTCCTGTAATATGCATGCAGCCAAGGTGACAGGAAATTACTGCTTCATAGAAGTATTCAGAGAGAGCTATAGCTTTGTGACAGGTTTCCTTTATGTTTGATTGAAGTATAGGACCCCTTTCACACTGGGGCGTTTTTCTGGCACTTTAGCGTTAAAAAAAGCACCTGTAAAGCGCTTGAAAGAAGCCGCATCTGCAATTCCAATGTGAAAACCCGAGTGCTTTACAGAGCCCTTTCACACTGCCAGCGCCCGAAAAACGCTCGTAAAGCGTCGCTTAAACTAGCGGTGCTTTACCAGCGTGGCTAGTGGCCAAATAAAGGGTTAAAAGCGCCCACAAAGCGCCGCTGCTAAAATGGCTTTTCAGGCGCTTCCTATTGATTTCAATGGGAAGGGGCGCTTTAGGAGCGGTGTATTCACCGCTCCAAAAGCGCTGCAAAGAAGCTGCTTGCAGGACTTTTTTTGACGCCCTGCCAGCGCAGCGCCTCAGTGTGAAAGCACTCGGCTTTCACATTGGGATTGCAGTTGAGGCTTCTTTCTGGCGCTTCACAGGCGCTTATTTTAACGCTAAATCGCCTGAAAAACGCCATAGTGTGGAAGGGGCCTCAGTGTGAAAGCACTCGGGCTTTCACATTAGGATTGCAGTTGCGGCTTCTTTCAGTCCCTTTTTTAACGCTAAATCGCCTGAAAAACGTCTGAAATACGCCCCAGTGTGAAAGGGGTCTTAAAGGTAAAGTATGTGCAGCGCTAGAAGCATCAAATTATAAAATAAGAGTCCATAGTGTTAAAACAGAGTCTTTGTTCAGGGGAAATACTGGAACCACCCACGGTGCAGACAGAGACACAATAAGGTGAACATGAGATTATCCTCCACCGAACATCAACACACTGGGCCTCTTACCAAAGAAAATGGACCACTGAATTACAGGTGGTCAAACAAGCATGATATATCCACAGCGCCACGGAACCACTTCAATTGGATCATAGAAGGCTGGATCTTGTAGTTCCACTCAATGGTAATTCATAGGTACATGCTTAGGGTACAGGAAAGCAACTCCTCATGGTGTAGTATTTAAAACCAAGGTAAATGTATTTCTTATAAAAAGCCAGGGTACTTACATTTTGAGAATTAAAAACAGGCTTATCAAAAATTGCAATTCGTCATGAATAGCAGATGTTCCAACCACAAAGATGGCCGCAGTCAGCACGTTACAGCGTTGTGACATCAGAGCTCCACCCTACGCAGCGTTTCGTCCAATAGGAACCTCATCAGGGGCGTGGTCAGAGCTCTTCATATCCTCTTTATATAGGAGGGAGGGCGGGATAAGAACGCCCCTTCCCCCTGCACTCCAAGGCTCTCTCTCATATACAGGAAGCAGAACCTCGTCATAACCGGATGTTTACATCACAGCTTAGACTTGCATGGCTCTTTCATCACATGTTCGACCAAGAACGTGGTTTATTTGATTATGTGCCCTTGCGGCCTACATTATGTGGGTCACACTATTCGCAAGTTGGAAACCAGGCTCAAGGAGCATTTGGCGAATATTCGCAAAGGTTTTTTGAACCATAGTTTATCCATACATTACTCTTTGTGCCATGATAAGAGCTTAAAGGGTACATCCTTTATGGGTATAGACATGTTTGACCCTCATTGGAGGGGCAGCCATAATAGGCGAGTGAATATTTTTTCAGCAAATTAACAAATAATATAAAGAGGTTTTTTTTTCCCTAAGGACTATAATTTATGTCCCTTGGGTTGATTTAACATCAATGAATATGTTCTGTATTGTGATTCAGGTTATAATTATCGTTGAATTTATATATTTTTATCATTTATTTTATGGTCATTTATATGTCAGTTTTTCATGAATATATTATTTTGGTTTGCGGCATGTCTCGCTTATTTATAATTGGTAAATTTTTTGTCATATGTAAACCAGTGGCAACACGGGGCAGCTGGCTGCTCACAGCTATTTTATATATATTTTTTGTTTAGGTACAAAATTTATTTGGATTACCTTGTTTCTCCACAAGATGGCAGTATGCGCTGTTTTGTCTTTTGCTAATTGATTGGTATTTACACACACCAGTAGTCATCATTCTAGTTAAAGTGGGGTGCCCCTTAAAAAAATTTTTTTTAAAAGTCAGCAGCTACAAATACTGCAGCTGCTGACTTTTAATAATCAGACACTTACCTGTCCCAGGGTCCAGCGATGCGGGGGAACGAAGCGGCGCCGGCATTCTTACTGTGGGCACCCGGCTGTGGCTTCTCAGCCGGGCACCCACTGTTCATGTGCGAACGGTGCCGCGATACGACGCTCAGTCATCTGGGACACGTGACAGGTCCCAGATGACTGTGCGGCGCCGAGGGGAAGTGATGTCAGTGCCCGGCACTGAAGGTGGCAGACTACGAGGGACCCCTAGCAACAGGCATTTAGAGGTGAGTAAAACTTTATTTTTTTTTTATTTTTTTGGTGGAAACACCACTTTAAGTATTTTTTTCACCTGTGGTGTTAACACACCCAAGGAGCTCTCATGCACCATTTTGCGTGACCTATGACAGCGATTCCCCGTTTTGCCAGTGGGGTATTTAATGCCCAGGTGCAGACGTGTGGGCGTACCCCTGATGATGTCATATTTGACATAACGATTGTTGGGACACTACGCTCACACATTCTGCGCATGTGCGATTGGATTTTAAATTGACCCGTACGCCGATTTTTCCTTGCAAGGACTATTACAGCACGACTATTACCTCACGATACTGTAACATGCCGACTGCGGCCATCTTTGTGGTTGGAAACATCTGCTCTCCATGACGAATTGCAACTTTTGATAAGCCTGTTTTTATTTCTCAAAATGTGAGTACCCTGGCTTTTTATAAGGAATACATTTACCTTGGTTTTAAATACTACATCATGAGGAGTTGCTTTCCTGTACCCTATGCATGTACCTATGAATTACCATTGAGTGGGACTACAAGATGCAGCCTTCTATGATCCAATTGAAGTGGTTCCGTGGCGCTGTGGATATATCATGCTTGTTTCACCACCTGTAATTCAGTGGTCCATTTTCTTTGGTAAGAGGCCCGGTGTGTTGATGTTCGGTGGAGGATAATCTCATGTTCACCTTATTGTATCTCTGTCTGCACAGTGGGTGGTTCCAGTATTTCCCCTGAACAAAGACTCTGTTTTAATACTATGGACTCTTATTTTATAATTTGATGCTTCTAGCGCTGCATATACTTTACCTTTATGCTTTTTATTGTCACCATACAATTTTTATGTCAGCTGCTATATTATTGTTAGCGCAGTGATTAATATTGAATTTATTGTTTGATTGACGTATACTGTACCTTTAGCCCTGGGTCACACTGATGCAAATTTGGCATGCGATTTGACATGCCAAATCGGCGGCAATTGCAGCATCCAAATTGGTGCGATGCCCCATTTGCGCCGCTACAGACTCCCAAAAGTAGTTTCTGCGATACTTTTGGCGATTTGGGGGTGCGATTTCCATTGACATCTGTGCAGAAACCCGCACAGATGTCTCTGAAATCGCCCCAGAAATAGGGAGTGACATGCAGGAATGAAATCGTGTGAGTTCAGCTAAACTCGCACAATTTCATTCCCGCAGTCAGTGTGAACCTGGGCTTAAAGCTATTTTCTTTTATTATTTCAACATTTAAATTGTACAGTTGCTGTTTTACAGTTGAAAAACATGTATGTTTATTAATAAAACTGCCAAAAGATGTTTATTTCTGCTCAGCCAGTCTTGTGATTCCAACACATCTGCCAGACTGCGCAGCCAGGGAGATCAACTCTATGGCCTGAAATAGTGTTTCCATTTACTGCTTCCAGAAAGTTTCCTGCTAACAGGACTGGGGTGATTATGCTGATTATTTTTCCGCTGAATTAGCTGGACATGGAAACTTTTATTGCTGAACTGGCAAAGAGTGTCACCTGCCTGTGCAAATCATGACATTTACCTAAAGCCCCATACACACGCGCGGATTATCCGAGGACCAGGTCCGTCAGATCATGTCCGTCGTACTTTGTCTGATGTTGGTTTTGCGTACACACGGTCGGACAAAGTTGTCGAAAAATCCGATCATTCTGAACATGGTGACGTTTGTTGCCTACGACGGGACTACGTAGAGGCTAGTAGCCAATAGCTTTGGTCTTGTAATGTGATCTGAGCATGCGTAGCACTTTGTCCGTCGGAATTCGATACACACGATAGGATTTGGTGTGATCGGACTTTGTTGTCGAAAAATCTATCCAGCAGGAGATAGGACTTTGTCCGTCGGACAATCCGACGTACACTGCCCGATGGTGCATACACACGGTCGGATTTTCCGACAACATTGTCAGATAGGACAGAATCCATGCAAAAATCCGACCGTGTGTATGAGGCTTAACAGTTTTATGAATCCTTTGGCAGATAAAATCACACACAAATATACATTTCAACAGTGTTCTTAGCTGTCTGCTGGATATTCCACTATTGTTTTTTCTTTCCACTTACCTCCTAGTGATCATCTGTACAGGCACAGGTGATGCTCTATATTTCTTTGGGATCGGCCTTCCCTTCTGTGATTGTGCTTGTCCCAAGTTCTGAGAACTCTGTCAACATTGGAAAAGCAAAGACAGCCATTGCTGCAAATTAAAGCGGACCTCCACTCGATTTCTAAACAATAGCTCCCGAATATTATTTCTATCTTTTAAATATCAATCTGACATTTTATTTATATCTACCTTTGTTTTCCTTGAGATATTGGCCATTTCCGGGTTCTGGGGATTGCAGATATGGACGGGGTTGCTGCGGCTATGTCGACACTTCCTTTTGTGCCACAAAAAAAAATTGTGTGATAACTCGCACCAGGCCGCCACACAGACTCCTGGGAACAAGAAAAAAAGGATCCCAGGAGTCTGTGCGGCAGCCTGGCGCGAGTTATCACGCGATTTAGAACCCAGAAGTGACGTCATTACTCAGTTGCTACACAATGGGGCGGGACTTCCGACGACGCCGCCCGTTGTGATGGCAACCGAAGCTGTTGACGGCGCTCCTATATAAACATTACTGCGCGAGATCTAAGATAGAACGGGCGTTGCATTCTGGGAGATGCACATCACAAAATCCAGTAAGGGAAGGCCTGTGGGTTTCGCATGACAACTATGGAGATCGTTTTTATAAAGTGTTATTTGATTGAGAAAAAGCTATGGGAAAACTTAAAAAAAAAAAGGGATATGTAAGTAACAAATTTAAACACTAAATAAAAAATAATGCGTTTTTTCAAAATTGTCGCTTTTTTTTTTTGTTTATAGAGCAAAAAATAAAAACCGCACAGGTGATTAAATACCAGCAAAAGAAAGCTTTATTTGTGGGGGGAAAAAAGGACGTCATTTTGTTTGGGAGCCACGTCGCACGACCGCGCAATTGTCAGTTAAAGCGACGCAGTGCGAATCGCAAAAAGTGGTCTGGTCTTAAGCCAGCAAAATGGTCCGGTCTGAAAGTGGTTAAACAAGTCAAAGATAATGGAGGTTCTGTGGTTGCCCTTTCTATTGTGAAGCTATGGGGTCGATTTACCAAGTGCAAACAGACTATGCACTCTGCAAAGTGCAGTTTCTCCAGAGATTAGTAAATGAGGTAAAGCTTCACTTTGCAAAAAAATAACCAATCACGTGCTAGTAAAATTAAAAAAAATAACAGCATTTTTGCTTGCACATGATTGGATCAGGAAAGTCAGCAGAGCTTCTGCTCATTTATTAAGCTCTGGACCAACTGCACTTGCAAAGTGTACAGTCTATTTGCCTTTAGTAAATCAACCCCTATATTTGGATTAAAGCCTTACTCCCGCTTTAAGCGTTTGTTAACCTAAAAAAAAATAGATTTTTCTGGTACCTTAAAGCAGATAAAACAGCACAGTGCTTGTGCTGTATAATCTGCCCCCCTCTAAACTACAAAAAGAAAACCCTGAATCTGCCACTTCCTGTATCTCCTCTCTAAACTGACCACGAAAATCATGGCAGCTCCGCCCTGATCACCGTGGTCTAATTGCGTCCCTCCGTCATATGCTGCTGTCCCCTCTGCTCTCCTCTCTACCTCCTTCCTGCATGTCAGCTCGTGTCTGTGTCTCCGTCTCTGCCCCCCGCCCCCCTGCCGCTTATAGTAAAATTAAAAATCTTTTTTCCTCACTACCAGCAACTCTTTCATATCCTGGCAAAGCACACTGTACCTTTCTTTTAGAAAAACGAGCGCTGTAAATACCGTTTTTAGCGATCTCTTAAGGCCGGTCACGTGACTCTCGGCCAGTTTCCATGGCTACTGCAAGAGAACGGCCATGTGATCTCCCTGGCTGACGTCAGAGGGAAATCACGGCCCCTCCTGCAGTATCCATCTATCGGAGAATTACTTACCTAAGATCGAAGCCCCCGCAGCAGTCCTCGTACACCGCTCCAGCCGGCAACATCACTCCCAGAGTTACTTCCGGGTATCGGGGCTCCGGCGCTGTGACTGGCCAGAGCCACGATGACGTCACTCCCGCGCATGCGTGCGGGAGCCACTGGTAACGGCATACTAGCTGAAGCAGCGGCACGACATGCCATTGCTTCAGTGCGCATGTGACCATGACGTCAGGTTTAGGAGATATCCAGGTAGCCTTACTTACATATTACATAAGCTCAATTCACTAGGTTATATTTTCATAGTTCCTTACTATAGTAAAAAGTGGTTGTAAAGTGTTTACAACCACTTTGAAGCGGACCTTCAGTTTTTTTTTTTTCATCTATTAAATCTTCTGCCCTTGTTGTTTTTAACTTCTTGTACAGTTCACTTCCTGTTTCTTGACTGGTCATTAGCCTGTGTGTCTGTATAAATCAAGGAAGTGAACGGGCAGCAGCTTCAGCTGCCCACAGTTAAAATGGATGCAGCCAGACTCAGTGGAGGGAGATTTCGGCAGCATATTTGGCAAGTACAGAAACACAATATAGAGATTATATATATATATATATATATATATATAAATAAATCTGAAAAGTGGTTGGAGGAAAGCTTCAGAATGGAAAAGATGTTTTTACTACAAATTATGTGAGCAGACTGCAGTTCCTATTTTTAAGGGGCAGCTGCTTTGGGCTCCACAACCATGACTGGGCCTGGGGCAGTTGCCCCTTTTGCCCCACATTAAAGACAGCCTTGATGTGAAGGTCTTAAATGATGTACATGTGTAGGTGGCTGAAGCGGGAAATGCTAGGTGCCGGTCCAGGATTTTGGTCAGATGCTGACCAATCTTTGCAATCTTTGCCCAGCCTGGACCAGCTCTGTGACTCTGTGGCTTCAGCCGGCGGTCGGCTGAAAATGGGCCATAGGAGTGCAGAATGAACTGCACTCCTGTGATTCATAGGAGAAGTACAGCCAAACCAGCTTTGCTTGTACTTCCCTTTAAGGCTGAACGGTGACCAAAAAACGATTTTTGGCCTCTTGAACTGTAAAAATAACGTCACCATCTTCTCCAATCCAGAATCCTTACATTCATTCGAAAGAATACAAGGTGATTTCAGAATGGGCTAACTGCAGGGTAGACATGTGCACAACAAAAACATTTGTTTATTTTCGTTTCGTTCTTTTCGTTTTTGAAAAAAATTTGTTTTTTTTCGTTTCGTTTTTTTTGGTTTCCGTTGATTCGTACATTCGTAAGTCGTCGTAGTTCGTATTCGTAACGATTCGTACATTCGTAAGTCGTCGTTATTCGTAACGATTCGTACATTTGTAAGAGTTGTTTTTCGTTGATTCGTTTTTTTCGTTAGTTTAACTTTCGTTCATTTGTTTATTCGAAATTCGGACGCATTCGTAGTTATTCGTACATTCGTAACATTCGTAACATTCGTAATCGGAGCATAATTCATAATTTTATGTAATGTGTGCTATTATTAAATTTTAATAATTTCCGAATCGAAAAAAAAAAGTTACGAATCGAAAAAAAAAAAAAAGTTACGAATCGAAAAAAAAGTTACGAATGTACGAATTTTTTTGTTCAATCCATTCGAAGCACGTTAAGCAGCACCATTGTAAAGCCCCATACACACGGTCGGACTTTTTCATCAATTTGGTCCGATCGGACAAGGTTGTTGAAAAATCAGACCGTGTGTATGCACCATCGGACAGTGTTCGTCGGTTTGTCCGTCGGACAAAGTCTTATCTCCTGCTGGAAAGATTTCCCGTCAACCCGGTCCGATCACACCAAATCCGATCGTGTGTACGCTTGTCCGACCGGACAAAGTGCTACGCATGCTCAGATCACATTACAAGACCAAAGCTATTGGCTACTAGCCTCTACGTAGTCCCGTCGTAGGCAACAAACGTCACCACGTTCAGAATGATCGGATTTTCCGACAACTTTGTCCGATCGTGTGTACGCAAAACCAACATCAGACAAAGTATGACGGACATGGTCCAACGGACCTGGTCCACGGATTGTCCGCGCGTGTGTATGGGGCTTAAGGGACACGGAAAATTACCAATTCAACAAAAAAAAAAGTTACGAATGTACAAATTTTTTCGTTCATTTTCGTTGTTCCTTTTTTCGTTTTTCGGATTTTCGTTGCTTTTCGGATTCGTTCAATTCGAACGATTCGTTAATCGGATTCGTACGATTCGTTAATCGGATTCGTACGATTCGAACGATTCGTTATTCGGATTCGTACGATTCGTTCATTCGTACGAAAACGAACGAACTAAAAAAACGAAAAAAAAAAAAAAACAAAAAAAAACAAAACAACTTGCACATGTCTACTGCAGAGCAAGCAACCAGTTGTGATCTGTGTGCCCCAGCTGGAACTGTAAGTTTTGGCACTGAACATCCAGCGCTGACTGTGCTGTATGAGGGGAATGCAAGTACAGGTACCGTATAACATGGCAGCAGCCACACATTGCATTCACTTCATTAGTGTTAATCATTCTCTGCAGCTATTATCTTTTGTACCACCACCCCCTCCCCTTAGAATGTAAGCTCTACGAGCCGGGCCCTCCTGTACCTTGTGTATTGAACTGTACTGTAATTGTGTTGTCCCCCCTATACATTGTAAAGCGATGCGTAAATTGTTGGCGCTATATAAATCGTGTATAATATAATAATAATAATAACATTTTTACAGTGTTCAGCTTTAAATATTTTAACCACTTAAGGACCGCCTCCTGCACATTTACGTCGGCAGAATGGCATGGCTGGGCACATCAACGTTCAGGTACATTGCTCTTTAAGAGCCCAGCCGTGGCTCGCGACCCGGTCCTGAGCTCCGTGAACGCGGCCGCGGGACCCGCGGACCCGATCCCCGCTGGTGTCCCACGATCGGGTCACAGAGCTGAAGAACGGGGAGAGGTCTGTGTAAACAAACCTCTCCCCGTGCTTCCTAGTGAGGCTGTCACTGATCGTCTGTTCCTTGTCATAGGGAAAGACGATCAGTGACGTCACATGCCAAGCCACGCCCCCTACAGTATGCCAAGCCACGCCCCCCTACAGACCCGATCGCTGCTGGTGTCCCGCGATCGGGTCACAGAGCTGAAGAACGGGGAGAGGTATGTGTAAACAAACCCCTCCCCGTGCTTACTAGTGAGGCTGTCACTGATCAGCTGTTCCTTGTCATAGGGAAAGACTATCAGTGATGTCACACACCAAGCCACGCCCCCCTACAGTAAAAAACACACACACACAGGGCTCACTTAACCCCTCCCCGCCCCTAGTGGTTAACCCCTTCACTACCAGTGTCATTTACACAGGAATCAGTGCATTTAAATAGCACTGATTGCTATATAAATGACAATGGTCCCAAAAATGTGTCAAAAATGTCCGATGTGTCCGCCATAATGTCGCAGTCACAATAAAAATCGCTGATCGCCGCCCTTACTAGTAAATAAAAAAAATATAAATAAAAATGCTATAAAACTATCCCCTATTTTGTAAACGCTATAACTTTTGCGCAAACCAATCAATCGCTAATTGCGATTTTTTTTTTAACCAAAAACATGTAGAAGAATACGTATCGGCCTAAACTGAGGAAAAAACGTTTTTTTTTATATATATTTTTGGGGATATTTATTATAGCAAAAAGTAAAAAATATTGAATTTTTTTAAAAATTGTCGCTCTATTTTTGTTTATAGCGCAAAAAATAAAAACCGCAGGGGCGATCAAATACCACCAAAAGAAAGCTCTATTTGTGGGAAAAAAAGGACGCCAATTTTGTTTGGGAGCCACGTCGCACGACCGCGCAATTGTCAGTTAAAGCCACGCAGTGCCGAAAAAAGGGGCCTGGTCCTTTGGCTGCAAATTGGTCCGGGGCTGAAGTGGTTAAGAACTGTTAGCATAAAACATTTACTGAACAAGAACATGACATATTTTTGGGTGGGCAAGGTAGCCAAAAAAGAAAAAAACAGGCACAGATTTAACATACTGTATATATAATTTAAGAAATATAAAAAACATTTTTGTGTATAAAATGCAAAATGTAACCATTTGGTTATATATATAATGACTTTTAATAAAGATGATACTTAAAATGTTGAAGAAAAAAACTCAATAAATAGTTTCAGAATTTTTAGAATTTTGAATAGCTCCTTTGCAAGCATTAAAAACATTTTAATATAGCTTCTGCCAGGTTCTTCCAAAGTCTGGTATTAAGGTGTCTAGCGAACCAATGTTTTTGACTTTGCCCTAAAAAACTTTCTTACTTACTCTCCTCAGATCCTAAGGATATTTTCAACTGTACGTTCATCCAACAATTTGAGATTGCTTTTGTGCATGCAGCGGAGGTATATGCAGCTGTCTAAGGCGCCCGGGTTATAAAGTATAGTGTGTTCCTCCACTTCAGGCTTTGCCTTTGAAATGGTAAAAGAAAACATTCTGGGGGGTAACAGCTTCAATTTTGATTTATTTTCCTTGATCTAGAGCAGTGGTCATCAACCCTGTCCTCAGGGCCCACTAACAGGACAGGTTTTATGTATTACCTTGGGGGGAGATGCAGACTAGAATACTGCAATCACTGAGCAGCAAATGATATCACCTGTGATGTATTTCAGTTATCTTGCAAACCTGGCCTGTTAGTAGGCCCTGAGGACAGGAGTTGATGACCGCTGATCTAGAGTGTGCGCTTCCTGGCATTAAAGCGGAGCTCCACCCTAAAGTGAAACTTCCGCTCATCGGATTCCTCCCCCCTTCCGGTGTCACAATTGTCACCTTTCGAGGTGGGGACAGGATACCTGTCTTTGACAGGTATCCTTTCCCACTTCCGTAAGTACGCCGCTGCGCGATCGCACCGTGACGTCACCGCAGGGCTCCCTCCTCCTCCTCCCTCGGCCGCCGGGCTAATAGGAGAGAGGAGCGGGTCCTCGCGCATGCGCAGTAGGGTTCCCGGCGTGAAGCCGAAAGGTTACACTGCCAGGTTACCTTACCCGCAATGGCGGCGGCAGCAGCTGACAGCTGATGGAGACATCAGCTGCGGTGCCGACATCGAGGAACTGCAGGACAGGT
Source organism: Lithobates sylvaticus (assembly GCA_028564925.1). Taxonomy (NCBI): domain Eukaryota; kingdom Metazoa; phylum Chordata; class Amphibia; order Anura; family Ranidae; genus Lithobates; species Lithobates sylvaticus. Next base: position 22,648,483 of record CM053033.1, on the reverse strand, counting down.
GAGTGTCCATTTATTAAAAGCCAGCAGCTGCAGTATGTGTAGCTACTGGCGTTTAATATTATTTTTTTTCCCCGAAACACCCCTTTAACCGCTTCCCGACCGCCTCCTGCACATATATGTCAGCAGAATGGCACGGCTAGGCAAAAGCACGTATATATACGTCCCCTTTAATTGCCTAGCCATGGGGTCGCGCGCCCTGGTTGGGAGCTCCGTGACCACGGCCGCGGAACCAGCGGACCCGATCGCATACCTGTACGTGGCTCTTTAAGTGCCCAGCCGTGGGTCACAAGCATGCCGCCGGCGGTGCGCTCGCGACCCGGTCCTGAGCTCCGTGACCACGGCCGCGGAACCAGCGAACCCGATCGTCGCTGGTGTCCCGCGATCGGGTCACAGAGCTGAAGAACGGGGAGAGGTCTGTGTAAACAAACCTCTCCCCACGCCTCCTACACTGCCTGTCATTGATCGGCTGTTCCCTGTCATCGGGAAAGCCGATCAGTGATGTCAGACGTACAGCCACGCCCCCCTACTGTAAAAAAAAACACAACTCGTCACACTTAGCCCCTCCCCGCCCCCTAGTGGTTAACTCCTTCACTGCCAGTGTCATTTACATAGGAATCAGTGCATTTAAATAGCACTGATTTCTATATAAATGACAATGGTCCCAAAAATGTGTCAAAAATGTCCGATGTGTCCGCCATAATGTCGCAGTCACAATAAAAAACGCTGATCGCCACCATTACTAGTAAAAAAAAAAAAAAATATTAATAAAAATGCTATAGAAAATATCCCCTATTTTGTAAACGCTATAACTTTTGCGCAAACAAATCGATAATCGCTAATTGCGATTTTTTTTTACCAAAAATATGTAGAAGAATACGTATCGGCCTAAACTGAGGAAAAAAAATGTTTTTTTTTATATATATTTTTTGGGGATATTTATTATTGCAAAAAGTAAAAAATATTGAATTTTTTTCAAAATTGTCGCTCTATTTTGTTTATAGCGCAAAAAATAAAAACCGCAGAGGTGATCAAATACCACCAAAAGAAATCTCTATTTGTGGGAAAAAAAGGACGCCAATTTTGTTTGGGAGCCACGTCGCACGACCGCGCAATTGGCAGTTAAAGCGACGCAGTGCCGAATCGCAAAAAGGGGCCTGGTCCTTTGGCTGCCAATTGGTCCGGGGCTGAAGTGGTTGATGTGGCTGATGTGCAGTGTGTGCATGTTAAATCAAGGAACATGAGATCCAAACTGAAGCGGTTATCCATGGAAACCTATGTTACTCATGGAAACCTTCTTTTGTCATTTAAAAGCTAAAGCCTAATTGGTTTCCGATAGATATAGTGCTGTAGTCTTGTTCTTCAGCCCAAATCTGAGCACAGCTAGCTACGAAATGGATGGAACCACAACTTATATCTTTATTGCCACTAAACTTCCACAGTGTAGACCCAAGTAAGATGGAGACTCAACCATCTTCCAGAGCTAGGCTACTAGAAAAAGTTTATATTCATCATCAGTTTCTTTGTTTTCTTACTTGGTTATGAGGTCTATCCCAAGATATTTTTTAAACCTAGGAATGTCCCTAGGAATACTACTTCCAATAAAATTCTTGTTTTTTATTGTCTTCCCAGATGGCACGGTCAGTATCAATTTAAATTGGTTCTAAGGCCCCTTTCACACTGGGGCGTTTTTCATGCGGTGCAGCGCTAAAAATAGCGCCTGTTCACCGCATGAAAAAATCCGGCCCCTTTAACTCCAGTGTGAAAGCCGGCGGGCTTTCACACTGGAGCGGTGCGCTAGCAGGATGAAAAAAAAAGTCCTGCTAGCAGCATCTTTGGAGCGGTATAGGAGCGGTGTGTTCACCGCTCCTATACCGCTCCTTCCCATTGAAAAGAATGGGAGACCGCGGTAAAACCGCGGCAATACCGCCGCAAAGCGCCGCTACGGCGGCGCTCTGCGGGGGTGTTTAACCCTTTTTCGGCCGCTCGCGGGGGGTAAAACCGCACCGCGAGCTGCCGAAAACCGCGGTAAAAACGACAGTAAAGCAGCGCTAAATATAGCGCTGCTTTACCGTCACCGCGGCTCCCACCCCAGTGTGAAAGGGGCCTAAAGGCTGAAAGTATTTTTTACCTTTGTGCATTCTATGCATGAAGGTAAAAAACATTCAGTATGCTGCCCCACCCTAAGCCCCCGTACACACGGTCGGAAAATCCGACCACAAAATCCGTCAGACTTTTTCCGACGGATTTTGTCCGACACTGGTGTTGCATACACACGGTCGGACAAAGTTGTCGGAAAATCCGATCATTCTGAACGTGGTGACGTTCGTTGCGTACGACGGAACTACGTAGAGGCTAGTAGCCAATAGCTTTGGTCTCGTAATTTGATCTGAGCACGCGTGGCACTTTGTCCATCGGAATTCTCTACACACGATCGGAAAAAGTCAGATCGGATTTTGTTGTCGGAAAATTTGAGAGCAGGATCTCCAATTTTTCAGTCGGAATGTCCGACGGAAAAAGTCCGATGGAGCCCACACACGGGCGGATTTTCCAACAACATGGTCCGATCGGACAATTTCTGTCGGAATTTCCAACCTTGTGTACGGGGCATAATTCTTACCCAAGCCCAATCACGATCCAGTGATATGCATGAGAGTGGCTACTCTCCCAGGGTTCTGCATATTGATTGACTGAGCTCACAGCCAGTAAGGAGACAGTTGGCGTGAGCCCACCGTTCTGTGTGTCTTATGGATTGGGAGCGAGCAGGCACGAGTTCCCCCATAGCAAGCAGCTTGCTTTGGGGCACTCAGGGAAGAGTAGGGGCCGGGAGCGTCAGTGGGGGACCCGAGAAGAGGAGGATTGGGGGCTGCTCTGTGCAAAACCACATCACAGAGCAGGTAAGTATAACACGTTTGTTATTTTAAAACATAAAAAAAATACCATTAATGTCACTTTAAGTACACTGCTTGAGCAGCAAAGTGTAACATAACTGGGGTTCCTAGGGTTGGGGGTTTGTGCAGGGCCAGAAATCGGGTAATGCATACCGCCGGCTTCATATCACAATTCTTACTGAAGCTTAAACCACTTGGCATCATCCGCACGCAAACATGCCGTCTCTTGGTCCCTGGTCCTTGGCACCGAGAGGCTGCATATATACAGCTGTGCTGAGAGCGCGTGTGATGCGTGCACCCGGCACAGTTAGACGGCTTTCACACCAAGCCGCCTATAGCGTTGGCGGTAAAACGCCATTTTTTTTGCATCGATTTACCATCGGATTTGGGGTGCATTTTGGCCGCTAGCGGGGCGCTTTTACCCCCGCTAGCCGACGAGAAAGAGTTAAAACCGCTACGTCGCAATGGCGGCGTTTTGCCGGCGGTATTACATCGCTGCCCCATTGATTTCAATGGGGAGCAGCGGTGGAGGAGCGGTAAACACACCGCTCCAAAGAAGCTGCTGGCAGGACTTTTCCTGACGTCCTGCCAGCGCACCGCTGCAGTGTCAAAGCCCTCGGGCTTTCACACTACAGACAACGGAGCAGCAGTTTGAGGGCGGATTGCAGGCGCTAGTTCTAACGATATAGCGCCTGTAAATGCCACTCGGTGTGAAAGGGGTCTTAGGGGCACCTAATCTGAAAGCTCCCGATTTGATGTTTGTTAAAAGACTTAACTGACAAACAGCATGTACTATAACCAATATGTACATCCCTATAAAGTAGACATGTGCAATTCGTTTCGTTTTTTTTCGTTATTTTCGTTCGTTCGTTTTGTACGAATGAACGAATCGTTCGAATCGTACGAATCCGAATAACTAATCATTCGAATCGAACGAATCCGAAAAACAACGAAAATCCGAAAAAAACTAATTAGAAACAACGAATGTACTAATGAAGAAAATCCGAAAAACGAAAACGAACGAAAAAATTCGTACATTCGTAACTTTTTTTTTTTTTGAATTGGTCATTTTCCGTGTCCCTTACAATGGTGCTGCTAAACGTGCTTCGAATGGATTGAACAAAAAAATTCGTACATTCGTAACTTTTTTTTTCGATTCGTAACTTTTTTTTTTTTTCGATTCGTAACTTTTTTTTTTCGATTCGTAACTTTTTTTTTTTTTCGATTCGTAACTTTTTTTTTTTTTTTTTTTCGATTTGTAATTTCCGTATCTCTATTGAACAAAAAAATTCGTACATTCGTAACTTTTTTTTTCGATTCGTAACTTTTTTTTTTCGATTCGTAACTTTTTTTTTTCGATTCGTAACTTTTTTTTTCGATTCGTAACTTTTTTTTTTCGATTCGTAACTTTTTTTTTTTTTTTTTGATTTGTAATTTCCGTATCTCTATTGAACAAAAAAATCCGTACATTCGTAACTTTTTTTTCGATTCGTAACTTTTTTTTTCGATTCGGAAATTATTAAAATGTAATAATTGCATACACATTACATAAAATTATGAATTATGCTCCGATTACGAATCTACGAATGTACGAATAAATACGAATGCGTCAGAAAATTCAACTAACGAAAAAACGAATCAACGAAAAAATAACTTATGAATGTATGAATCGTTACGAATACGAACACCGACGACTTACGAATGTACGAATCCGAACACCGACGACTTACGAATGTACGAATCGTTACGAATCAATGGAAACGAAAAAAACGAAACGAAAAAAAACGATTTTTTTTCGGAAGCGAAAAAAACGAAACGAAAATAAACAAATTTTTTTGTTGTGCACATTTTATATGCACGAATTATAAAGGAGCACAGTCAAGCAACAAGCTTTTTTATAGGATAGCATATGTTTTATGCAGACCAACATCCTAGACCTAAGATCATGAATAATATCAGTCCAACACAGCAAGTTTATAAGTATTTGCAGCCATTATAAGTTTACTCAATATTCTTTAAATTCCTTTTTGATACATGGTGCAATTAATTGGATTTTGTTACACTGTCAGCACAAACACCTGAACATAACTAAGTTCTATAGCAACAGATCCCCAATGCATTGCATTGAATGTGACTTGTCCATCCAGAAGGAAATGTCCTAGAGCAGAAGTTGAAAAGTTCCTCTTCTCCTGGGAAATAAAATTGATGTTAAGCGAGAGTGACTGTCCGACCCCCTCGTCTGGCCGGTGTAAACTGTCCTTTAATCTTGAGGGTGGAAAAGCGATCATTCAGTGTGACATTAGTCTGCAGAATACAGAAGATTGCATTAGCACTTTTCTTTGTTACATTTGCCACCCTTGCTAAAACAATCCTTGACACATATCATAGAAAAATACAACATTTAGGTCAATGGTAACCACTGAATAACCATTGAATATGAATTTAAACACAGTTTATGTTACAGAATAGACATGTGCAATTCGTTTTGTTTTGTTTTTTCGTTTTTTTTCGTTATTTTAGTTCGTTCGTTTTCGTACAAATGAACGAACGATTCGATAAAAATTTTAACGAATAACGAATCGTTCGAATCGAACAAATCCGAAAAATAGATAAATTAGAAACAACGAATGTATGAATGAAGAAAATCCGAAAAAAAACGAAAAACAGGAACAACGAAAATGAAAATGAACGAAAAAATTCGTACATTCGTAACTTTTTTTTTTTTTTTGTTGAATTGGTCATTTTCCGTGTCTCTTACAATGGCGCTGCTTAACGTGCTTCGAATGGATTGAACGAAAAAATTAGTACATTCGTAACTTTTTTTTTTCCGATTCGTAATTTTCAGTGTCTCTTACAATGGCGCTGCTTAACGTGCTTCGAATGGATTGAACGAAAAAATTCGTACATTTGTAACTTTTTTTTTTTGATTCGTAATTTTCCGTGTCTCTTACAATGGTGCTGCTTAACGTGCTTCGAATGGATTGAACGAAAAAATTCATACATTCGTAACTTTTTTTTTTTTTTTCGAATCGTAATTTTCCGTGTCTCTTACAATGGCGCTGCTTAACGTGCCTCGAATAGATTGAACGAAAAAATTCGTACATTCGTAATTTTTTTTTTTCGATTCGTAATTTTCCGTGTCTCTTACAATGGTGCTGCTTACCGTGCTTCGAATGGATTGAACGAAAAAATTCGTACATTCGTAACTTTTTTTTTTTTTCGAATAGTAATTTTCCGTGTCTCTTACAATGGCGCTGCTTAACGTGCTTCGAATGGATTGAACGAAAAAATTCGTACATTCGTAACTTTTTTTTTTTTTTCGAATCGTAATTTTCCGTGTCTCTTACAATGGCGCTGCTTAACGTGCTTCGAATGGATTGAACGAAAAAATTCGTACATTCGTAACTTTTTTTTCAATTCGTAATTTTCCGTGTCTCTTAAAATGTAATAATAGCATACACATTACATAAAATTATGAATTATGCTCCGATTACGAATGTTACGAATGTACGAATAAATACGAATGCGTCCGAATTTAGAATAAACGAATATTAAACTAACGGAAAAACGAATCAACGAAAAAATAACTCTTACGAATGTACGAATCGTTATGAATACAAACACCGACGACTTACGAATGTACGAATCGTTACGAATCAACGGAAACGAAAAAAACGAAACGAAAATAAAAAAAAATTTTTGTTGTGCTCATGTCTATTACAGAATAAAACACAAGCTTGCCTTTATATCATTTTCTACCTGTGCCTAATGATCAACTGAATGTACCTGGGCTCAGTTTGGAAGTAACGTATACAGTACCTGTGCTCAATTCCTAATCGCTCTACATATATATATTCCATCAGGTGATAAAGAGGTGTGACCACGTGTTAACACCAAAAATTCTGGAAGAACCCTCTGCACACTATTATATACCCTCTCTAGCAAACGTTCATGAAAAGATAGCAGAGGTTTAATTTGGGGTACGCTTGGTGAACTTTACTGAAATTCATATGTTGAATCAGAAGCCCACTGAAATCAATGGTAACTGAATCTCTAATGGGTAATGGGCAAGGGATTGTCAAATAAAGGGCACAGGAAGCTGAGCAGCACCCTGGAGGACAGGTACCAAAGCAAACAAATACCGTATATACTCGAGTATAGGCCGACCCCAATATAAGCCGAGGCACCTAATTTTACCACAAAATACTGGGAAAACGTATTGACTCGAGTATAAGCCTAGGGTGAGAAATGCGCAGCTACTGTAAGTGGAAAAGAGGGTCAACAATGCCCATTTGCAGCCTCGCTGTGCCCATTTGCAGCCATAGGTCCCCCAAACTTCAAACTTGGTAGTTAAGGGTTCCTAGATGCCCCCTAGCTGAAGGGTCCCGAAATGACATTGCTGCAAATGGACACAGTTGACCGAATTGCCGATGCAAACTCTGCCGAACGCATAAACCTGCGTTTTTTAATGCCGTGTTTAGCCACGTTTTACCACATTTGCGTCTATAAGCGTTTGTAACGATAACATCATATAGACCCTCCCCAAGCTCAGAAAGCATGTATTATTAACTATTTCTGCCATTTTGATCAGAGTGAGCAGCAGAGAGAGCAGTTGTACACTTGCATTTGCCTCTCTTTCTGTGGTTCGTTTTTGGAAATGGATCCCATATTGAATATATGTCAGGAAATGCTCCAGAGGTCCAGAGTCAGAGCTCGTCGATATTGGACCCGTCCGCTGATGGCACAGCGAATGTCCGTTGGATATTTCACAGACATGGTGGGGGGTTGGGGCTGACTAGACATTGGTATGAAGGTTTTTCTTTGTGAAAAAAAGACATTGCTATGCTTTGGTCAGACTAGGTGGAGTCACTGATTAGATTAGAAATTGGATGAAGGGTTGGCGCAAAGAAGTGGAGGCATTCCTCATTGTCTAAGCCACCTAAAAAAATAGAGTTTTTTTATGGCATTGCATCAGTGAGTATATATGCTCTATGAACTATCTAAAGTAATTACGACATTTTAAACCAATTTTTTTTATATTTTTTATGGTTTACCATCATATTTCTGTGTTTTCTGGTCCAAAAAATTGGGTTACTTTAAAAACGCTTATAAACGCAAACACGGCTAAACATGGAAAAACAAAGTGTCTGAACACATTTTTTTGCTTCTGGAAAAACGAGGTTAAACGCAAATGCATAAAAACGGGAAAAAACGAGACTGTGTACATGGACAGTTGAAAAAAGTGTCCAACTGCCTCTGAACGCGCGTTTAACAGCGTCTCGTGTGCATGGGGCCTGAAAAATACTTTTTCATACAAATGCATGGCACAGCAGGCACATATCAGGAATATGAAATGTTGGGTTAAACCGCCTAAGGACCGCCTCCTGCACATATACGTCGTCAGAATGGCACGGCTGGGCACAATCACGTACCTGTACGTGGCTCTTTAAGTGCCCAGCCGTGGGTCACAAGCATGCCGCCGGCGGCGCGCTCGCGACCTGGTCCTGAGCTCCGTGACCGTTGGACCAGCGGACCCGATCGCCACTGGTGTCCCGCGATCGGGTCACAGAGCTGAAGAACGAGGAGAGGTCTGTGTAAACAAACCTCTCCCCGTGCTTCCTACTGAGCCTGTCACTGATCGTCTGTTCCTAGTTATAGGGAAAGACGATCAGTGATGTCAGACGCCAAGCCACGCCCCCTACAGTTAAAAAAAAAACACACAATTAACCCCTCCCCGCCCCCTAGTGGTTAACCCCTTCACTGCCAGTGTCATTTACACAGGAATCAGTGCATTTAAATAGCACTGATTGCTGTATAAATGACAATGGTCCCAAAAATGTGTCAAAAATGTCTGATGTGTCCGCCATAATGTCGCAGTCACAATAAAAATCGCTGATTGCCGCCATTATTAGTAGAAAAAATAAAATATTAATAAAAATGCTATAAAACTATCCCCTATTTTGTAAACGCTATAACTTTTGCGCAAACCAATCAATAATTGCTAATTTTTTACCAAAAATATGTAGAAGAATACGTATCGGCCTAAACTGAGGAAAAATATATTTTTTTATATATTTTTGGGGGATATTTATTATAGCAAAAAGTTAAAAATATTGAATTTTTTTTTCAAAATTGTCGCTCTATTTTTGTTTATAGCGCAAAAAATAAAAACCACAGAGGTGATCAAATACCTCCAAAAGAAAGCTCTATTTGTGGGGAAAAAAAGGACGCCAATTTTGTTTGGGAGCCACGTTACACGACCGCGCAATTGTCAGTTAAAGCGACGCAGGGCCGAAATCGCAAAAAAGGGGCCTGATTCTTTGGCTGTCAATTGGTACGGGGCTTACCGTATATACTCGAGTATAAGCCGAGTTTTTCAGCACATTTTTTTGTGCTGAAAGTGCCCCCCTCGGCTTATACTCGAGTCAAGCACTTTTCTGCAGCAAAAATATTTCCGACCCGACTTTGGGGCCCTGTATCTCGGGGCCACTTGGGTCTAGGGATCCCAAATTTGGTGTGCCAACCCAGTTGAACTAGCACTAAGTGGTTCCGAGATACAGGGCCCCAAAGTCGGTTCAGAAAATGTCATTCTCTGCTGCAGAAAAGTGCTTGACATTTTCTGACCCGAGTTTGGGGCCCCATATCTCGGGGATACTTGGAGCTAGGAACCCCAAATTTGGCATTCAAACCCAATTGAACTAGCACTACAACATATCCAAAGATGGGGTTCCTAGCACTAAGTGGCCCCGAGATACAGGGCCCCAAAATCGGTTCAGAAAATGTCATTCTCTGCTGCAGAAAAGTGCTTGAGATTTTCTGACCCGAATTTGGGGCCCCGTATCTCAGGGACACTTGGTGCTAGGAACCCCAAATGTTGTATTCCAACCCAGTGGAATTAGCACTACAACATATCTAAAGATGGGGTTCCTAGCACTAAGTGACCCCGAGATACAGGGCCCCAAATCGGTCAACTGTGTCCATCTGCATGGGCACAGTGAGGCTGCAAATGGGCATCATTGACCCTCTTTTCCACTTACAGTAGCTGCGCAGTTCTCACCCTAGGCTTATACTCGAGTCAATAAGTTTTCCCAGTTGTTTGTGGTAAAATTAGGTGCCTCGGCTTATATTCGGGTCGGCCTATACTCGAGTATATACGGTAAGTGGTTAAATATTCTTTATTTTACAGTTTTCAGGATAAGAACATTTTCAGCAAGTACACAAAACACCTTTTGATCTTGCCAAAAATGCAGTGTCCTTGTGATCTGGAAAGAAAGCAAGAACTTGTCTTGGTTAAACTACTAATCCCCCTTATAATGTAGATGAATAAAGACAGACAAGTCCAGCCTGTGTGACAACCATGGCTGTCACATAGATACAATGGAGGAAAAAGCATAGACATTAATTATTTGTAGGATCACCAGGTGAAAATAAAGCCAAAACAAGTATGAAAAAAACAAAACAAATGCAGCCACTACATATAAATCCTAGAAAACTGTAATATATAATACACTTGTAGTTTTGGGTTGAGATACACTTTTCTTTAGACATGAGTAATGTAGCTTGAGTCTTTCACAGTTTGCTGCCCTTGTGTTCCCTTGCAGTTTGTGCAATATTGTCACCACTGCAACCACTTTTGCTATGTTAGGCATTACATTCCAGGTCTGAGTAATTGAGATAAAAAATGAACTCACGTGATTAGCCATAGCTCGGAAGTTGAATCGCAAAGGCACGCCTTTGGGAGGAGGTCCTGTTTTCTTAAATTTACCACCAGGTTGCTTCATTCCTGGTTTGATGGCTCTGTGACATTGATTAAAATAGGGGAACATTGGTTTTCTAGAAATTGCCTAGGCAGCATTTGCACAATAGAATCAAAATATGACAAATCCATTTATCAATACAGCAAGGGGGTTCAGTAATTCAAAATGGCATATTTAACATCCAGCAAGAGGGCACAAATATTAACATCATGCATAACCAGCCAATCCGATTTCTACTTTAATCATTTTAGGGCAGTCACATTGAAAACAGTCAATGATCTCTGTTTCCTATGTGTTATTTCATGTTGCTCTTCTTATGCCCTGTACACACGGTCGGAAATTCCGACCACAAAATCCGTCAGATTTTTTCCGACGGATTTTGTCCGACACTGGTGTTGCATACACACGGTCGGACAAAGTTGTCGGAAAATCCGATCATCCTGAACGTGGTGACGTTCGTTGCGTACGACGGGACTACGTAGAGGCTAGTAGCCAATAGCTATGGTCTTGTAATGTGATCTGAGCATGCGTGGCACTTTGTCCGTCAGAATTCGCTACACATGATTGGAAAAAGTCCGATAGGACTTTGTTGTCGGAAAATTTGAGAGCAGGAGATAAAACTTTGTCCCTCAAAAAATCCGACGGAAAAAGTCAGATGGAGCAAAGGAGAGACGGTGGGAGAGGTGCCCCCCTCACCCCCACCGATTTCCAGTAGTTTCCTGGTTCACCAGAGCCGCCTGTAAACCGGAAGCAATCCGATCCTGATGGCCCCCACTCGGCTCTATGTCCGTGGAGGACCGAAGCGACCTTTGACATCACTTCTGATTCTCAGGCATAAAGTAAATGGGTTTTTTTTTTAAGTCAAAGTGTCAAATGTTTTTTATTCTTTTGCTTTTAATGGTAAATTAGAGATCTAGGGTCTTTTTGACCCGGGACTGTGACATCATAAGGGGCGGGGTCACCGTGTGACATCAGCCGGTGACCCCCCCGTCCCTATATAAGTGGCCGTGCAACGCGTTGCGGCCATTACAAGCGGAGACAGCGTTGTGTCAACATCAGGAGAAGAAGAAAGAAGGAAGAAGAAGGAGAAGAAGCAGAAGGCAGCGGCAGCAACAGCGATGAACCAGAAGGCCGGGCCAACGCTAGTAAAAGAGCTGCAAGAAGATAGAGGAGGCCCGGCAGAACAAACGAAGAGCGGGACAAGAGCCCCGAAGTCGGAGGAAGACCCCAAAAGTCGGAAGAAGACCCCCGGAGCTGTCTAGTAAAGTACCCCGACTGTCTGCAGACCCCGAAAACCAACGGCCAAGGTTGTCGGGAAGAGGCCCTTGTCCTCATCAAAATGGGGACAAGGTGCTTTGGGGTGGGGGGGCCGCAGGGCCCCCCCTTCCCCAAAGCACCCCCCCATGTTGAGGGCACGCAGCCTGGCTCGTCCCCACCCCCTTTCCTGACCGGCCGGGCTGCGTGCTCGGATAAGGGTCTGCTATGGACTTTGGGTGGACCCCCACGCCATTTTTTCGGCGTAGGGATTCCACTTTAAATCCATACCAGGTAACGGGGTTAGCAAAGTGTCAATATCGCCGATCGAGGCGGCGGCATTGACTTCCTTCACTAGTCCCGTCTTCCTGGAGTCACGTTCAAAATGAACGGACTTTGCTCTGTGTGTGGGCAAGTCCGTTCATTTCAAAAGTCCCACGGACTACCACACAGACGGCCGGATTGTTGTCAAGACTTCTTTCTAAGTCCGCTGGACTTTTGGGAAGAAAAAGTCCGCCAGAGCCCACACACGGGCAGATTGTCCGGCAGACTCTGGTCCGCCGGATAGTCCGATCGTGTGTACGCGGCATAACTCATGTTTCATTTCATACAGATTTCTTCCTAAAATAAAAATGATTAAATCATACTCACTGTGGACCTCGATTTGCTTTAGGGTTAGGGACAGATACTGTTAGAGTCGTTCCAAAGCCCTCATCGTTTTGCCACCTGTCAAAAAAATACATGAAACATCTCAATTTATATATTAAATTTGGCATATACCTGTACATACAAATACACTCTATACATACATAAACACACTACATATAGCAGAGCCATACATACTGTACATATAGCCTCCGAGACAGCACCTCGCCAAACGACATCATCCCCACAAAACTCTTGAAAGAATGCTCCGACCTTCTGGCCCCCGCTATCACACACCTAGTAAATCAGTCGTTCAAAGAAGGATTGGTTCCGAATTCCCTCAAGCAAGGCATCATCAAACCATTACTAAAGAAACCCAACCTCGACCCCAAGGATCCGAACAATCGCAGACCGGTAACAAGCCTGAACACCATTTCCAAGATCATGGAGAAAGCAGTAGTACAACAGCTTCAACTTCATCTGGACACACACAAGCTCCTGGACCCACTACAATCGGGCTTCCGCCCAGGCCATGGCACAGAAACGGCACTACTGAAAATATGGGATGACGCCCTAGAAGCAGCGTATGATGGAGAATCGTGTCTTCTGGTATTGCTGGATCTCAGTGCGGCGTTCGACACAGTGGACCACAACATGCTTCTCAGCCGCCTCAAGGAAGTGGCAGGAGTTACAGATGGAGATCTGCCATGGTTCGCTTCCTTCTTAGGAAACCGGTCACAAACAGTGAAACTAGGAGCCTTCACTTCGGAAACCCGGGCAATCACTTATGGAGTCCCTCAAGGATCACCATTGTCACCAGTACTGTTCAACATTTACATCCGACCACTCTTCAAAATTATTAGCAAATTGGATCTGTGCTTCCACTCATACGCGGACGACACTCAACTGTACTTCCGGATCACCGGACAAAAAGACCAGTACCAGGAACTAGGAAAATGTCTCACATTGATAGATGACTGGATGACCACTAGCTCCCTCAAACTAAATGGATCAAAAACAGAATTACTGCTCCTCGACGCAAACTCAAGGAAAAAGACGAAGACCCCTTGGACACCACCAACCATCTTGGGACAGACCATCCTTCCAAGCAACAAAGCCAAAAGCCTCGGAGTCATCTTTGATTCAGAGATGACAATGGAGGCACAAATAGGATCCGTAATCAGCGGATCCCACCATCTCCTCCGCATGCTACGCAGACTCATCCCCTTCATCCCGGAAAAGGAAAAAGCGGTAGTAGTAGGAACGATCATCAATTCGCGGCTCGACTACGCAAACTCCCTCTACATAGGATTACCGGATTACCAGATTGCGCGCCTTCAAATTGTCCAAAAAACAGCAGCAAGATTAATCACCAGAAAGAAACCTTGGGAATCCATCTCCCCATCCCTAAGGACCCTCCATTGGCTAACGGTAAAGGATAGAATCACATTCAAGACCCTCTGCCTCACCCACAAATGTACACAAGGAAATGCGCCTCAATACCTTTGTGAGAAAATAGAAAAATACATACCGAATCGCAGCCTTCGATCAACAAAACCAAACTCGCCTTCTCATCCCCAAAGCCCGCTACAAATCGAAGGGAGAACGAAGATTCGCAGTACAGGGACCCCTGCTATGGAACGCGCTACCAAACATCCGCATGGAAGAAAACCATCAGGCCTTCAGGAAAAAACTCAAGACCCACCTCTTCTAAACATGGCATCCCAACAAGAGCAGTCAAGCGCCTCGAGGCGATTCAGTTCGCAGTTGCAGCGCTATACAAATCATTCATTCATAGACATATAAGCACAAACCTTCTGGTGTTCAGATGCCTGTTACCACGGTTGATCTTGAACTGCTGTGTTAGCTGGAAGCAGAAAACATAAAAAGGTTTATATTTCAGTAAGGTAACCAATACTAGTTATACCACTAATTCCCTCGATTACCAATTCTGTGCTGAAAAAGTTCTATGAATTCCATTTTTTTTTTTTTAAACTATCCATATGGAAGGAGTGTCCCTCAAAACAATTTGGTCACAGCGATACTTGCTGTCAAATCACACGATGGATCTGGAACATGTACCCAGGGCTCAAGCATGCATACAGAAAAACAGAAGTACTGGCTATTTTGCGCACTGGGGTAAGGGTTTACAAGTAAATATTTTATATTTTATAATGGATTACTGATTATTACTATAGGGATAGTTTTACACTTTAATCCTATTTTGAACAAGCATTTAATTTTACTTTAAAGGTTTTTTTTTTTTTAATAAAAATAACAAGTATGCCTATACTTACCTGCACCTTACCTTTTGCACAGAGCAGCACCGATTCTCTTCTTCTGGGGTGCCTTGCCAGCACTTCAGTCCCCTCCTCTTCATCAGGTACCCCCAGGGAAAGCCGCTTTCCCTGGGGGCACCCATGCGGGCTAGCCGGCCCCTGCTCCCGTGTCACTGGATTTGAATGACAGCAGCGAGAGCTAATGGCTGGAGCCGTTGCGCTCGTGCACATTGCTGGATCAGATCAGATCAGGGTACTTAAGGTGCTGAAGTCACGTGTTTGGCCGTAGCTGCCTGTTCCTGAATCTGGACCGGGGTAGCCCCGCGAGGGGTCCCGGGCCCGGGAGTGTCTGCCGTCCCGCAACATGGTTCTTCTGACTAGCCCCATAGACCCGCTTGGTCTGGGGCAAAGGATCCATCTGTTCCCGAGTCTCGGAACCGGCTGGTCCGAGGCGCAGTAACTGAGGGAGGATTCAAGGCGTCCGGGTGCGCTCTCAACTTGGAGGGGCACCGCAGCTCGTGTAAGCGACTGGGGTAGGACTCTTCGGAGGAGGGCCAACAAGCTGGCATCCCAAGAAGTGCCTGGTTGCTGGGTTGTCAAGGATATTAACGAATCGGCAGTACTGCCAAGGAGACAGAAAATGTTTCAGGTACCGAGGAAAGGTTCCTGTTTCATTCTCGGTTGAGACTTTATTCAAGGTCAGAGACTTTGCAAGTTTCGGATCAAAGTGCTGACTGCCATAATCTCTGGCCAGAGATTGTTCAGCTTTTAAGTGCCCAGCTGCGAGTGGCTACTCTCTGGGTTTGTGTCAGAGACTTTTCAATTGTCAGAAGTTCAAGGTGCCTGAGTTTCTTCACCCCTTACCCTCTGTTCCCATACGAGACTGTGTTTGTTGGATGTTACCCCTGCAAAAAAAAACCTTTCTAAAGGACTTTTATGGTGTCAGCGTCCGAAGTTGTTGGGTACTAACACTGGGAACACCTAGACATGGAGGAACAAGCCAAGCGAAGGTAACCGGTAAGCCCAAAAGTCAAGGCCGCCCCATCGAGGGTTATGGCCGCTACACACCTCTTTCATGTTAAAGCTGAAATCTAGAGGGGCTTGTTTCCGAGCATGCGTCGAATTGTTTCCGAGCATGCGTTGGAATTTTGCGTGTCTGAATTGCATACACACGATCGAAAAATCCGATAGAGAGGTTTTCCGTCTGAAAAATTAAGATCAGGCTCTCAATCCAAAGTCCGTCGGAAATGCTGACAGAAAAAGACCGTTGGGCATACACACGGTCAGAAAATCCGATGAGAGGCTCCCATCGGACTGTTTCCATCGGAAATTCCGACCGTGTGTACGCGGCATAAGGCTCTGTGGTGACCAGCACTTGAAGCACTGAAACTCTTCCCCCGAAGTAAAAGACTGCCTTTAGTGTAATGCCCCATAGGTATTTGTCTTCTGTGAGAGTGAAGGGGTCACAAGAAGACTTCATGGACTGTTATAAGGTCCTACTGTGGGAACACACTCCTTGGAGTTCTTAGCTTTAGCACTGCCTTTGTGAACTGCTCAACCAAACGGTCACTTACCCATCTCTTTTTTTGTGAAAGCTGAATGCTACAGGGTTAGATTTGACTTGGTTCTGTAGGTGGGCATAGGGGAGGAGCTTTACCACTAGTATGCTGCCATGCAGACACCAGGAAATAAATTGTTTGGCTGAAAACTGCTTTGATATAAGTGTTGTAACTGTGAATTTAGTTGTTTGCTTGTCGTTCAACTTAAATATGAAGATCTCATCAGACATTTTGCTTTTTAATTCATACATCCATTTCCTATATCAGCACTACTTACTCTTCTGTTTTCATCAACTGCATTTCTTCTTTGTTGGCTTTGACCAGTTCTAAACGGTTGTGCCCTGATTTGTAAGTTGTTTTTGCTGTAATAAACATTATCATTATTACTTGCTAGTCACAATTGGAGGTTATGCTAAATTGTCCTTTATTTAAATGTTCTGCGTTTTCGCTATAACAGCTTTTACCACTACATCAGAGACACCACAATAACCAAACCTTACCTGCATGCTGTACTACCTGGATACTATGGCATCTGGGGTTTTTTTTTTTTTAAGACATAATTTATATACTTTTGAACATACAGTTTAGAACAATAGGTGAAATGGCTTCCATCTAGCCAATACAATTTCCATTTTGCATTTTTCCAATTTCCATTTTGCAATTCATTTTTTAAAACAGAGCATATAATTGGTGATTGGTCATTAAGGCACCCGGCACTGTCCTATTAGAGGAAGAGTCCTCAGCCCTGTGCATTTCATGACTACAAAAGCAAAGTACGCGGAGGGGCGGTGTCACTAAAAATTCTGCTGAATCGGTTCTAAGGTGCCTATTCCAGGCCAGAAAGCTGATTGCTCAGCAATGGCAGTCGCAGTCGAAATTTATAAAGATATGGTCACCATGGACAACAAATGGTACAGGGTGAGAGAGAATAGATCTTGGGTTGCTATTTGGATATTTTTTATCTAGAGGTGAGGCAGATACATTCCGTATTTTATTTTTCCCTTTTTTTCTTTTATTTTTTTTCCCTTTTTTTTTCTTTTCTTTTTTTCCCTTTTTTTTTCTTTTCTTTTTTTTGTTTATTTATTTTTTTGTTGTTTCTCCCTTTTCTTCTCTTTTCCCTTTGCCTTTTCTTCCCCCTCTCCCATCCTCCGTAGCTGGTGGTCAGCTGGAGGAGTGGGAGATGGGGAGGCGAGGGTGGAGTATACAATTTAGCGGGCCGACATAAGAAAACAACCTGGGGATGGGGGGGGTTGGTTAACATAGACAATTTATTTGTCAACTTTCTGCAGATCGAGGTAGCAGGGGAGCAATTGGATTGTTATTTCTTTTTGTTCTTTTTCTTATGCTTAATCTGTATGGAAAAAGAATATGTGATCTGATTTTGTAACTGATAACAAATATATAAATAAAGGAAAGAAAAATTAAATTTAAAAAAAAACGAAAGCACAGTACAGAAAACGGAAACTAGCATAAGAAATATTCAGTAGGTCAATTGTGTCTGTGAGGCAGTTTAAATGGCAATATTTAAAAGGAAGTACATAGTCACAAAGCTAGATATCAGTCCCAGAAGCTTCCTATGAAATCAGCCATTAGTTAAAACACGTTATGTGTTTCATGTTAAAGCTGAAATCTAGAGAGGCTTGTACAAAGCTTTCAATGCATCCACTGTACCTGAATGCCAGGCCACTCTGATCAGAGAAAGTTATTGCACTTAATGATAGTATCAAAGCTTTCCAGTCTCTCTTATAGGGTTGCCACCTGTCCAGGATTCATCCAGTGTGAAAGGGGTCTTAAAGGTAAAGTATATGCAGCGCTAGAAGCATCAAATAATAAAATAAGAGTCCATAGTGTTAAAACAGAGTCTTTGTTCAGGGCAAATACTGGAACCACCCACGGTGCAGACAGAGACAATAAGGTGAACAAGAGATTATCCTCCACCGAACATCAACACACTGGGCCTCTTACCAAAGAAAATGGACCACTGAATTACAGGTGGTCAAACAAGCATGATATATCCACAGCGCCACGGAACCACTTCAATTGGATCATAGAAGGCTGGATCTTGTAGTCCCACTCAATGGTAATTCATAGGTACATGCATAGGGTACAAGAAAGCAACTCCTCATGATGTAGTATTAAAACCAAGGTAAATTTATTTCTTATAAAAAGCCAGGGTACTCACATTTTGAGAAATAAAAACAGGCTTATCAAAAGTTGCAATTCGTCATGAATAGCAGATGTTTCCAACCACAAAGATGGCCGCAGTCAGCACGTTACAGCGTTGTGACATCAGAGCTCCACCCTACGTGGCGTTTCGTCCAATAGGAACATTGTCAGGGGCGTGGTCAGAGCTCTTCATATCCTCTTTATATAGGAGGGAGGGCGGGATAAGAACGCCCCTTCCCCCTGCACTCCAAGCCTCTCTCTCATATACAGGAAACAGAACCTCGTCATAACCGGATGTTTACACCACAGCTTAGACTTGCATGGCTCTTTCATCACATGTTCGACCAAGAACGTGGTTTATTTGATTATGTGCCCTTGCGGCCTACATTATGTGGGTCACACTATTCGCAAGTTGGAAACCAGGCTCAAGGAGCATTTGGCGAATATTCTCAAAGGTTTTTTGAACCATAGTTTATCCATACATTACTCTTTGTGCCATGAAAAGAGATTAAAGGGTACATCCTTTATGGGTATAGACATGTTTGACCCTCATTGGAGGGGCAACCATAATAGGCAAGTGAATATTTTTTTTCAGCAAATTAACAAATAACATAAAGGTTTTTTTTTTCCCCTAAGGACTATAATTTATGTCCCTTGGGTTCATTTAACATCAATGAATATGTTCTGTATTGTGATTCAGGTTATAATTATCGTTGAATTTATATATTTTTATCATTTATGTTATGGTCATTTATATGTCCGTTTTTCATGAATATATTATTTTGGTTTGCGGCATGTCTCGCTTACCGTATTTATCGGCGTATAACACAGGGGAAAATCAGGGGAAAATCGTGGGTGCGTGTTATACGCCAATCCCCCGCCGATTGTCAGCCTCCCGGCCTTTCTCGCGGCTTTCGGTCGGTCGCTCGCCGACTTTAGGGTGCTTTCGCTGGGTTTCGGCAGCGCTCGGCTGTTCTCGCCGGCTTTCGGCTGCTATCGCAGTCCCGCATGAGCGGCCGAGAGTGGCCGAAAGTCAGCGAGAGCAGCCGAAAGCTATCGAGCACCGCCAAGATACACAGGACATCCAGCTCTATATCTTGGCGGCGCCATTTTTAAATGTAAATGACACTGGGAGCTGACAAGGCTGCAGATGGGAGCTGACAAGGCTGCAATGACACTGATAAGGCTGCATTGATGGGCATTTAAATGTAAGTTTTATTTTTTTCCTTAAACTTCCCTCCTAATCTTGGGGCGCGTGTTATACGCCGGCACGTGTTATACGCGGGCGCGTGTTATACGCCGATAAATACTGTATTTATAATTGGTACATTTTTTGTCTTATGTAAACCAGTGGCAACACGGGGCAGCTGGCTATTCACAGCTATTTTATATATATTTTTTGTTTAGCTACAAAATTTATTTGGATTACCTTGTTTCTCCACAAGATGGCAGTATGCGCTGTTTTGTCTTTTGGTAATTGATTGGTATTTACACACACCAGTAGTCATCATTCTAGTTAAAGTGGTGTTTCCACCAAAAAAAAATAAAAAATGGCTTAAAATTCATAGAAAGAAAATAAATAAAATAATTGGAAAAAAAATGTTTTTCACTCACCTCTAAATGCCTGTTGCTAGGGGGTCCCTCGTAGTCTGCCTCCTGCGTAGCCTCGGCTGGTGACATCACTTCCCCTCGGCGCAGGAAGGGCTCCCCAGTCATATGGGACCTGTCATGTGTTGCCGATGACTGTGCGGCCAATCACGAGCGGATCGGGGGGCTAGCGGAGCTTCGACCCCCCGCATCGCTGGACCCTGGAACAGGTAAGTGTCCAATTATTAAAAGTCAGCAGCTGCAGAATTTGTAGCTGCTGACTTTTAATTTTTTTTAAGGGATACACCTCTTTAAGTATTCTTTTCACCTGGGGTGTTAACTCTCATGCACCACTCATCTTGGCTCTCATGCACCATTTCCCCTGACCTATGAAAGCGATTCCCCGTTTTGCCAGTGAGGTATTTAATGCGCAGGTGCAGACGTGTGGGCGTACCCCTGATGATGTCATATTTGACGTAACGATTGTTGGGACACCACGCACACACATTCTGCACATGTGCAATTGGATTTTTCCTTGCAAGGACTATTACCGTACGACTATTACAGCACGATACTGTAACATGCCGACTGCGCCCATCTTTGTGGTTGGAAACATCTGCTCTCCATGACGAATTGCAACTTTTGATATGCCTGTTTTTATTTCTCAAAATGTGAGTACCCTGGCTTTTTATAAGGAATACATTTACCTTGGTTTTAAATACTACATCATGAGGAGATGCTTTCTTGTACCCTATGCATGTACCTATGAATTACCATTAAGTAGGACTACAAGATCCAGCCTTCTATGATCCAATTGAAGTGGTTCCGTGGCACTGTGGATATATCATGCTTGTTTGACCACCTGTAATTCAGTGGTCCATTTTCTTTGGTAAGAGGCCCGTTGTGTTTATGTTCGGTGGAGGATAATCTCTTGTTCACCTTATTGTGTCTGTCTGCACCGTGGGTGGTTCCAGTATTTGCCCTGAACAAAGACTCGGTTTTAACACTATGGACTCTTATTTTATAATTTGATGCTTCTAGCGCTGCATATACTTAACCTTTATGCTTTTTATTGTCACCATACAATTTATGTCAGCTGCTTTATTATTGTAAGCGCAGTGATTAATATTAAATTTATTGTTTGAAGTATACTGTACCTTTAGCCCTGGTTCACATTGATGCGATTTGGAATGCGATTTGTCATTTCAAATCACATGCTAAATTACCAGCAATTGCAGCATCCGAATCGGTGCGATGCCGCATTTGCGGCACTGCAGATTCCCAAAAGTAGTTTCTGCCCTACTTTTGGCGATTTGGGGGTGCGATTTTCATTGACATCTGTGCAAAAACCCGCACAGATGTCTCTGAAATCGCCACAGAAATAGGGAGTGACATGCAGGAATGAAATCGCGTGAGTCCAGCTAAACTCGCACAATTTCATTCCCGCA
This sequence comes from Lithobates sylvaticus, assembly GCA_028564925.1. Classification (NCBI taxonomy): domain Eukaryota; kingdom Metazoa; phylum Chordata; class Amphibia; order Anura; family Ranidae; genus Lithobates; species Lithobates sylvaticus. The sequence continues at coordinate 22,626,900 of CM053033.1, read as the reverse complement.
GTCAGTGTGAACCTGGGCTTAAAGCCATTTTCTTATATTATTTCAACATTTAAATTGTACAGTTGCTGTTTTACAGTTGAAATACATGTATGTTTATTAATAAAACTGCCAAAAGATGTTTATTTCTGCTCAGCCAGTCTTGTGATTCCAACACATCTGCCAGACTGCACAGCCAGGGAGATCAACTCTATGGCCTGAAATAGTGTTTCCATCTGCTTTGCATTTACTGCTTCCAGAAAGTTTCCTGCTAACGAGACTGGAGTGATTATGCTGATTCTTTTTACCGCTGAATTAGCTGGACATGGAAACTTTTATTGCTGAACCGGCAAAGAGTGTGTCACCTGCCTGTGCAAATGTGTGTAAATCATGACATTTACCTAATGCCGCGTACACACGATCGGAATTTTCGTCGGAAAAAAATCTCATGGTTTTTCCGATGTAATTCCGACGGAATTCCGCTCAAGCTGTGTTGCCTACACACGGCATAAAACACGTTCGACAGCACTATAAAAGGGAAGTTTAATGCTTCCGAGCATGCGTCGAATTGTTTCCAAGCATGCGTCGGAATTTTGCGTGTCGGAATTGCATACACACGATTGGAAAATCCGATAGAAAGGTTTTCCGTCGGGAAAAATTGAGAACAGGTTCTCAATTCAAAGTCCGTCGGAAATTCCGACAGAAAAAGACCGATGGGCGTACACACGGTCGGAAAATCCGATGAAAAGCTCCCATCGGACTGTTTCCATCAGAAATCCCGACCGTGTGTACGCCGCATTACAGTTTTATGAATCCTTTGGCAGATAAAATCACACACAAATATACATTTCAACAGTGTTCTTAGCTGTCTGCTGGATATTCCACTATTGTTTTTTCTTTCCACTTACCTCCTAGTGATCATCTGTACAGGCACAGGTGATGCTCTATACTTCTTTGGGATCGGCCTTCCCTTCTGTGATTGTGCTTGTCCCAAGTTCTGAGAACTCTGTCAACATTGGAAAAGCAAAGACAGCCATTGCTGCAAATTAACCACCTCAATACAGTGCATTTTCACCCCCTTCCTGCCTAAGCCATTTTTCAGCGCTGTCAGACTTTGAATGACAATTGCGCTGTCCTACAACACTGTACCCAGATGACATTGTTATTATTTTGTCCCCACAAATAGAGCTTTCTTTTGGTGGTATTTGATCACCTCTGCGTTTTTTTGCGCTATAAACAAAAGAAGAGGGACAAGTTTAAAAAAAATATATATATTTTTTGCTATACTAAATATCCCCCAAAAATATATATAAAAAAAACGTATTTTTCCTCAGTTTAGTCCGATGCGTATTTTTCTACATATTTTTGGTAAAAAAAATTGCAATAAGCGTATATTGATTGGTTTGCACAAAAGTTACAGCGCCTACAAAATAGAGGATATATTTATAGCATTTTTTTTTTTTTTTTAACTAGTAATGGCGGCGAGCTGCGATTTTTTTTTAATTTTTTTTTTTTAATCGTGACTGCGATGTTGCGGCGGACATATCGGACACTTTTAAAACATTTTTGGGACCATTCAGATTTATACAGCGATCAGTGCTATAAAAATGCACTGATTACTGTATAAATATGACTGGCAGGGAAGGGGTTAACACTAGGGGGCGTTGAAGGGGTTAATATGTTCCCTGGGAGTGATTCTAACTGTAGGGGGAGGGGACTCGCAAGGGGAGGAGACCGATCTGTGTTTCTCTGTACTGAGAACACACAATTGGTCTCCTCTCCTCTGACAGGACCGTGGATCTGTGTGTTTACATACACAGATCCACGGTTCTGCTGTGTTACCGGGCAATCGCGGGTGCCTGGCGGACATCACGGCTGCCGTGCACAAGCATCGGGTACCCAGTGACACGGCGCGTGTGCGTGCTCCCTGGAGGGCCGGAATGGGGAGGGGGTCATATGACGCCCTCCCACCATGAGAGCTGCGTCACCTGGCCGCCAATTGACAGTAGGCGGTCGCAAGGCAGTTAAACAAGTCATAATAATGGATAATGGAGGTTCTGTGATTGCCCTTTCTATTGTGAAACTATGGGGTCCATTTACCAAGTGCAAACAGACTATGCACTTTGCAAAGTGTAGTTTCTCCTGAGATTAGTAAATGAGGTTAAGCTGCAAAAAATTCCCAATCACGTGCTAGGAAAATAAAAAAAATAACAGCATTTTTGCTTGCACATGATTGGATCGGGAAAGTCAGCAGAGCTTCTGCTCATTTATTAAGCTCTGGACCAACTGCACTTGCAAAGTGTACAGTCTATTTGCCTTTAGTAAATCAACCCCTATATTTGGATTAAAGCCTTACTCCCGCTTTAAGCGTTTGTTAACCTAAAAAAAAAAATGGATTTTTCTGGTACCTTAAAGCAGATAAAACAGCACAGTGCTTGTGCTGTATAATCTGCCCCCCTCTAAACTACAAAAAGAAAACCCTGAATCTGGCACTTCCTGTATCTCCTCTCTAAACCGACCACGAAAATCAGGGCAGCTCCGCCCTGATCACCGTGGTCTAATTGCGTCCCTCCGTCATATGCTGCTGTCCCCTCTGCTCTCCTCTCTACCTCCTTCCTGCATGTCAGCTCGTGTCTGTGTCTCCGTCTCTGCCCCCCTGCCCGCCCCCTATAGTAAAATTAAAAATCTTTTTTCCTCACTGCCAGCAACTCTTTCATATCCTGGCAAAGCACACTGTACCTTTCTTTTAGTAAAACGAGCGCTGTAAATACCGTTTAAGCGATCTCTTAAGGCCGGTCACATGACTCTCGGCCAGTTTCCATTGACGTCACTCCCGCGCATGTGTGCAGGAGCCACTTGTAACGGCATACTAGCTGAAGCAGCGGCACGACATGCCATTGCTTCAGTGCACATGTGCCCATGACGTCAGGTTTAGGAGATATCCGGGTAGCTACAGTTAAGCCTTACTATAGGCTTACTTGTAGTAAAAAGTGGTTGTAAAGTGTTTACAACCACTTTAACCACTTCAGCCCCGGACCAATTTGCAGCCAAAGGACCAGGCCCCTTTTTGCGATTCGGCACTGCGTCGCTTTAACTGACAATTGCTCGGTCGTGCGACGTGGCTCCCAAACAAAATTGGCGTGCTTTTTTTTTTTTTTTACCACAATTAAAGCTTTCTTTTGGTGGTATTTGATCACCTCTACGGTTTTTTACTATATTTACTTTTTGCTATAATAAATATCCCCAAAAAAAATATATAAAAAAAATTTATTTTTCCTCAGTTTAGGCCGATATGTATTCTTCTACATATTTTTGGTTAAAAAAAAATCGCAATTAGCGATTATTGATTGGTTTGCGCAAAAGTTATAGCGTTTACAAAATTGGGGATAGTTTTATAGCATTTTTATTTATATTTTTTTTTTTACTAATAATGGCGGCGATCAGCGATTTTTTTATTTTTATTTTTTTTCTGTAGGGGGCGTGGCTTGACATTCGACATCACTGATCGTCTTTCCCGATGACAGGGAACAGCCGATCAGTGACAGCGTCACTAGGAAGCGCGGGGAGAGGTTTGTTTAGACAGACCTCTCCCCGTTCTTCAGCTCTGTGACCCGATTGCAGGACACCAGCAGCAATCGGTCCGCTGGTCCCGCGGTCATGGAGCTCAGGACCGGGTCGCGCGTGCGCGCCCCACGGCTGGGCTCTTAAAGAGACACGTACTGGTACGTGATTGTGCCTAGCCTTGCCATTCTGCCGACATATATCAGCGTGAGGCGGTCCTTAAGCAGATAAAGCGATTTCATCTATTAAATCCTCTGCCCTTGTTGTTTTAACTTCTTGTACAGCTCACTTCCTGTTTCTTGACTGGTCATTAGCCTAGGCTTATGACATCATGCACAGCTTTCTCTCTCTCACTCTCATGAAAGTTTGCCAGGATGGGAGGGGGGATGAGTCATAAGAAGGCCAATAAGAGCTGCAGAGGTGTGCCTCTGTGTGTCTGAATAAATCAAGGAAGTGAACAGGCAGCAGCTTCAGCTGCCCACAGTTAAAATGGATGCAGCAGCCAGAGGAGGATTTCGGCAGCATATTTGGCAAGTACAGAATCACAGTGTGTGTGTGTGTGTGTGTGTGTGTATATGTGTGTATGTGTATGTATATATATATATATATATATATATAATCTGAAAAGTGGTTAGATGAAAAGCTTCAGAATGGAAAAGATGTTTTTATTACAAATTATGTGAGCAGACTGCAGTTCCTCTTTAAGGGGCAGCTGCTTTGGGCTCCACAACCATGACTGGGCCTGGGGCAGTTGCCCCTTTTGCCCCACATTAAAGACAGCCTTGATGTGAAGGTCTTAAATGATGTACATGTGTAGGTGGCTGAAGTGGGAAATAGTACTCCCTTTTTGCAGGTCCACATTGGGCCCAACTTATGCTCTTCTTCACAGGCCCACTGCATTCTGAAAATGATCATGCTCAAAGCTTCCCCCCCCCCCCCTGATCCAAGATGGTTGCTGCCAGGACAAGTCACAGCTCAGTACTAGGCATAGCAAAATTGGACTTGTGTTACAGGTCTGCTATCGAAAGTGCCAGCAAACTTGTACTGACTTAACTTTAGACATCCGCCAACCTTTTTGTGTGTTTTTTTTTTTTGAAAATATAGTTACACCTTAAAGTGAATCTGAAATTAACTGAGCTAGCTTTCCCAAAGCCAAGAAAAGCAGGACAAAATTACCGGTGTATTTGTGTTGGGCCGGTTAAGTGGACTCACACCATTGAAGGTTGCTGCAACTCTTTGCCGTTTAACTGGTCCAAAGGGTGCATTTCTTGTATTGAAACGAGAAAATCTTTGTTGTTTAAAACCAGGCTTTGATCTGAGAGGCCCTAAAAAATAAAGCACAGATTAAGCATTTACGGTTCTGCCAAAGTTAGAAATTAAAAATCGATCAGTATGCACACCGTGTATTTTTATTGATGGTCAGATTTTTTTCTGAGAAGGACAGGATGGCAAATGCTGCCCCTCGTTTTGACCTTCAGGACATGTCACCTCCAGGACCCCAGCAGCACATATACTGTATATGTAGCGGCCATAACCCTCGATGGGGCGGCCTTGACTTTTGGGCTTACCGGTTACCTCTGCTTGGCTGGTTCTTCCGTATCTAGGGGTTCCCAGGGTTAGTACCCAACGACTTCGGATGCTGACACCATAAAAGTCCTTTTAGAAGGTTTTTATTTGCAGGGGTAACATCCAACAAACACAGTCTCAAATAGGAACAGAGGGTAAGGATGAAGAAAGTCAGGCACCTTGAACTGCTGAAAATTTGAATGTCTCTAACAAAAACTAAGAGAGTAGCCACTCGCAGCTGGGCGCTTCAATGCTGAACAAATCTCTAGCCAGAGATTATGGCAGTCAACACTTTGATCCGGAAACTTGTAAAGTCTCTGACACTGAATAAACTTTCAACCGAAAGTGAATAGGAACCTTTTCTCAGTACCTGGAACTTTCTCTGTCTCCTTGGCAGTACTGTGGATTTGTTAGTGTCCATAACAACCCAGCAACCAGGCACTTCTTGGGATGCCAGCTTGTTGGCCCTCCTCCGAAGAGTCCTCCCCCAGTCGCTTACACGAGCTGCGGTGCTCCTCCAAGATTGAGAGCGCACCGGACGCCTTGAATCCTCCCTGAGTTACTGCGCCTCGGACCAGCCGGTTCCGAGACTCGGGAACAGACAGATCCTTGCCCCATACCATGCGGGTCTGTGGGGCTAGTCAAACTGACCATGTTGCGGGACGGCAAACGCTCTCGGGCCCGGGACCCCTCGCGGGGCTACCCCGGTCCAGATTTAGGAACAGGCAGCTACTAGACATGTGCACTGACAAAATTCGTTCATTTTCGTTTCATTCGTTTTTTTTGCTTTTTTCGAAAATTCGGAAAATCGAAAATTCGGAAATTTGGAAATTCAGAAATTCGAGAATTCCGAATTTTCACATTTCTATTTTTCGGAATTCCGAATTTTTGGACTTTCGGAATTCCGAATTTTTGGACTTTCGGAATTCCGAATTTTTGGACTTTCGGAATTCCGAATTTTTGGACTTTCGGAACTCCGAATTTTTGGACTTTCGGAATTCTGGGAATTCAAAGATTTGAAAATCCCAAAATTTGAAGATCTGGTAAAAAAGAGAGAAAATCAGTTTAATTAATAACTAACTATTAAATTAACGAGTACGAATTTATCAGAAGTTACGAATTATCTGAAATAATGAATGCCGCATCTAAACAAATAGGACGGAACAAATTAATAATAAATAATTAATAATAATAAAAAGGTATTATTATTATTATTATTGTTGTTTATTAGATCGTTACGTTCCATTTGGTTATGCGGCATTCGTTATTTCAGATAATTCGTATTTTCGGATAAATTCGTACTCGTTACGTTCACTAACAGACAAATTTGAAAGGGAATTCCAATACCTATAATTTTTAATAGTTAGTTATTATTTAGAAACAGATTTTCTTTCTGATTTTTGAATTTCCAAACTCCGAAAATTCGGCATTCGGAAATCCGAAAATCTGAAAATCCAGAAATCCGAAAATCCGAAAATCTGAAAATCCGGAAATTCGAAAATCTGAAAATCTGGAAATTCGAAAATCTGAAAATTCGGAAATGCAAAATTCGGAATTTCGCAAATTTTGAAATTCGGAGATTCGGAAATTGAAAAATTCGAATTAAACAGATTTTCTTTCTGATTTTTGAATTTACGAAAATTCGGCATTCGGAAATTCGAAAATTCGGCATTCGGAAATTCGAAAATTCGGCATTCGGAAATTCGAAAATTCGGCATTTGAAAATTCGGCATTCGGAAATTCGAAAATTCGGCATTCGGAAATTCGAAAATTCGGAAATCCGAAAATTCGGCAATCGGAAATTCGAAAATCTGAAAATTCGGAAATGCAAAATTCGGTATTTCGGAAATTGAAAAATTCGGAACTAAACAAATTGCACACGTCTAACAGCTACGGCCGAACCCCGAACACGTGACACTGATTGGCTCCAGGGAAGACTGATACCCAAGACGTCCAACCAGGCCTGGTTCTAGGCCTGTCATGTGTACCTCACTGCACCCATGACCAGGCAGAACCCTAGTACAGCCCAGCCAAACTGATGCCAAAGTAAACCTGCACAATTAACCCTCAGAACCCCAGTATTGTTCTGAGGGAAAAACTAAATTTTCACATATAGCGGACACCTTGTAAAGGTGTCCCCGCTACATTTATATCATCCATCAGAGATCAGCAAATTGATTTGACAGATCTGGAAAACTTTGCTGAGCCACACATTTTCATTTCACCTGACTTTATGGGCAAATTTGTCTGATCTGCAGAGAATCACGCAATCTGTAGTTCCACGCAAAATTTTAAATTAACAATTTTTCAAAACTATTGCACTATTTAGAATACACATAAGATGCAGTTACACTTAATACACACCTTGTTGATTTCTTGGTGGAGCTCTAAAAAATCTCATGTTTCTAAAATTTATTCTTGTCCTTACTTCTGGACCAGCCTGGCTTGAGGACGGCCGAGGATCAGATTCTTCTTTTTGAAGCTTAATTATGTCATCTAGGTGACAAAACACATATGTTGTACAAATTTAAACCATAAAGAAATTGCACTATACTTAAATGGTGCACTACAAAATACAGTATATGTTTTTTTAAGGTATAGCCTTGTCATGGTGACAATTCAAATTTTTTTTTTTTTTTTTTTCTGCGTTCCACATAGTTTTTGTTATTTCCACCCGCGTTTACGTGTATCGGCTTCAATGGTTACTGTATATACTCGAATATAAGCCGAGGCACCTAATTTTACCACAAAAAAACTGGGAAAACTTATTGACTCGAGTATAAGCCTAGGGTGAGAAATGCGCAGCTACTGTAAGTGGAAAAGAGGGTCAACAATGCCCATTTGCAGCCTCACTGTGCCCATTTGCAGCCATAGGTCCCCTGAACTTCAAACTTGGTAGTTAAGGGTTCCTAGATGCCCCTCTAGCTGCAGCCAAAACTGGGGTCTCTGGACCCAAAGGGTCCCGAAATGACATTGCTGCAGATGGACACAGTTGACCGACTTTGGGGCCCTGTATCTCGGGGCCACTTGGTGCTAGGAACCCCAAATTTGGATATGTTGTAGTGTTGGTTCCACCTGGGTTTGCACACCAACTTGGGGTTCCTATCACTAAGTGGCCCGAGATAGGGGGCCCCAAAGTCGGGTCAGAAAATGTCATTCTCTGTTGCAGAAAAGTGCTTGACTCAAGTATAAGCCGAGGGGGGCACTTTCAGCACAAAAAAATGTGCTGAAAAACTCGGCTTATACTCAACTATATACAGTACATTCACCTGTGGCAGAGATTTGCCCTGCCTGGGTCCAGAAAGAGGTTATGACCCAGGATTCTCAACCAGGCTGGGGGGGGGAGCAACCCCCCCCCCCTCCCCGGGAGAAGACTGATTATTGCTAGCGGTTGCAATAATCGCAAGTGAATCCGGTAGGCTGGTTGTACCCAAGTTGATCGATCAACTTGGTACAGTCAGCCTGCCCATTAACAGTTCAAATCCTAGCCGGTTCCTGCTAAACTGGCCAAGATTCGAATTGTGTATGGCCAGCCTTAGTAGTGACCTGGCCATGGTTCAGGGCTACACCCTGGCAGACAGGAGGTCTTTGCCCAGGAGTCAGGAAAGCTCCATCTAGGAGAGAGGTGGGAGCCAGAGCAGCTATGGGGCTGCTAGCGATATTCAGAGTTGTGTAGGAAGATGGTCTGTGGGAGACAGACCAAGGCCTAAAGGGTAAGGCCAGAGCAGGAGTTCTGCATGAATAAGCCTAGAGGATGAATGTTCATTTGCTTTGATGGAAGACAAATGCTGAAAACCCCTGTGAGGGAAAACTCATGTTTTTGTTGTGTTTCTTTTAATAAATGTGGGCAAGAAAAGCCTTTTAAAAGAAGAAGAAAGTGTATGGCTAAGTCCTTAACCGCTTCAGCACCGGGCGATTTTACCCCCTTCCTTACCAGAGCACTTTTTGCGATTCGGCACTGCGTTGCTTTAACTAACAATTGCGCGGTCGTGCGACGTTACACCCAAACAAAATTGACGTCCTTTTTTTCCCACAAATAGAGCTTTCTTTTGGTGGTATTTTATCACCTCTGCGGTTTTTTATTTTTGCGCTATAAATAAAAGAGCGACAATTTTGAAAAAAAAACACAATATTTTTTACTTTTTGCTATAATAATTATCCCATTTTTTTTTTGTAAAAAAACAATTTTTTTACTCGGTTTAGGCCGATACGTACTCTTCATATTTTTGGTAAAAACAAAATCGCAATAAGTGTATATTGATCGGTTTACGCTAAAGTTATAGCATCTACAAAATAGGGGATAGATTTATTGACTTTTTTTTTCCCTTTTTTTTTTTTTACTAGTAATGGCGGCGACCTGCGATTTTTTTTTTTTTTTTCGTGACTGCGACATTGTGGCGGACACTTCGGACACTTTTGACACATTTTTGGGACCATTCACATTTACACAGCGATCGTTGCTATAAAATTGCAGTGATTACTGTGTAAATGTGACTGGCAGGGAAGGGGTTAACACTAGGGGGCGCTGCAGGGGTCAATATGTTCCCTAAGGTAGTGATTCTAACTGTGGGGGGAGGGGACTCACAAGCGGAGAAGACCGATCGGTGTTCCTCCGTACTGGGAACACATGATCGGTCTCCTCGCCGCTGACAGGACGTGGAGCTGTGTGTTTACACACACAGCTCCACGGTCCCGCACGGTCCCGCTGTTTTCACGGGCAATCGCGGGTGCCCGGTGGACATCGCGGCCGCCGGGCACGCGCACCGGGTCCCGAGCGACACCTCGCGCGCCCCCCAGGCAGCCGGGAATGGGAGGACGTCATATGACGCCCACCCAGGATGGGAGATCCACCTTGTGGGCGTCATATGACTATGGGCGGGTAATGAAGCGGTTAAAGCTCTACTTTTTGTTTGTTTTATTGAAATTGAACAGAATTACAGGTATAATACATAGCATAAAGATCAGTGCAAAAAAACTTTCCATGACATTAACACACGAATTAACAGTGCCAGGATCAGTATTGTGATCTGGGTCATGGGTTGTGGGGAGAAATACAAGGTATTAAACACATAAAGATCAGAAAATAAAGGAACAGCATATAGAGTTTATACGTGTTAACTCAAGACGAGACGTCCTAATGTCATCAAGTGTGTTATACTTAGGTTTTTAGCCATGTGGACCACTATCATCAGGTCCAATCACGGCCTGGGGGGGTAGATTGAACTTGGAAGTAAACTGAGTCAGGGTTCAAGGGTCTCTAGCGGGGTAATGGGGAATTCTTCGAGCTTGATTCTGACTCCTAAGGGAAGGAGTCAGGTGGTGGGCTAAGGAGGGATTTTGGTGGGAGGGGGAAAGAGGGGGGAAAGTAAGGGTAAGAAGGGAGGGTGTAGGGGGTGGGTGTAAGACAGAGGGGATAGGGTGATGGGGAGGGGGGGGGTGTCGCTCCTCTCTCCTCACCCAAGGCATATTCATTCTTCGGTCTGTTAGTTTAGGTTACATGAGGTTCAGGGTGGCCCCATTATGTCGGGAAGTAGGATTTGTAGCTATCCGTGGTTTTAAAATGGATCCAACAGGCCCATGTTGAGGCAAACTTTTGTATGCGATCTTGTGAGATGAAAATGAATTCTTCCATGTCCTCGATTTTTGCAATCCTGTCTAACCATTCCCTGATGGTTGAACTTTTGTGCATGTTTTACTGTGCAACCGAAGATGAATAGGAACCTTTCTCACAGTACCTGGAACTTTCTTTGTCTCCTTGGCAGTACTGTGGAAGTGTGGATTCTTTAGTGTCCATACAACTCAGCTTCCAGGCTCTTACTGAGATGCCAGCTTGTTGGCCCTCCTCCGAAGAATCCTCCCCTGGTCACTTGTACGAGTTGCCGTGTCCCTCCAATACTGAGAGCACACCGGGACGCCTTTGAATCCTCCTTCAGTTACTGGGCCTCGGACTAACCGTCTCCGAGCGTCAGGAACAGACAGATCCCCCAGACCATGCAGGTCTATGGGGCTAGTCAAACTGACCATGTTTGCAGGACAGCAAACGCTCCTAGGCCCGGGACCCCTCGTGGGGCTACCCCGGTCCAGAACCAGGAAGCAGGACTGTGGCCCAACCCCGAACACGTGACTTCAGCACCTTAAGTACCCTTTCCCCAGACTACAGAGCGGGGCCAGGCACACCCACTGATTGGCTCCGGGAAAGATTGGTACCTAAGACGTCCAACCAGGCCTGGTTCTTGGCCTGTCATGGGTGCCTCACTGCACCTATGACCAGGCAGAACCCTAGTACAGCCCAGCCAAACTGATGCCAAAGTGAACCTGCACAATTAACCCTCAGAACCCCATTACTGTTCTGAGGGAAAAAAAAATGTCCACTTATAGCGCACACTTGTCAAAGTGTGACTGCTACAAAGGTAATCCAATTTTGGAGCTTGGTGGGTCAACGCTTTTCGCATGAGTACAGTGCTTCATCAGGATCCACGTGCCCTTAAGTCAATTGGATATGGAACATGTAAGACCCCTTTCACACCAAGGGCGTTTTGCAGGTGCTATAGCGTTAGAAATAGCGCCTGCAATCCGCCCTAAAACAGCTGCACCATTGTCTGTAGTGTGAAAGCCCTCGGGCTTTCACACTGCAGCCGTGCGCTGGCAGGACGTCAGGAAAAGTCCTGCCAGCAGCTTCTTTGGAGCGGTGAACTGAACGCTCCTCCACCGCTCCTCCAGCGCTGCTCCCCATTCAAATCAATGGGGCAGCGCTGTAATACCGCCGGCAAAACACCGTAATTGCAGCGTTTTCCCAGGGGTTTTAACCCTTTCTCATCCGCCAGCGGGGGTAAAAGCGTCCGAAATGCACCGCAAATCCGACGGTAAAACGCCACTAAAAATAGCGGCGTTTTACCGCCAACGCTATGGGCGGTGTGGTGTGCAAGGGGTCCTATATATATTACAATCTATAACAAAGAATATATAAAATCAGTATAGACTATATTACAAAGATTAAATATATACACTGCAGAGGGACGGAGGGCCAAAAATGGAAGAAAGAAAATGGAGAAGAAAAAAAAAGCTCAATAATACTTTACAGGCATGAGCACTTGTGTGAATAGGGCCTAATAGCTTCCCTTAAAAACAAAACTGCGACCCACATAAAAATTTGATTTCTACTTCAAATGCATTTTCATGCTGTGAAATTCTTTCATTTTTTTTTGTCTAGGAAAACAGTAGTGTAAATAAGCCCTAAGTGAAAATGTTTATGTGTTATGGGACACCTATGTAATATGTTTTTCATTTTATATTAAATTGTCATTCCATAGCAAACAATCATGTTTTTTACTTACTGAAAACCATATTTATTTTATTCTGAAGTGGAGACAAATTATATGAATGTTGGTTGATGCTGTCATATTTGCAAAAATAACAGACACAACATAAATGAACAATACACCAATTTTTTTTAGAAAAATCGCGCTTCTTCAAATACACATCAATGTAGACAGGGGAAAGAATCTCATTGAAGAGCTCTGTCATTTTTAATAATATGGTGGGTGAGGCAGCTCTTTAAGGCACAGACTGCATAATGAATACGTGTCCTTGTTACTTCCTCCATCAAATAGACATAAGAGTAGTTACTGTGCACATTGACAGCATTCTTCTGAGAATGGGCAGCCAGAGAAAGCCGAGGAAGATTCTCCTGCTAGCAACTGCTGCTGTCAGACAAGGCCTGTGTCGTCGGAGTGAGTGGGAGAACGCAGCTGCTAATGGCCGTGACCGGCTGCGTTGTATGCGATATGGTCCACAGTGGAATGAAAATACTTAAAGCGGGATTGCGCCCACCTATCTTTTTTTTTTTCAGGGTCATTTATATACTTAGAGTGGTTGTAAACCCACTTTTTGGACTTTTAGGCTGCATTCACACCTGAGCGTTTTGTCGCCTGAAGCTACAAAACGCTAGAGGGGAAAAAAATACATTATTCTCTATGGAGATGGTTCACATCTCCACTCCAAAACGCCAGAAGCCCTACGCCTGAAGCTCAAACAAGTTCCGGACCATTTTTTGTCGCTCGAATCGGGCAGATTTGGGCATTTTTCTTCTTTTTACACTGTTGACCTTTTGCTCTGCAAAACGCGGTAAACCCCGCGAATCCCGGTAAAAAACGCAGCAAAAAACGCCTCAATTGGTGCGATTTTTCTGCCTGAAAACGCTACCCTCAGGTGTGAATGCAGCCTTACCTATAGGTAAGCCTAGAATTACCTATAGGTAGTGGAAATATCTCCTAAGGCTGCATTCACACCTGAGCGTATCGTTTTCAGGCAGAAAATCGCGCGAATTGCAGCGTTTTTACCACGATTCGCTGCATTTTTACCGCATTTTGCCACGATTTTGTACAAAGCAAAAGGTCACCAATGTAAAAAAGAAAAACGCCCAAATCTGCCCGATTCGAGCGACAAAAAAGGGTCCGGAACTTGTTTGAGCTTCAGACATTTTGGAGTGGAGATGTGAACCATCTCCATAGAGAATAATGTATTTTTTCCCCTCTAGCGTTTTGTAGCTTCAGGCTTCAGGCAACAAAACGCTCAGGTGTGAATGCAGCCTTAACGTGAGCCGTTTAGGAGATATTTCACTTGTAGTCCGCCGGAAATAGCTACTGCGCAGGTAAGAAACGAACCTAAAGGCCGTTTCTTCCCTAGCATATGCCGCAGGTCGCGGCTCCCGTGCGCATACATCACGCGGCTCCGGCAAATCACAGAGCCGGATTCCGTGGCCCCGAAGGAAGAGGGCAAGAAGATGGACGCTGCCCACACAGGGGACGTCGCTGGATTCTTTTGCAGGTAAGTGGTACATAATGGGCTAGTATGCGATGCATACTAGCCCATTATGCTTTTCATTTGCAGGCTATACAGGGAGAAGAGGAAGTAAAACCCATCAGGATTTACTTTGGCATCAGTCTGGCTGGGCTGTACTAGGGTTCTGCCTGGTCATAGGTGCAGTGAGGCACCCATGACAGGCCGAGAACCAGGCCTGGTTGGATGTCTTGGGTACCAATCTTTCCCGGAGCCAATCAGTGGGCACGTCTGGCCCCGCTGCGTAGTCTGGGGAAGGGTATTTAAGGTGCTGAAGTCACGTGTTCAGGGTTCGGCTGCGGCTTTGATTCCTGGTTCTGGTCCGGGGTAGCCCCGCGAGGGGTCCCGGGCCTAGGAGTGTTTGCCGTCCCGCAAGCATGGTCAATCCGACCAGCCCCAGAGGCCCTCATGGTCTGGGGTAGGGATCCGTCTGTTCCCGAGTCTCGGAACTGGTTAGTCCGAGGCCCAGTAACTGAAGGAGGATTCAAAGGCGTCCCTGGCTACTCTCTGGGTTGATTAGAGACATTCAGTGGATGTCAGCAGTTCAAAGTGCCTGAGTTTATCACCTGTACCCTCTATTCCCATCAGAGACTGTTATGTTGGATGTTACCACTGCAAAATAAAAACCTTGAAAAGGACTTTTATGTGTCAGCATCTGAAGTCACTGGGTACTAACCCTGGGAACCCCCTAGACAACAACCGACAAGCCACGAGGAGGTAACTGATAAGCCCAGAAAGTCAAGGCCGCCCCTCGGGGTTATGAAGCTTACACATGGTTTATCTTCAATACACTTCTGGCAACCCAACAGAGGAAGGCGAGTATATTTCTGCTGTATAATGTCATGCATGGGTAAAGTACAGTTTCACTTCAGTGCATTTATTTATAACTCCAGACCTCTCTAATGAGGTGCTAACAAAGGTGCTACCAGGGTCGGGCCAAGACCGAGGAAGAAGAGGCACCTGTTTTGGGCAACATGATATTTGAGAAGAACTGGGAGCTCTCATGGGGATAATTCTCATTGGAATTCCTCAAAGAAATAAAGAAGCCAGCATAGGTTTAAACTATCCTAAGTATGCAAAACTGAAATATCTGTTATGATTAGAGCCGGTCTCTAAATATTCATGAATACTGAATTCAAATGAACACATGGCAAATATGTAAATCTGCCTGCGTCTGTGGGCACACTTGATACCATCCATGTAAGATAGCCTATTGCATAGCCATAACTGCAGCTTTAGGACACTCAGATGTTCTGACTGGCCAGCTTAAGATATCTGCCTACCATCAAACAATAGACATGTGCACACTGAAATATTTTGTTTCGGAATTTTGTTTTCGTCCGAAAAATAAATGTATTTAGTTACTCCCGAAATTCGTATTTATTTAGTTTTTACGTTAAAAATTGCATTCATTCGAAAATCCAAATGACTTAAGGTTGAATCTGTAATTGAAGGCTTATGGTGTCTGTCGAATGTTCAAAGAAGATTCTACGGAGCAGCTAAACTGTATGACTCTGTATAGTTTAGCCGTCGAATCTTCTTAGAACTTTCAACAGACACCATAAGCCAAAGATTCAACGTTTGTATGTTTTTCGATGCTTTGTCGAATCTTTGTCGTTCATGTTGAATGTATATAGTTCAAACAGAAAATGGACTGGTGATAGTGATCACTGATCAGACAGGTAACAAGATAGTGTATATAGAATCTATATAGAATCTCCATCTATAATATAGAATCTATAATAAATCCCCTCCCCCCCTACAACACGGGCAGCCTCTGAGGCTATCACAACACTAGCAACACTAGTATCACTATCAAGTTCACAACACTAACACAATAGCAGCAGATTATTATGAAAAAGTTAGGTTGAACTGTAGCTTGCTTCACTATTGTTCTGCTGCTGTGCTTATGCTTAATTGCTAAATAATTCAGGTTCTCTGACAAACGGACCAGCTAAGATTGACTGTCTTCTGAAATGATACAGTGTGTGTCTCTCTCTGCTAATTGTAAGTGAAAGTAAGTTGGCTGTACGTGTGTACTTAGTTCTAGCTATTTTACTGCTCCTCCTCTTTGGTTACAATCAGCCAATAACATTCATCATCATTATTTTTATTTTACTTCCCCCACCCAATTCCAGCAGCGATCTTTTCTCTCTATGTCGAATCTTTTCTCTCTATGTCGAATCTTTTCTCTCTATGTCGAATCTTTTCTCTATGTCGAATCTTCTTGGACTAATAGAGTTAAGGTTAGGCACATTCCACCACAGGTTCGATGGACACAGATTGTTATTGTCAGCGTCGAATCTCCTATCTATATCGAACTGTTGTCACAACGAAAACTAAAATAAAGCATTTGTTTATGTCGGATCTTTCATTTTTCGGATTCTGCACTTTCGTTATCTTTTGTTAAAACGATAACGAAAATACCTGAAATTCGGATGAAAATGCTATCTGGATGAAAACGAATCCACATGTCTATCAAACAAGTCATCAGAGAAAAGGGACCTGCCACAATATCAAAAGGCTACACATTATATATATTAAAATAAATATATATATATATATATATATATATATATATATAGGTCAGGCCATAGTTCCACTTTTTACAGCATTGTGGATTCCAGAGGGCCAAAAAACAGGTTCTTCACCTTTACACACTCACACATTGACATCAGTTTAGCCTTGAATGGCTTCAAATCATCATCAACGGCACAACAGACCTTGAAGGCTCCAGATATTCAGGTCTCGTAATTTTTCACTGCAGAAAAAAAACCACAGTCAACTTTTATATGACAAATGGCCTCGACATCCTCAGGGGTGAGAGATGGTAAAGAAATATGAAACAATTGTTTAATGTTTCCTTAAGACGAAGAGAATAATATCCAGATGCATTAAGTCCATTTTCAAACTCATGTCAAAGCACAAGGGCAAGAGGACCAGACTCTGGAAAAAATGTCCATATATTGGGGGATATATGTATTTTTTTACCTTTTGTCCTTAACAAGTGCTGTCCTTATTCTTTGTTAATATATTTCTATTTAATGTGTCTATGCCCTGCCCTCTGTTCTTAGAAATTGAAAAAGCCCCTTGAGGGTGAATATATCGAAGCAATAGAACAAGCTATTTAGAAGTTGATTTGTGAAAGAATGAGACAGAATGTCATTGTATGTGTCTGAGCGAGAGGTAATCCAAAGTGACACCCCGACAATGTACTGCAAAGCCTGCAATTCAACAATGCAGAATGCAGCCAGTGTGTGTAATTGTACAGTATATGCATTAGGGTAATACACGGTGGGTAGAACACAGTGAATGCATTTTTAACATAATATACTAGTGTGTATCTCTCTCTCTCTCTCTCTCTCTCTCTCTCTCTCTCTCTCTCTCTCTCTCTCTCTCTCTCTCTCTCTCAAGTTTGTATTTTTGAGGATTATTTCATTATTGAACAACTACAGTCAATCCAAAATGTTAATAAACCTCAAACCTGAATATTTAGGAAAGTAAAAGTGAGGTGTTGGCTTCCTTAGGAGAATATCTACGTGGGCACAATTATTGGGCAGCTAATAAATGTGTGCAGAATTACTAGGCAACTAAATGAAAAATTTCACATCTCCATCTGTTAACAACTTTCAGACCGGACCATTTTGCTGGCTTAAGACCAGACCACTTTTTACGATTCGGCACTGCGTCGCTTTAACTGATAAGTTGCGCAGTCGTGCGGCGTGGCTCCCAAACAAAATTGACGTCCTTTTTTTTTTTTTCCCAAGGCCCAAGCAAAATCATATGAGTGATGCAATTGGTCAATGAGCTTGTGCAAGAGTGTGAAGTTAAACCCCTTAGACTTGTGAGTACTGATAATGAGGCCAGAAGGCATAATGGGACAGTATCTGTAAAATTGAAGTCGGAGCAATAATCGGGTAAGTGATATATGGCCCTGACATCTTGATGCAGATATATCATCAATTAAAGTGATTGTAAAGGCTATATTTATTTTATTACAATAACAAACATGTTATGGCCACAAACCTCCTCTTCTTGGGTCCCCACTGGTTCTTTAGGCTCCCCCTCTTCTCTGTGTACCCCCATAGAAAGCCACTTGCTATGGGGGTACGCCTGTCGGCTTACTCCTGAGCCAGGCTGTGTGCATCTATTAACACACACAGCATGACCCAGTCCAGCCCCCTGCTCTCTGTTTACAGGATTTGACTGACAGCAGCAGGAGCCAATGGCACCCACTCCTGCCAGAGTCCTTGTGAGAAGAGGAAGAGGGGAGAGAAGACCTGAAGCCTGGACAGTGCTGGATCACTGACATGCTCAGGTCCAGTAAGTGTTTGGTTGGGGGGGGGGGGGGTATAGTATATGTGTTTTTTACCTTTAATGCAGGGAATTAAAAAAAAAATAAAAACAACAAACATGTTATACTTACCTGCTCAGTGCAGTGGTTTTGCACAGAGCAGCCCGAATCCTCCTCTTCTCGGGTCCCTTGCTGGCACTCCAGGCCCCTCCCTCCTGCTGGGTGCTTTCTATGGGGGCACCCGAGCTGAGCCGCTGCTCTGTGTCCATTCACACACAGAGCCGTGGCTTGGCACCACCCCCTCTGTCTCCTGATTGGCACAATGGTGCAAAAAGCTAATCAGGGGTGCGAGTCCAGGAAGGGCAAGGCTCTGGTGGACATCACTGGATCAGGACAGAAGTTTTTTTTACCCTCATGCATAGAATGTATGAATGTAAAAAAAACTTGTGCCTTTACAACAACTTTGAGGGAGAAGAAAAAAAAAAACACAAGCTATAGAACTACTTTAAAGGGGTTGTAAAGGTAAAAAATGTTTCACCTTAATGCATTCTATGCATTAAGGTGAAAAAACATCTGACTATACCGCCCCCCCGTTTTACTTACCTGACCCCTCGAAATTCCCGCACTCGCCCCCAACATCCTCTTCAACGCTCACCCTTACCGTTGATTGGATAGAGTGGATGGATTGAAAGCAGCGCAGCCATTGGCTCACGCTTCTGTCAATCACATCCAATGACGCGGCGCGCCGGGGGGCGGGGCCGAGTGATACAGCGAGTGGCTATAGTCGCCGGCTGTATCACGGGAGCACACCCACAAGTGCTTCTCACCATGCGAGGGAGCTTGCATTTAGGTGAGAAGTATTTGCGGGGGGAGCCGAGACAGCCGCCGAGGGACCCCAGAAGACCAGGTTCGGGGCCACTCTGTGCAAAACGAGCTGCACAGTGGAGGTAAGTATAACATGTTTGTTATTTAAAAAAAAAAAAAAAAACGTTTCCTTTACAACCCCTTTAAGTCTCAAAGAGGTATTATAAGTCAGATTTAGTAATGTCTAAATACAATCATAAAATCACAGCAAAGTCTCCTGAATATGTTATTGTCCTTCCTCTGTCACATATCAGAAATTACTGTTTACTTCTGTCATGCTGATCAGCTTTAATACAGCCCTTTGTATAAAATGACACTGAAGATTGGAAACAGTGCTACCGGTACTTCCATTGCGGGGTAAAGTTGGCACATTGTATCTAGCTCAAAAATATACAGCATCCAGCTGTAAATAGCATATCAAAGCCTTTAATCTCTTTGAAGATGAATACATGCATGCTCTAGTTATGGCAGAATATTAAACAGCTATACAATGTATACAAAATGTCCTGATTCAGGTTTCAAGTTGTTTCACTAAAACGTTTTCTTGATCAGAAGTAAATGCTACATTATAAACACTTATGGCAGCTTGCCTGTAAAATATATAAAAGCTAGCAGCTCAAACATTTCTGATTAAAGTGCTGTTTCCCCCCACCCAAAAAAAAAAAAAAATAGCTTAAAATTCCTAAAAAAATTAAATAATTGGAATTTTTTATTTTTTTTTTAACTTACCTCTAAGGCCCCTTTCACACTGGGCGGTTTTCAGGCGGTACAGCGCTAAAAATAGCGCCTGTACACCGCCTGGAAAAAAAACGCCTCGGCGGGCTTTCACACTGGAGCGGTGCGCTAGCAGGACCGCAAAAAAGTCCTGCTAGCAGCATCTTTGGAGCGGGATAGGAGCCGTGTATTCACCGCTCCTATACCGCTCCTTCCCATTGATTTGAATGGGACATCGCGGTAATACCGCCGCAAAGCGCCGCTACGGCGGTGCTCTGCGGGGGATTTTTACCCCTTTTTCGGCCGCTCGCGGGGGTAAAACCGCACCGCGAGCGGCCGAATCCCGTGGGCAAAACGACGGTAAAGCAGCGCTAAACATAGGCTCCCGCCCCAGTGTGAAAGGGGCCTAAATGCCTGTTGCTAGGGGGTCCCTCGTAGTCTGCCTCCTTCAGTGCCCAGGATGGTGACATCACTTCCCCTCGGCGCAGTCAGTCATCTGGGACACGTGACAGGTCCCAGATGACTGCGCGGCGTATCACGGCACGCGACGCCGCTCGCGCATGCCGGGTGCCCACAGTAAGAATGCCGGCGCCGCCGAGCAGAGCGGGGAACGAGGGGGGGCTTCGTTTCCCTCGCATCGCTGGACCCCGGGACAGGTAAGTGTCCCATTACTAAAAAGTCAGCAGCTGCAGTATTTGTAGCTGCTGACTTTAATTTATTTTTATTTTTTTTAAGGGGCACCCCACTTTACTTCACATATACAAGGAGTCAGCCCGATGGCTATCGCCCATAGCTAGGCTCCCGTTTACTTAACATGGTAAAATCGAGAAGAAACTGATTTTTTTTTTTTTAAACCATGATGCACTGAAATGCATGGTCTCTAAACCTGGGCCAGTAATGGGGGCTTTTGGATAAACCAGCCCTCTCACTATAAAAGTAGGGGTGCAGAGCGCCATATTGTTAGCGTAGATTTATATATATTTGCGTCTAAACCCATACCTCCCAACTTTTTGAGATGGGAACAAGGGACACCTATTAGCAAAAATATGTAGGCATAAAACACACACCCTTAAAGGAGAATTATGCAAAAAAAAAATGATTAGTTAAATATACAAGTACTTTTTTCCCACTATTATTCCTTTTATTTTGGCTTTTGAAATGTACAAATGCAGCAATTTAGAAATTGGATGAAAGGTTTAGTGCTGGGAAACACTTTTTAAAAGATAAAAAAGTGCATTTTATATACAACTATATCGATTAGACCAAAATGAGGCACAAATTAGGAGGAAAGAGGGACAGAGCGACTCTGCTCCGAATCAGGGACAGCCCCTCCGAATCAGGGACAGTTGGGAGGTATGTAAACCTCCCTTTCCTCTGAAGCCCAATCCCTGTTGGATTGCGCTTCAGACGTTACTGATGCCTCCTCACTGCCTGTTTTAACCTCATCTATGCTTGCAAATGCCCCGCAACTGTGTGCATTGCAAACAGTTGCAGGGCACTTCCCCATTTGCTTTTGTGTGTTGCGTTTGGCGAGCTTGCCGCTTGCCAATCACTACATATCAAGGAATACTTTGCTGTGCCCATGGCATGTAAAATGACTAATGCAGCTTAAGGGGGGTGGCTCACGTCTAAATTAAGCCTTATGCCGCGTACACACGACTGCCGCGTACACACGGACTATCCGGTGGACTCCAGTCCGCCGGATAATCTGCCCGTGTGTGGGCTTCGGCAGTCCGGCAGACAATCCGGCCGTCTGTGTGCTAGTCCGCCGGACTTTTGAAATGAACGGACTTGCCCACGCACGGAGTAAAGTCCGTTCATTTAGAATGTGACTCCAGGTAGACAGGACTAGCGAAGGAAGTCGATGTCGCCGCGTCGATCGGCGAGATTGGCACCTTGCTAGCCCCGTCACCTGGTATGGATTTAAAGGGGAATCCCAACGCCGAAAAAACGGCGTGGGGGTTCCCCCAATTCGTGCACGCAGCCTGGCTGGTCAGGAAAGGGGGTGGGGACAAGCGAGCGCCCCCCCCCTCCTGAGCCGTACCAGGCCGCGTGCCCTCAACATGGGGAGGGGTGCTCTGGGGAAAGGGGGGTCCTGCGCCCCCCCCACCCAAAAGCACCTTGTGCCCTTGTTGATGAGAACAAGGGCCTCTTCCCGACAACCCTGGCCGTTGGTTGTCGGGGTCTGCGGGCGGGGGCTTATCGGAATCCGGGAGTACCCTTTAATAAGGGGGTCCCCAGATACCGGCCCCCACCCTATGTGAATGAGTATTGGGTACATGGTACCCCTACCCATTCACCTGGTGAAAAGTGTAAATAAAAAACACACGTTTTTAAAATACTTTTTATTAGACAGCTCCGGGGGTCATTTTTTTTTTTTGGGCTGGGGAGTGGATCTTGGGTGGGAGTTCCCACACTTTTTTTCCCCAGGACTTGACCCCTGTTATTACTATTATTATTTTTGCACAGAATGAAAAAACAGCAAACATTGTAAAAAAACTGTATATAAACAGTCCACATAATCAAAAACAAAAAAAGGGAAACCACAAATACAAACAGCGAGGAACTAAAGAAGCTGCCATACTGTATACAGTATACCTTAGGAAGGTGTGTTTTTTTTTGTTTTTTTTAACCACATACCAACCAGGCCATAGCCGAAAGTCGGCTACAGCGCGGTCGGCTTATTCTGGGTGGACGTCCGTAGAACGACCTCCCAGAATCTTGCTCCCGGGAACATCCGTGACCGCCAGGTCCTCTGGATCACGGTAAACAGGCGCTGATATGAAATGACGGAGCGATCACATGTAAACAAACCGGCGTCACGTCATGACGCCGGTTCCTCCCTACCCTCTTTGTACCGATCGGTACAGTGAGAGGGGAGAAGCGGAGAGGGGGAGAGATGTCAGCAGCGCTGTGGGCTGGATTTGTAGTGCCCACAGCGCTGCTTAATGACAGTGAAACACTGGAATAGTCTGCCAACACTGCAACACTGTGCAATAGTCTGCCAACACTGTGCAATAGTCTGCCAATACTCTGCCAATACATTTTAATAGAAACAAAATTTTTTTTTTTTTTTTACCGAATTTTTTGATTTATAGCACAAAAAATTAAAAACCCAGCGGTGATTAAATACCACCAAAAGAAAGCTCTATTTGTGTGGAAAAAAAAGGACAAAAAATTCATTTGGGTACAGTGTTGCATGACTGAGTAATTGTCATTCAAAGTGTGAGAGCACCGAAAGCTGAAAATTGGTCTGGTTAGAAAGGGGGTTTAAGTGCCCAGTGGTCAAGTGGTTAACAGGCATATTTCACCTAAACCTAAAGAAAAAATTGAATAGCACATATAATTGCGACACTAATCATATTGTAATTGGATGTTATTAAAAATTACCTTTCTTTTTATATCTGCAGCCACTGTAATTTTCTTAGAATGCATTGCAATATGACTACCTGGAGTTGTTCTGTGCACAGAATGTGTACTGACCACTCCGCAGAAACATCATTTTCTGCTTATGTGATTGGCTTACCAATTTTCCCAGAAGTCTGCCTAAGATACAAGTCAGATTTTAGGCATCCCCTGCAACAAAAATACCATTTTTGGAGAGATCCTTTCAATGTCTAAAGGGATGCAGGACCAGCAGCTTTCCTCATTAGTGCTCTGCAGCTGCACACCTGACAGTTAATTATGAATCCACTCCCATTAGACCTACTCAGAACAGAGACACAGAGACACACAGGGATTTTTTCAGAATAACAAAAGGTAGGAACCTGCAACAAAGGTTGTTATAATCCTTGCAATGTACAAAGATCACCCAGAGGGGAATGTTTTTTTTCTCAACAAAAGTTATGGAGTTATGCTTTAACCGCTTAAGGACCGCCTCCTGCACATTTACGTCGGCAGAATGGCACGGCTGGGCACATCAACGTACAGGTACGTTGTATTTTAAGAGCCCAGCCTTGGGTCACGCGCGCGCCGGCGGCGGCACGCTAGCGACCCGGTCCTGAGCACCATGACCGTGGCCGCGGGACCGGCGGACCCGATCGCCGCTGGTGTCCCGCGATCGGGTTACAGAGCTGAAGAACGGGGAGAGGTAAGTGTAAACAAACCTTTCCCCGTGCTTCCTACTGAGGCTGTCACTGATCGTCTGTTCCCTGTCATAGGGAAAGACGATCAGTGACGTCACATGCCAAGCCACGCCCCCTACAGTAAGAAAACACACACAGAGCTCACTTAACCCCTCCCCTGCCCCCTAGTGGTTAACTCCTTCACTGCCAGTGTCATTTACACAGGAATCAGTGCATTTAAATAGCAGTGATTGCTGTATAAATGACAATGGTCCCAAAAATGTGTAAAAAATTTCCGAAGTGTCCGCCATAATGTCGCAGTCACAATAAAAATCGCTGATCTGGACATAGAGGCATCTGTATGCTTTTGGTGGATCGGACCGGGTCGGATGTCAGCGGACATGTCTCCGCTGACATCCGTCGCTCCATAGACCAGCATGGAGCACCCGTTCAGGTCCGCCGTCAAAACTGACAGGCGGACCTGAACGGTCCGTCAGTGTGAAAGGGGCCTTATGGAATACTGACAGCACCTTTTTGTTATGTGTTTTTTCCAGTATCCATTATTAGCACTGAGCTCAAGTAGGCAAAAATGTTCTGACAGGGAAAGCATATAAGCAAATAATAATAAAAAAATCAAATAATCCCTGAATAATATTAAAAATATCAAGTATGAAGATTCAGATTATTATAAAAGCCCACTGGTGACTGATTCTCTTTATAGCTGAACTCCAGGAATTCAGCCACTTATGAAAATCCTCAGGATTTATAGTGATTAAGTCCAAAGAGAAGCATGCCACCTCATGGACTCATCTCTATAGTTTACAATTGACATTTTTTTTTGGAGCATCATGAGCATAGCTCTTGTTAAACTTCTGCGCTTCTGACACCTGAAGTTCTGGTCCCAGCTCCAGCAGCCGTTGTGCCCACCCTTCCCTTCCTACTGTCCATTCACAAAGTATTTTGTGTTATGTGAACGCATTAACTAAATAGAAAGGCTTCCCTGAAGGGGCAGCAGAAGGCAAGGGTGGGCAGTGATGCTGTGTATGAGAAAGCAGAGTCTTCCCTCTCAGTGCCCCAGAGTAGACTTGTGCAATTCGTTACGTTTTTCGTTTTTTTTTGTTATTTTCGAATCGTACGAATCCGAATAACAAATCGTTCAAATCGTACGAATCTGATTAACGAATCATTCGAATCTAACGAATCCGAAAAACAACGAAAATCCGAAAAAAATTAGAAACAACGAATGTACTAATGAAGAAAATCCGAAAAAAAACAAAAACGAACGAAAAAATTCGTACATTCGTAACTTTTTTTTTTGTTGAATTGGTAATTTTCTGTGTGCCTTACAATGGTGCTGCTTAACGTGCTTCGAATGGATTGAACAAAAAAATTCGTACACTTGTAACTTTTTTTTTTTTTCGATTCGTAACTTTTTTTTCGATTCATAACTTTTTTTTTTTCTTTTCGATTCGTAATTTTCCGTGTCTCTTACAATGGCGTTGCTTAACGTGTTTCGAATAGATTGAACAAAAAAAATCGTACATTTGTAACTTTTTTTTCGATTCATAACTTTTTTTTTCGATTCGTAAACTATTAAAATGTAATAATAGCATACACAGATTACGAATCTAAGAATGTTATGAATGTTACGAATGTACGAATAAATACGAATGCGTCCGAAAATTAGTCTGAAAAAAACGAATCAACGAAAAAAATAACTCTTACGAATGTACGAATCGTTACGAATACGAACACCGACGACTTACGAATGTACGAATCGTTACGAATCAACGGAAACGAAAAAAACGAAACGAAAATAAACGAATTTTTTTCGGAAACGAAAAAAACGAAACGAAAATAAACACATTTTTTTTGTTTGTCTACCTTATGTCACATGTCTACCCCAGAGTGTACAATAGATTTAACCCCCCAAGCTACATAAAACTTTCAGATGAAAATTAAAGAAATAAGCTCACAAGGTGGTATGCCACTCACTGGACTTAATTCATTGTATGCCAGCACATTTCCAGGCCTTTTCTGGCACTTTTTATTTGTAACAATATTTTTTTTTTTTTGCTAGGAGATTTCTTAGAACCCCCAAACATTATAAATGTGTTTAAAGCAGAGGCCCTAGAGAATAAATTGGTGAGTGTTACAATGATTATATATCACACAGTATTTGCGCAGTGGTTTTTCAAACAAAATTTTTTCGAAAAAGTACACTTTTTTTCATTTTAATGCAAAAAAAACACAATACATAACCCAATTGTTTGGTAAAATATAATAAATGATGTTATACTGAGTAAATAGATACCAAACATGTCACACTTTAAAATTGGGCATGCCAGTGCAACAGACAAAAGACATACATTTTACTATCCTTAGCCGACGCTTGTAAAACCTTTACAGGTTACCACTTTAGATTTACACAGGAGTTCTGGTACTAGAATTACTGCCCATGATCTGGCGTTTGCAGTGATATCTTACACGTGTGGGATGATCGTTGTTTGCACGCATGTGGGACCAACACGTGCATTCGCCTTTGCGTACAAACAAAGGGAGGGGCAGGGGATTTTTTTTTATTAATTTATTTTTATATTTACACTGTTGCTTTAATTTTTTTTTATCACTTTTATTGCTGTCACAAGAAAAGTAAACATGTGACAGATACGCTTTATGGAGAGATCTGGGGTCTAAAAGACCCAAGATCCCTCTTCTGTCCTTAAAAGCATTTGATCACCCCAAGATCGGTGTGATCAAATGCTTTTCATTTTGAAAAATGCCATTGTTTACATCCAGGGAAACCGTAATTGTGATGTAAGGTCATAAGGTTAGCGCTTCCAGTTTCCTATACAGTATCATAGAGATGAACAAAGCGGTTTCAGGTCATTGTTCATCTCTATGATCAGCTGCCGGAAGCTCTGGCTGGTCGGTGGTAAGGGACAGCCCAATGAAGCAGCGGAAGGTGGTGGTAGGGGGGATGTCCCCTCTCGCTGCTTGTAAAACCAATCTAGAGGCTAGTTAGCTGCTAGGATTGTTTTTACAAGAGAGACAACTGTTGGCTCTGCAGACATCATCATGGTATAACCGCTTGAAGACCTGCAACATACTGGTATGTCGCTGGTCGTAAAGTAGACAAAGTAGATGAGTTCAGCTTTAACCGATTCCCGACCGGCGCATGACAATATACGTCGGCAGAATGGCACGGATAGGCAGGAGGGCGTATATATAAGTCCCTCCTTAATGCCGTCCATGCCATCGGGAGCGCGCCGGGAGCGGCGCGCTCCCACGCCGGTCGGGACCCCCGTGAGGCCGGTCGCGGGTCCCGCGGACTCGATCGCCGAGGGGACACCCGCGATCGTCTCATGGGAAGGCAGAACGGGGAGATGCGGAAATAGACAGCATCTCCCCGTTCTGCCTAGCAACTAGTGGCGCTGATCTCTGCGATTGGAGCAGAGATCAGCATTCACTAGCTGACAGCCACGCCCCCCCACAGTAAGAAACACACCCCTAGGCATACTTAACCCCTACACTGCCCCCTTGTGGTTAACCCCTTCACTGCCAGTGTCATTTATACAGGAATCAATGCATTTAAATAGCATTGATTGCTGTATAAATGACAATGGTCCAAAAATGTGTCAAAAATGTGTCAAAAATGTCCGATGTGTCCGCCATAATGTCGCAGTCACAATAAAAATCGCTGATCGCCGCCATTACTAATAAAAAAAAATTATTAATAAAAATGCTATAAAACTATCCCCTATCTTGTAAACGCTATAACTTCTGCGCAAACCAATCAATAATAGCTTATTGCGATTTTTTTTTTTACCAAAAATATGTAGAAGAATACGTATCGGCCTAAACTGAGGAAAAAAATGTTTTTTATATATTTTTGGGGGATATTTATTATAGCAAAAAATAAAAAATAATGCGTTTTTTTTTTTTTCCTCTTTTTTGTTTATAGCGCAAAAAATAAAAACCGCTGCGGCGATCAAATACCACCAAAAGAAAGCTCTCTTTGTGGGAAAAAAAGGACGTCAATTTTGTTCAGGAGCCACGTCGCACGACCGCGCAATTGTCAATTAAAGCGACGCAGTGCCGAATTGCAAAAAGGGGCCTGGTCCCTTGGCTGCAAATTGGTCCGGTCTTAAAGTGGTTAATGAACATTCGAGAAGCCATTCTGACTTTAGCACTGTTGTAATGTTTCCTGGATAGTTTTAGTAGTTTCGGTAATTCATTTTACTTGTTGCCTGAGTTTTCTCTTCAGTGTTCAGCCTGTAGGCCTCAGGGTCTCAACATTACAGTCACGTGGAAAACATATGAAGGCCCGAACAGTCATCGGTCTAAAATATGTTTCCTTCTGTTGACTCATCTCCTGCTAAAAATAATCCTTCACAGTCGGACTAGCCGGTGCCAAAAAGAGAACTTCATACTACATCCCTAATATTTGTTTAGTCACTGGCTGCACTCAGTAGAAGCACTGGAAATAGAAAATCATAGCAAAGAGTGACATGTCAGCTACTGCAGAACTCTAAGCCCCAGAGGTTTGTTCAGAGATTCCAGGTCCTGTTCATTGTCGAGCACAAATCTGTCTAAGAAGCCAAAGTGCCACTGCCTTTCCAACTATAATAACTGTCACTAAAATACTAAGTCCTATACAAATAGCATGCTATAAGAAGTTTGTATTATTTTGTATAAAAATAGGTACCGTATTTATCGGCGTATAACACGCGCCACAAGAAGGAATTTTAAGGAAAAAACTTTTAGGAGGGAAGTTTAAGGAAAAAAACGTACATTTTAAATGCCAATCAATGCAGCCTTGTCCCCAGTTCCACCTGCAGCCTTGTCCCCAGTTCCACCTGCAGCCTTGTCCCCAGTTCCACCTGCAGCCTTGTCCCCAGTTCCACCTGCAGCCTTGTCCCCAGTTCCACCTGCAGCCTTGTCCCCAGTTCCACCTGCAGCCTTGTCCCGAGTTCCTCCTGCAGCCTTGTCCCGAGTTCCACCTGCAGCCTTGTCCCCAGTTCCACCTGCAGCCTTGTCCCCAGTTCCACCTGCAGCCTTGGCCCCAGTTCCACCTGCAGCCTTGTCCCCAGTTCCACCTGCAGCCTTGTCCCCAGTTCCACCTGCAGCCTTGTCCCCAGTTCCACCTGCAGCCTTGTCCCCAGTTCCACCTGCAGCCTTGTCCCCAGTTCCACCTGCAGCCTTGTCCCCAGTTCCACCTGCAGCCTTGTCCCCAGTTCCACCTGCAGCCTTGTCCCCAGTTCCACCTGCAGCCTTGGCCCCAGTTCCACCTGCAGCCTTGGCCCCAGTTCCACCTGCAGCCTTGGCCCCAGTTCCACCTGCAGCCTTGGCCCCAGTTCCGCAGAATTTAAAAATGGCGCAGCCGAGATACAGAGCCGGATGTGTATCTCGGCGGCGCCGAAAGCCTCCGCAGATGGCCGCCAGCCCCGAGAATGGCCGAGAGGCTCGGAATCGGCGTATAACACGCACCCATGATTTTCCCCTGATTTTTAGGGGGAAAAAAGTGCGTGTTATACGCCGATAAATACGGTAAGTTTGTACTATCTCATTACCTCAAGGATATAGGCAGGAATATAATTAAAGTAAGATTTATTTATAGAACAATATGCTTAAAGTGAATGTAAACCCACTGTCATCCTTTCTAAACTACTGCCATAGTGGTTATCTATAAGGATATACATGCCTCTTGCATGTATCCTTACATGGCAAATGTCTCCCCTCTGTCTGTTATGAGACCTGAAAAACTGCAGATTCTGTGGGTGGATCTGTTGTCCAGGGCTCGGTGGGTGGAGTCGTGATGTCAGGAGAATCCCCGCCCACCTCTACACTGCCCTTAACATGTATTTTCTCCTGTGTATTTCTTCCACTGAACTTCTGCTATGATCACTAACATCCAGTCAAAACCCAGAAAAGTCACCACATGAATTTAGCATGCCCAACCACGCTGATGTGTGGAGCAGCCAATCCTGGGAAAGCTGGAGAAGAAAGGAGGGGGGGAATCTGAAGTACACTGAATGTCTCTCTCAGGCTTGTGCATGAGATATGTAAATCACCTGTCATTCACAGCAAGGGGAAATAACTGACTCCTATTTCTCTGTCTGTCCATTTTTATCTCACTGAAAAAAGATAAGAGGACTGCTCAGAGCTGGATTAACTCTTCATGGCAAGACTGAGAACAGATGACATGACACATATACTGTACAAGGTGCAAGCCTTAATTAAAAAAAAAAAAAATTCAGGTTTACATCCACTTTAAAAACAATGAAGTGAAAAACATATTCACAAAATAGTTTTGTATACAGTCAATGGTTACAGCCAAGTAAAAATACTTGAAAATTGCAAGGAAGATGTTGGTGAACGCCAGTATTGACATGGGGTGTTGGATATGATATGTCTTGGCAGCAATACTCTACAGGTTTCACAGCATAGGCTGCTTCTTTAAGAGGAGCCAGTCATTATCATAGGGAGAAACCACGGCAAAAAAAGCAGCTCAAAAGATGCACCCAAAGGTATCCCCCCCCCCCCCCCGGCGGACATGGGAGACACTAAGGAACACTGAGTTCTAGTTTGTCTAGGTGTCCAGTATGGCACCCTGGGCATCGAGGACAAGAGGCTCTAGGTAAATTTGTCTGTTTAAGGGACGTATTCTCAAGGAATTGTTAACTGGTAAGTATTGTAGTATAAATATTTCTACAAGATCTGTCTCAACAGGATCAAAACCCCAGAGCTTGTGTATCCCCAGGGAGCGGTCGCCCAAGATGTGTGCGCACGTCCATAATGGACACTGGCTCCAAATGGGCTATATAAATCTAAGCACCGTATAGACCATTGCTGAATAGTATTTCAGCTGTATTTCTGTGACCCATGATCTTAGAATTTGAGCGTGTGCTATATCTATATTACTGAAAAGACCTCTGACCAAGATCCTGCTCACCAGATGCGTACCTCACTGCCTGCATATTGCTGACCCCTGCCTGTTCCCGACTTACATAGTAGGTGAGGTTGAAAAAAGACACAATTTCATCAAGTCAAACCTATGTGTGTGATTATATGTCAGTACATTGTATAGCCCTGTATGTTGTGGTCGTTCAGGTGATTTTCTAATAGTTTTTTGAAACTATCGATGTTCCCCGCTGAAACCACCGCCTGTGGAAGGGAATTCCACATCATTGCCGCTCTTACAGTAAAGAACCCTCTACGCCAGTGGTTCTCAACTCCTGTCCTCAGGACCCACTAACAGGCCAGATTTTAAGTATTACCTTGGGGAGATGTAGACTAGAATATTGCAATCACTGAGCAGCAAATGATATCACCTGTGATATATTTCAGTTATCTTGCAAACCTGGCCTGTTAGTGGGTCCTGAGGACAGGAGTTGAGAGCCACTGATCTATGCAGTTTAAGGTTAAGCCTCTTTTCTTCTATATTTAATGAGTGGCCACGTGTCTTATTAAACTCCCTTCAGATCCCGGCCTCCCACCCTATGTAAATGAGTATGGGGTACATTGTACCCCTACCCTTTCACCTGGGGGGAAAAAAAAGTGTCAATACCACTAGTAAAAGATCTGGAAGAAGATAGTGGAGGAGCCCGGCAGAAGAACGGAGAGCAGGAGAAGAGGCCGGAGAGAACGGTGGAGTCAGAAGAGACCCCAGAAGTCGGAAGAAGACCCCCAGAGCTGCCTTATAAACTACTAAAAACCTGTAGTGTGTTTTTTTATTGACACTTTTTTTCCCCAGGTGAATGGGTAGGGATAAGGGTCTGGTATGGATTTTGGGGGGACCCCACGCCATATTTTCGGCGTAGGGGGTTCCCCTTAAAATCCACACCAGACCAAAGGGCCTGGTATGCTCTTGGAGGGGGAACCCATGCCGTTTTTTTTATTTAAAATTTGGTGTGAAGTTCCCCCCCCCCCGAGAGCTGATTATTCTGTGATTGGACACGGCCAAAGTCGCCTGGCCTAGGGGCGACTTAAAGTCGTGTTGTAAGTCGCCCCAAGTCGAGCTATTATTCATACTCAAGTCGTGTCCAAGTTGCCTCCAAAAGTCATGCTGGAAGTCGTGTTGCCCCTGTGTGAACCGTCTCTTAGGCTAGTGCACGAGATATGTAAATCACCTGTCAATCACAGCAAGAGGGAAGAACAGACAAAGTTTTCAGTTTGTCCATTTTATTTCACTGAAAAAAAGATATGAGGATTGCTCAGAGCTGGATTAACTCTTTGTGGTAAGACTGGGCACAGCTGATCTAAAATCCCATACTCTATATTGTGCCAGACAAAAAAAAAAAAAAAAAAGAATTTTCGGGTTTACACGAACTTTAACCTCACTGCTCCTTTAAAGCTGAAAGTGGTTTGAAAGCCTAAACATTTTTTACCATAAACTCTTCACGCTGGACGAATGCATATATGCGGCCTCTCGGCACGTGGGCCTTAACGCGAATGCATATATGCGTACCTGAATGTAAATAGAGCTGTGCTGAGTGTGCACGCCCTGTGCGCTCCTGGCACAGTTACTGGCAGCTAACGGAAAGCCGATCATGTGACCGTTGTGACAGCCAATCACGGCGGTCACATGATCAGAAACCCCGCCCAGCCTCAGAAACCTCTTAAGGTGCTGGCATGAAGGGGTTAAAGCACTCCCTGCATTAAGGTAAAAAAATGTTTAGGTAAAAGTCTTGCCCCCCCACCACCCCTTATACTTACCTAAGTCCTCATTCGATCCAGTGCTGTGCCTGCAGTGGCTCTCTCCTTTCCCTTCCTAGTCTCACAGGCTTTGCTGAAGCAGCAGAAGTCATTGGCTCCTGCTGCTGTCAAAAAAATCCAGTGATGAGGGAGCTGGGGGCGAGACCGAGCCATGCTGTCTGTGTTTTTGGCATCGAGCCTGTAGGTGTGCCATGATAGTGAGCGACTTCCTATGGTGGCCAGGGATGTTTTTAAGGCAGGGCAAAAGGGGCAGCTGCCCTGGGCCTTGTCATTGCTGTGGGGCCCAAAGCAGCTGCCTCATACTTGGCAACTACCCCAGTTTAAATTCCCTCATCCCTTGAGGTTTTAGTCCTGTGCTGTGTCCCAATATCTCAGTGTGAAATGCTGGTACTAATGCTGCCCAGCTCTGCCCTATTGTTGTGTACAGATGACTCCCCTTCAGACCCTGTGTTTACATGCAAATTAATCATTCATATGTAAATAATGGCGGCCGGCGGCATTGATATTTATATCATGCCCCCCTGAGGTCATATTCACAGTAATCTCTATCAACCAATCAACAAGCAGAAATCATGTGCTGTAACCTCTAGCAACTAATCAGTGAGCCGTAATGTGTGCTGTAATCTCTTGCAACCAGTCAGTGAGCGGTAATGATACACTGTAACCTCTGGCAACCAGTCAGTGAGCGGTAATGATACACTGTAACCTCTGGCAACCAATCGCAATATCTGCCTGATCTGATTCCGTAAATTGATTTTGAGTCTAGCTGCTATTTATTGTATGTCTCAGAGCAGATGGAGAGCAAAACTGCATGGGGGGGGGGGGGGGGGGCAAGAAAAGTTTTGTCCAGGGTCCAATCAATATTAAAGATGGCCCTGATGGTGGCATACTAAGAAGAAGAAGAGCCAGGAGCGCCAGTGGAGGACCCTGGAAGAGGAGGCTCGGGTGCAAGTAATTAAAAGCCTGTTTGTTATTTAAAAAACAAAAAATCAAGTTTACAATCACTTAAACCCCAGGCAGATAAATAGAAAGGCATTATTTATTGCAGCTATGCTTTCCTTAAAAAAAAATAATAAATCTGTTTTTACAAATACTTATGATAACTGTGAATTTGTCTGGCTATCCTCTTCTGTTATTCCCTACATGCAGTAGCAGCACTCAGACTGGAAGACAAACACCTCTATGTAAACAGAGACTTTCAGCTCTAATTCAGGACAATGACACGCTCCACTCAAATGTGCAGACCCCATTATATGTCAGGAATGGGTACAGAAGGGTGTGTGCCAGAGCTGGAATTTGCCGTTTGCATATCAATCACCCCCTCCTACCTTTTCATCTGATTACCAGTTAAAAAAAAGTGTAAAAAAATTGTGGTAAGTATCGATCGCTCCTGTCCATTCATAGCTGAAGCATAGTAAACAGTTTTACTAGAGTATCTAGAGTAAGCTAGAGTATCAGGTTGAGCGCCAGACAACCAACATTACTTTTAGATTGTAAGCTCTAACAAGCAGGGTCCTCTGAAAATCCTCCTTTATTGAATTGTATTGTAACTGTACTGTCTGCCCTCATGTTGTAAAGCGCTGTGCAAACTGTTGGCCAGGGGTGGACTGACAACTGATGGGGCCCCCGGGCAATAGAAGATCATGGGGCCCCCTGCGTCCCAAGCCACACCTGCACAGGACATTGGGGGGGGGGAGCAAACAGGGAGACACTGTGGAAGGGGGAGAGCGCACAGGGGGACACTGGGGAAGCACACAGGGGGACACTGTGGGGGGGAAACTGTGGGGGATGGGGATCACACAGGGGGACACTGTGGGGGGGAGCACACAGGGGGACACTGTGGGGAAGCATACAGGGGGACACTGCGGGGGGAGCATACCGGGGGACACTGCGGGGGGGGCATACAGGGGGCCCGGTGGGGGGGAGCATACAGGGGGGGCGTTGTGGGGGGGAGCACACAGGGGGACACTGGGAGGGAGAGAGGGCACAGGGGGACACTGGGGAGGGGGGAAGCACACGGGGAGACCCTGGGGAGGGGGGGGGGGGAAGCATACGGGGAGGCTCTGGAGAGGGGGGAAGCACACAGGGAGATCCTGGGGAGGGGGGAAGCACACAGGGAGATCCTGGGAGGGGGAGAGGGCACAGGGGGACACTGTGGGGGTGGAGAACACACAGGGGAACACTGTGGAGGGGAGCACATAGGGGGACACTGTGGGGGGAGCACACAGGGGGACACTGTGGGGGGAGCACACAGGGGGACACTGCGGGGGGGAGCATACAGGGGGACACTGCGGGGGGGAGCATACAGGGGGACACTGCGGGGGGGCATACAGGGGGGCCCTGTGGGGGGGAGCATACAGGGGGGGCGTTGTGGGGGGGAGCACACAGGGGGACACTGTGGGAGAGCGCACAGGGAGACACTGGGAGGGAGAGAGGGCACAGGGGGACACTGGGGAGGGGGGAAGCACACAGGGAGACCCTGGGGAGGGGGAAGCACATGGGGAGACCCTGGGGAGGGGGGAAGCACACAGGGAGATCCTGGGAGGGGGAGAGGGCACAGGGGGACACTGTGGGGGTGGAGAACACACAGGGGAACATTGGGGGGACGAGCACACAGGGGAACACTGGGGGGAGCACACAGGTGAACACTGGGGGGGGAGCACACAGGGGAACACTGTATCACCTAGGAGTCTAGGACGGACGAGAAGAGAGGAGGGCCGGTTAGCTGTATTATTACAGGCATCAGGTGAGTGAAGCACCTGCGATAATACCGCTAACGGCGCGCTGCTCTCCGCCGGCCCCTTCTTCCCTCCCATCCATCATGGACGGGAGGGAAGGAGGGGCCAGTGGGGATCAGCGCGCCGTTAGCAGTATTATTACAGCCGCTTCAAGGGGCCTCTCGTTGGGCCTGGCACGGGCCCCTAATGGCCTGGGCCCTTGGGTGGTGACCGAATCACTGATGGGTCAGTCTGCCCCTGTTGTTGGCGCTATATAAATACTGGATAATAACAATAATAATTGCCAGAAGGCATAGTCTACAAAACAGCCAATGCCTATCTTTTGACCCTACACTAATGGCCCCTACACACAATCCGAAAATTGGACGGAAAAAAAAATACCGCTTTTGAAGCGACCGTACGATAATCAGATTGTTAGTACAGAGCATTTGAGAGCCGATTATGACAGTTTGTCCGATATTATCTAATTGGACAAACACAATTTTTTTTTTTTTATCCGTATGTTACCAGATTGTACGATTTTTACCATTGTACAAATTTGTACGATTTTCGTTTAATCAGTACAGTTGTCATCCGAAAATACAATAGAAATACACGTCACATCACTTCCGAATTTTTATTCTGTGGTACGAGAATTTTCGTACCTTTTGTAACCTCTACATTTTTGATATGTGACTAGCATGCAAAAAAAAAAAACGGACAATCTGTCGTCTGATTTTTGGATCGTGCGTAGGGGCTATTAGGCTGGATTTACACCTATGGCATTTTTTTTAGTGCTTTTTTCATTTTGCAGATTTGCACTACAGCCCATTTACCATGGCTTCCTATGGAACACGTTCTGCAGAGCAAATCTGCAAAATGCAAAAAGCACTAAAAATGCCATAGGTGTGAATCAAGTCTTAGGGCTGGTTCACACGCTCTACTACTGTAATAATGTCACTGGTCCCCAAAAATAAATAACGGGGGGGGGGGGGGGTAAATCTTCAGGCGATCAGGTGGTTAAAGGCCGAGTTTGCATATGTACAGTCGAGTTTCCCAGCATGGGGTCCGGTGCGTTCCTGTTCACAGGTTCAGGTGCGAATCAGGTCCGCATTTTTGCCTGAATTCCCACCTGAACCGGACCCAAACACGCACAGGACCCTTTTTTGAACACGGACCACGACCACCCAAGACATGTGTGAACTGGCTCCATTGGGAGTCGGTCACACTCGCATGAAATCCGCATCCAATTTGCACATAGGTGAACCCAGCCTCAATGACAAAAACTGTTCACATTTGAGCGTTCAGCCTTCTGTAGCACAACACCCAAATCTCTAAAACAGTACATGAGTAATGCCCCGTACACACGGTCGCAAACTCCGACCACAAAATCCGTCGGATTTTTTCCGACGGATTTTGTCCGACGCTGGTGTTGCATACACACGGTCGGACAAAGTTGTCGGAAAATCCGATCATTCCGAACGTGGTGACGTTCGTTGCGTACGACGGAACTACGTAGAGGCTAGTAGCCAATAGCTTTGGTCTCGTAATTTGATCTGAGCATGCGTGGCACTTTGTCCGTCGGAATTCGCTACACACGATCGGAAAAAGTCCGATAGGACTTTGTTGTTGGAAAATTTGAGAGCAGGAGATAAAACTTTGTCCATCGGAAAATCCGACGGAAAAAGTCAGATGGAGCCCACACACGGTCGGAATTTCCGACAACTTTGTCCGATAGGACATTTTCCGTCGGAAAATCCGACCGTGTGTACGGGGCATTAGGCTTGGTTCACACCAATGCAGTTTGCTTTTGGCTTTTGAAAACTGTAAAAAGCGCCCTCGTGTTGCATTTCAGTAAAGTTCTTGACACTGCGTTCTGACTGCTTTTTCAGACGGGGCGGATTTTCCGACAACATGGTCCGCTCGGACATTTTCCGTCGGGATTTCCGACCGTGTGTACGGGGCATTACTCTTGAAGAAGAATGGGGCAATTTTTTGGGCACTTCAATAGGAGAGCGTGAAGAAATAAGAGAAAACGAGCGTTAAGATCACTATTCAGGCGCTCCTATAATAAAAAAATCTAATAAATCTAATAAATTTAAATAAAAGGCTACAAAATCAAGCAATCTTTTCCCATAGAAGCTCCTGTTTGACACGTTACCATTAAAAATGCCAGAAAAAAATAAATAAATTGCTTCCATATAAGTGTGAATGAGCCCCCACAATTGTCCAGTATGTGCCAATGACACCCCAATGCCAATGCGCCCATCAGATTAGTACGTTGTGTGTATACAATGTAATGACGGGTGTATAGATCCCCCGATCTCCTACCCAGGGACATGTCAATCTTGGTGGTGTCCTGGAGGTCTCCTTGCCCCTGTCCCGGCTCCTCTCCCATGTCCTCCATGGCTGGCTATGCTCCGGCTGGTCACACACAACAGGGAGGCGGTGGGGAGAAGATCCTGCCCTCTCCATGCCTCGGATCTCTGCCAGGGACGGAGGACACCAAATAGGGGCATACAAGAGCCGGGCTCACCGTCCGCCTGGCGGTGCGGGGCGTGTGTACACTGACACTTCATGGTCACTGCCCTGGGAGATCGGAGCCCTGGCAGAAACAACGCGAGGATCTATCTGGAAGCACACAGGACAATTCCAACTTTTGCAAAGAAAACAAACAATCAATGATGTCAGATTGTAAAAGAAACAAAAGTGTGTTTATTATGTTTTTATATTTGAGCCTGTAAAGCATTGCAACCAGTGGCTGCTGGTGGTATATATTTTTTTGGGTGAGGGAGGGGGGGGGGGTCGGTTGGGGGGCAAACATTGCACCCACAGCAACCCCCCCCTCCCCACACAGATGTTAGGGGCCGGCACATGAAGATTATGGGGGCTGCACCCTGGGCTGGTGCCATGGGCGTCCGCAGGTAGGAGCAAGGGGGGGCAAGTGCCCCCCCCCCCTGGAATCGGGGATTGGATCAGGAGTGATGACCCCTCTCTCTCTCTCTCACCCCTCTGTCTTTTTCACCCCCCTCTCTCTCTGTCACCCCCCTCTGTCTCTCTCTGTCACACTCCCCTCTCTCTGTCACCCCCTCTGTCTCTCTCTGTCACACTCCTCTCTCTCTGTCACCCCCTGTCTCTCTCTCTGTCACCCTTTCTGTCACCCCCCCTGTCTCTGTCTGTCACCCACCACATGAATGCAGATTCTGACAGTCTCTTGTGCCATGTCCGCAGTCTCTTGAGCCATGTATGCAGTTTCTGACAGTCTCTTGGGCCATGTATGCAGTCTCTGGTCATCTCTTGTGCCATGTCCGCAGTCTCTTAAGTCTCTTGAGCCATGTATGCAGTCTCTGACAGTCTCTTGGACCATGTATGCAGTCTCTGACAGTCTCTTGGGCTATGTCCGCAGTCTCTGACAGTCTCTTGGGCCATGTCCGCAGTCTCTAGTCATCTCTTGTGCCATGTCCACAGTCTCTTGAGCCATGTATTCAGTCACTGCCAGTCTCTTGGGCCATGTATGCAGTCTCTGACAGTCTCTTGGACCATGTCCGCAGTCTCTGACAGTCTCTTGGGCCATGTCCGCAGTCTCTGACAGTCTCTTGTGCCATGTCTGCAGTCTCTGACCATCACCTGTACTACGTCTGCAGTCTCTGACCGTGATAATGACATTTTTGAAAAGGTCAGAGCATGGGTGACCTTAAAATGATGCCCCCCCCCCCTGAAAAATGTTCTGCGGACGCCCATGGCTGGTGCAAGGATTTTTGACACCCTAGGCGAAACCTAATTTTGCCACCCCCCCCATCGGCTCCACCCCTGACACCACCCCCTTTACCCTGCCCATGTATACCCCCCTTTTTAATGAAACGCCCCTCAAATACAGCCTACAAGCACCCATCAATGCAGCCTACCAGCGCCCAACAATGCAGCCTACCAGCACCCATCAATGCAGCCTACCAGCGCCCATCAATGCAGCCTACCAGCGCCCATCAATGCAGCCTACCAGCGACCATCAATGCAGCCTACCAGCGCCCATCAATGCAGCCTACCAGCGCCCATCAATGCAGCCTACCAGCGCCCATCAATGCAGCCTACCAGTACCCATCAATGCAGCCTACCAGCACCCATCAATGCAGCCTACCTGCGCCCATCAATGCAGCCTACCAGCGCCCAACAATGCAGACTACCTAGCTTGCTTGCTTTCATTTATTCAAGGAGTCAGGACACAGACTTAGCCCTCCGCCGCTGATGCGCCTCTGACACTATGTGCGAATGGAGCGGCGGCTGCCTACTGATGCTGAGACTTAGTCAATTGCTGCAGAGAGACGAGAGTAGGAACACCAGTGGCCGGGCGCCCTAGGCAGCAGTTCACCCTAGGCGGCTGCCTAGTTTGCCTAGTGGTAGCACCGGCCCTGGATGCACCCCGGGCCGGTGCTAGCACTAGGCAAA
Source organism: Lithobates sylvaticus (assembly GCA_028564925.1). Lineage (NCBI taxonomy): Eukaryota > Metazoa > Chordata > Amphibia > Anura > Ranidae > Lithobates > Lithobates sylvaticus. The sequence continues at coordinate 22,587,145 of CM053033.1, read as the reverse complement.
CTAGGCGGCCGCCTAAGGGCGCCCTGCTGCCTAGGGCACCCGGCCACTGGTTTTCCTACTCTCTTCTCTCTGCAGCACGCAACTAAGTCTCAGCATCAGCAGGCAGCCGCCGCTCCGTTCACACATAGTGTCAGAGGCGCAGCAGTGGTGGAGGACTGTGTCTGTCGCCCGACTCCCACAGCAAGCAAACATTCGTTGATGGGCACTGGTAGGCTGCATTGAAGGGCGCTGGTAGCCTGCATTTGATGGGTACTGGTGAGGCTACATTTGATGGGCGCTGGTGAGGCTGTATTTGATGGGCGCTGGTGACGCTGCATTTGATGGGCGCTGGTGAGGCTGCATTTAATCAGCGCTGGTGAGGCTGCATTTGATGGGCGCTGGTGAGGCTGCATTTGATGGGCGCTGGTGAGGCTGCATTTGATGGGCGCTGGTGAGGCTGCATTTGATGGGCGCTTTATTGAAAAGTTGGGATTTACATGGGCAGGGAAAAGGGGGCGGAAGCAGCCGGGGGGGGAGGCAAAATGAGGTTTCGCCTAGGGTGTCAAAAATCCTTACACCAGCCCTGGCTGCACCCCTTATGGACCGGCCGCCACTACATTCAAGAGGTTCTTCAGTCTAGAAAACAAAAAAAAAGTAGCTGCCAAGTTTTAAAGAAGAGACACTTACCTGTAGAGGGATCCAGCGCTGTCCTCACCCGGGCCGGTGTTCTGTCAAAATATGTCCGCCTATCGAATAATGTCCGCCCCGCACTGCGCAGGCGCAGCGCTTGCGCAGTAAGGAGCACAAGGAGATTCGGAAAATCTCTACGTGCGAGTCCACGTGCAAGCCCCACCATCCAAGTGGACATAAGGCTGCACAAAGTTAGAGGGCCCTTCGTGGACTCGCTTCGCTCACCACGCTTCGGGCACGGCCTCGCTGCGCTCGGCTCTTTTTTTATTCTAACTCTATGTCCATTTGGATGGTGGGGCTTGAACCTGGACTCACGGTGCAGGCGCCGTTCATCTTTGGATATTTTCGTAATGTGCTTGGCATCTGTACTGCGCATGCGCAGTACACAGCGGACAGTATCCGATGGGGGACGCTATACGACAGGACACCGGGACATGTAGATTAGGGGGGCTGCACCCCTTATGGACCGGCCGCCACTACATTCAAGAGGCTCTTCAGTCTAGAAAAAAAAAGTAGCTGCTAAGTTTTAATGAAGAGACACTTACCTGTACAGGGATCCAGCGCTGTCCTCACCCAAGCGGTTCATCGCTGATCCCCAACATCCTCATGTTTATTGTGGGAAGCTGGCTGGGATTCATTGCAGCTTCATAGTCAGCTCCCCACTGCACTTTGTGAATCTTGTGAGCATAGCCTTGTACAGGGGGTATGCCAGGTGTGCCTGGGCACACCCTAATTACTAAATGTAGTTCTGATTCCCCTTACTGCCCGGGTTTCCCCTATGTTGGCCCCCCACCCCGCAGTACTGCTGGTTTCCTACTTCTCTTCTCCCGCCGGCTGCTGCAGGGATGTTTCAGGATAAAGAATGGGGGAAGAGGCTAGTAAATATGTCATTTACCAGCACCTTCCTTTCTAAATGAACACAAAGTGCAATGTGCTAAATAAATAGAATATAAAATCAATAGTATTGTGCAAGTGTTCTATTATAGATAATAGAAATGTAATTATAAATTACATTTCTGCAGCTGCTGAACACTGTCAGTGTATCACTTCACCATCTAAAATATTTATTGTATAAATAGTGCAGCGCTGCCCACTCTCGTGTGATTATTCAAATAAACCTAAATCTAAACACAGTGAAAAATAGAAACATTAAAAGCCCATAATAAATGAAGTATAATATATAAAAAAAGTTCATAGATTGATTGATTGATATATATATATATATATATCAATCAATCAATCAATCAAGCAATCAACTTATTTTCTTGATTGCTGTGCATCAATATTCCGCCGCTGTGTATCTATCACTCTTCTCCAATATTATAAAATATGCACACCTCCACCAGCTGTTAGATCCCTTTCACACTGGGGCGTTTTTCGGGCGCTTTAGCGTTAAAAAAAGCGCCTGTAAATCGCTTGAAAGAAGCCTCATCTGCAATCCCAATGTGAAAGCCCGAGTGCTTTAAGAGCCCTTTCACACTGCCAGCGCCCACAAATGCTCGTTAAGCACCGCTAGTGGGTCGCTTTTAACCCCTGCTGGTGTATTCACCGCTCCAAAAGCGCTGTAAAGATGCTGCTTGCAGTACTTTTTTTGACGCCCTGCCATTGCAGCGCCTCGGTGTGAAAGCACATTGGGATTGCAGTTGCGGCTTCTTTCAGGCGCTTCACAGGCGCTTTTTTAACGCTAAAGCGCCTGAAAATTGCCTGAAAAACGCCCCAGTGTGAAAGGGGTCTTAGACCCCTTTCACACTGAGGCGCTTTTCAGGCGCTTTCACGCTAAAAACAGCGCCTAAAAAGCTCACGAAAACGTATTTCCATTAAAATCAATGAACGCTTTCACACTGGGGCAGTGTGCTGGCAGGGCTGTGAAAAACTCCCCTCCCCATTGAAATGAATGGAAAGCTCTTCAAAAGCGCCTGAAAAGCTCTTCAAAAGCGCTCAGTGTTTTTACTGGCAGTTTTGAAGCGCTTCAGTGTGAAAGGGGTCTTATGCCTGCTCACCACAACACTGAGCCACACAAGCTCTGAGGCTGCTTTCACACTGGGGCGGTTTGCAGGCGTTATTGCGCTAAGAATAGCGCCTGCAAACCGACCCGAAACAGCTGTTGCGGTCCTTCCGAGGGCTTTCACACTGAAGCGGTGCGTTTGCAGGACGCTCAAAAATGTCCTGCAAGCCGCATCTTTGGCTCGCTATAGGAGCGGTATATTTACCGCTCCTATAGCGCCCGGTCCCATTGAAAACAATGGGGGAGCGCGCCGAACCCGCCCGCAAAACGCTGCTGTAGCGGCGGTTTGCGGGCGGTATTGACCCTTTTTCGGCCGCTCGCGGGGGGTAAAACCAACCCCGCTAGCGGCCGAAATGCGCCGCTAAAACGCAGGTAAAGCGGCGCTAAATGTAGCGCCGCTTTACCGCCAGCGCCCCCACCGCTCCAGTGTGAAAGTAGCCTTAAGAAGTTGCTTGCAAGACTTTTTTTGATGCCCTGCCAGCGCAGCGCCTCAGTGTGAAAGCACATTGGGATTGCATTTGCGGCTTCTTTCAGGAGCTTCACAGGCGCTTTTTTAACGCTAAAGCGCCTGAAAACTGCCTGAAAAACGCCCCAGTGTGAAAGGGGTCTTAGACCACTTTCACACTGAGGCGCTTTTCAGGCGATTTCACGCTAAAAACAGCTCACGAAAACGTATTTCCATTAAAATCAATGAAAGCTTTCACACTGGGGCAGTGTGCTGGCAGGGCTGTGAAAAACTCCCCTCCCCATTGAAATGAATGGAAAGCTCTTCAAAAGCGCCTGAAAAGCTCTTCAAAAGCGCTAAGTGTTTTTACTGGCAGTTTAGAAGCGCTTCAGTGTGAAAGTGACCTTATGCCTGCTCACCACAACACTGAGCCACACAAGCTCTGAATGGAAACGCCCTCTTCTCTCCACTCCAATATCAGATCTCCTGCTCCAGCCTGTTATATGAACGGCTCACAGACGAGACTTTTCCCTCGGGATATGGTCAGTATTCATGCAAATACAAATGCAAGAAACATAGTGCTCTCCATTTAAATAATTTATTTGGCTTTCCCCCTTTAAATATTGCACTTACCGTATATACTCGAGTATAAGCCGAGTTTTTCAGCACATTTTTTTGGTGCTCAAAGTGCCCCCCTCGGCTTATACTTGAGTCAAGCACTTTTCTGCAGCAGAGAATGATATTTTCCAACCCGACTTTGGGGCCCTGTATCTCGGGCCACTTGGGACTAGGACTAGAAATTTGGTGTGCAAACCAAGTGTAACCCAACACTACAACATATCCAGGGGAATATATTTGGGGTTCCTAGCACCAAGTGGCCCCGAGATACGGGGCCACAAAGTCGGTTCGGAAAATTTCATTCTCTGCTACAGGAAAGTGCTTGACATTTTCCGACCCGAATTTGGGGCCCCCTATCTTGGGGCCACTTGGTGCTAGGAACCCCAAATGGGGTTCCTAGCACCAAGTGGCTCCGAGATACGGGGCCCCAAAGTCGGTCAACTGTGGCCACCTGCAGCAATGTCATTTCGGGACCCTTTGGGTCCAGAGACCCCAAATTTTGGCTGCTAGGGGGCATCTAGAAACCCTTAACTACCACGTTTGAAGTTTGGGGGACCTATGGCTGCAAATGGGCACAGTGAGGCTGCAAATTGGCATTGTTGACCCTCTTTTCCACTTACAGTAGCTGCACATTTCTCACCCTAGGCTTATACTCGAGTCAATAAGTTTCCCATTTTTTTGTGGTAAAATTAGGTGCCTCGGCTTATATTCGGGTCGGCTTATACTCGAGTGTATATACGGTACAAGGTTTCAAAAGATAAGATCGTTTGTCACAGTGTTACAAGACGTCTGCTCGCTCACCACTCTGATGGTGTGACGTCACAGGCTCAGCTCCTTCCCCTCTACAAGCGTAACCCCTACAATGTGCTTTTCCCAATAGTGGGAATAGTTACCTGTCAAAACTAGGTATCCGCTCCCTAAAAAAAAATAAAAAATAAAAACTTCCACGAGAGGGAGGGTGGGGAGGAAATTAAGCGGAACTTCACCTAAAAAGGTTTTAAGTTAAAGAGCTGGGGGTAGCGTCCAAGGACTACGAGAACGCTGACATCACCACCCATTTGTTACATTGAGAACTATCAGTCACTCTGCTGCGGTGGTGGATGAGACTTTTATGCGGCGTACACGCGGTCGGAATTTCCGATGGAAACAGTCCGATGGGAGCTTTTCATTGGATTTTCCGACCGTGTGTATGCCCATTGGTCTTTTTCTGTCGGAATTTCCGATGGAATTCGAATTGAGAACCTGTTCTCAATTTTTCCGACGGAAAACCTTTCTATCGGATTTTCCGATCGTGTGTATGCAATTCCGACACGCAAAATTCCGACGCATGCTCGGAAACAATTCAACGCATGCTCGGAAGCATTAAACTTCCCTTTTATAGTGCTGTCGAACGTGTTTTATGCCGCTGTGTTATTGACCGTCGGAATTTGGTGTGATCGTGTGTAGGCAACACAGCTTGAGCGGAATTCCGTCGGAAAAACCATCAGAGTCTTTTCCGACGAGAATTCCGATCGTGTGTAAGTGGCATTTTTTTTTTTTAATCACTGTTTCTGAATTTAAGCACTGCTTGCTGGGAATCGTTTTTTGGGCTCAAGTCATGAGTGAAAATCTGAACAGACACCCGCCACTTAAAGTGGATGTAAACCTGAAAAAAAAAAATGTAATGAAGACTTCTACCTGGTACAGTAGAGGATGTCAAGTCATTTGTGCCTAGTCTTGACATGAAGAGTTAATCCAGCTCTGAGCAATCCTCCTTCCCTTTTTTACTAAGATAAAAAACTTCCCCCACTGCTGTGATTGACATCTTTCTCTCATGCACAAGCATGAGAGCAGAGGGGTGTGTCTAATAAGCTGTCAAAGTGGTGCTGAGTAATGCGCACAATGGTGGGGGCCATGAGCGCGCTCGCTCTGCTTGTGCTGTGCGCACAGTAAGGACTGATCTGCGCACACTTTTTATTCTCCAGGCGCGAGGTTCAGCCTTGCGACGCTGCCTGGCGACGGGGAGTGTAAAGGTGGGCGGGGAGTCATGTGACGTCATGACTCTGCGGCTCTGCCCCCCCCCGAGTGCCAGCAAAGAGACCCGACCACCAATTCCTGAGTTTTGCAAGGCTCCTACAGCCGAAAGGGAGTAAGATTGGAAAGGTAAGGATACATGCAGGAGGATTATACTGTATGTATGGACAGCTTTATATTGTGCCTTTAGTTTAATCTGGGTAATCAGGGGGTTTACATCAACTTTAACCACTTTCAGACCGGACCAATTTGCAGCCAAAGGACCAGGCCCCTTTTTGCGATTCGGCACTGTGTCGCTTTAACTGACAATTGCGCGGTCATGCGACAGGGCTCCCAAACAAAATTGACATCCTTTTTTCACCACAAATAGAGCTTTCTTTTGGTGGTATTTGATCGCCCCTGCAGTTTTTATTTTTTGCGCTATAAACAAAAAAGAGCGACAATTTTGAAAAAAAACGCATTCTTTTTTATTTTTTGCTATAATAAATATCCCCCAAAAATATATAAAAAAACATTTTTTTTCCTCAGTTTAGGCCAATACGTATTCTTCTACATATTTTTGGTAAAAAAAATCGCAATAAGCGATTATTGATTGGTTTGCGCAGTTATAGCGTTTACAAGATAGGGGATAGTTTTATAGTATTTTTATTAATAATTTTTTTTTATAAGTAATGGCGGCGATCAGCGATTTTTATTGTGACTGCGACATTATGGCGGACACATCGGACATTTTTGACACATTTTTGGGACCATTGTCATTTATACAGCAATCAATGCTATTTAAATGCATTGATTCCTGTATAAATGACACTGGCAGTGAAGGGGTTAACCACGAGGGGGCAGTGTAGGGGTTAAGTATGCCTAGGGGTATGTTTCTTACTGTGGGGGGGCGTGGCTGTCAGCTAGTGAATGCTGATCTCTGCTCCAATCACAGGGAGCAGAGATCGGCGTCACTAGTTGCTAGGCAGGACGGGGAGATGCTGTGTATTTCCGCATCTCCCCGTTCAGCCTTCCCGTGAGACGATCGCCGGTGTCCCCGGGGCGATGGAGTCCGCTGGACCCGCGGCCGGCCTCACTGGGGTCCCGACCGGCGCAGGAGCGCGCCGCTCCTGGCACGCTCCCGATGGCATGGACGGCATTAAGGAGGGACTTATATATACGCCCTCCTGCCTGTCCATGCCATTCTGCCGACGTATATCGTCGTGCGCCGGTCGGGAACCAGTTAAACACTGGTACATAACACCAGTAAGCCTCGGTTCACAAATTGATCTGCATGGCTGTCATCCCAGAAGGAAGCCTCTTCTAAAGATGATGCACAAGAAAGCAGTTTGCTGAAGACAAGCAGACTAAGGACATGACAAAAAAGTAGGTATCTGAATACTCCGCCCCTATTCAAATGCCCACCACTGCGCCTAAGTGCACCTACGGACTAAGGACATGGATTACTGGAACCATGTCCTGTGGTCTGATGAGACCAAGATAAACTTATTTTGTTCAAATGGTGTCAAGCGTGTGTGGTGGCAACCAGGTGAGAAGTACAAAGACAAGTGTGTCTTTCCTACAGTCAAGCATGGTGGTGGGTAGGTCATGGTCTGGGGCTGCATGGGTGCTGCCGGGCACTGAGGAGCTATAGCTCATTGAGGGAACCATGAATGCCAACATGTATCCACGACCATCACCTCATGTTGCAGCATGATAATGCACATCCCCATGTTGCAAGGATCTGTATACAATTCCTGGAAGCTGAAAACATCCCAGTTCTTGTATAGCCAGCATACTCACCGGATATGTCACCCATTGATGTTCTGGATTGGCATATACAACACCGTGTTCCAGTTCCTGCCAATATCCAGCAACTTCACACAGCCATTGAAGAGGAATGGACCAACATTACACAGGCCACAATCAGCCAACGAATGAACTCTATGCGAAGGAGAAGTGCTGCACTGCGTGAGGCAAATGGTGGTCACACCAGATACTGACTGGTTTTCAGACCACCAAATACAGTAAAACTGCACATTTTAGAGTGGCTGCCACGTACCTGAAGGGAGACTGAGCTAACAAGGTCGGCCTCTCTTGTATCTCCAACCCAGGTCCCACTGAGAGTGGAACAGAGGGAGCCGAGGGACAAGAGGAACACGAGTGCCTGCAGTTGTAGACCTGGAAGCTTGCAGCAGAGGATGCGACCTTGGGAAGGCAGGAGAACCATCAGATTAGGAAGGGCAGCCATGCACCGCAGGTCATCTGGGGTTAAAAAGGCACTCTGCTAGTACATCTGGCAACGTAGAGTTTCTGGCAGGCTTGCAGCAAGAAGGCGCAGCAGGTCGCAGGACCATAGTCACAGACACTTGGATGGCAGTGTTGAGCCAAGCAGGAAACAGGAGCGAGGTCACTAGGATTGCTGGGTTCGGTAGCAGGCAGACATCAAGGTACCAAGGCATTAGGCAGAGGCAGGGTCAGATGGAAGCCTGGATCAAGAACCAGTAGTCAGGATTATAAAAGGAATATAACAGAGTCCAAAAGCAGGGTCAAGGAAAGCCAAGTTCAGCAACAGGTTTTAAAACAGGATATCAGCAGGGTTCAGGGTTTCAGGAAACAGCTGAAGACCAGTCAGCATTGATCAGGAGTCAGGGCACCCTTTAAATAGACTGTCTGGCGCCAATTGGGATTAGGGATGCGCTCCCACGCGAGCACGCAGTCTGACGCGCATGCGCATTGGTGCCAATAGTAGTCGCACATGAGCGCACACATGCACACAAGTGCTTGCCAGGCGTATTCTGATAGTTCTCTTACACTGTCCCCCCATGGGCAGCCTCCAGATTCCCACTAAGGAACTCTTATCAGGGTGAAGATGAAGATAGGCTTGAATCAATAGTGGAGCATGCACATTGGATGAAGGTTCCCATGAATTATCTTCAGGGCCATAGCCCTTCCACTTAATGAGGAACTGTGTTTGGCCTCTTCTCTTCCTGCAATCCAGGATAGTTTCAACCTCAAATTCTTCATTTCCTTCGAAAAGCAGTGGAGCAGGAGTCTCAGGTTCCCGATCAGGAAAAGGATCAGCAACAGACCGTTTTAAGAGGGACACATGAAACACCGGATGAATTATCAAACTCTCCGACGTAGCTTAGCTACATCATTAATCCTCTTCTTGACTGGAAATGGGCCAATGTACCTTGGTCCTAATTTCTTTGAGGGGCAAGCCAGCTTTCAGTTTGCAGTATATACCCTGTTTCCCTGAAAATAAGACCTAGCGTGCTTGTCGGTGATGGCTGCAATATAAGCCCTACCCCCAAATAAGCCCTAGTTTAAGTCCTTGTAGGTCTTATTTTCAGGGTAGGGCTTATTTTAGGGGGAAACAGGGTAGGGATTATTTGGGCGGTAGGGCTTATATTGCAGCCATCAACGACAATCACGCTAGGTCTTATTTTCGGGGAAACAGGGTAGCACTACCTTATCCCAGGTTTCAGGTCTAGATTACCCCCCTCTTCTTATCATAGAACCTTTTATTATTTGCCTGAGATTTGGTAATAGCTTCTTGCAAGAACTGGTTATTGGACCTCCACAATTCCAGATGATCCTGTACTGCTGGTACCGAAGATTCTTGGGAAACATCAGGCAAGAAGGACAGGTGAAATCCGTAGTTTGCAAAGAAGGGTGTTTGATAGCAGAATGTATTGAGTTGTTATAAGCAAACTCTGCTAACGGCAAAAGAGATGCCCAATCATCTTGTGCAAATAAGAAAAACAACATAAATATTGTTCCAGGGTCTGGTTCGTTATCTCTGTCTGACCGTTCCTGTGTGGGTGGTAGCAGGGCTGTCTTTTCCATTGGGCATGCTGGGCAGTTGCCCGGGGGGCCCCACCTGTCCAGTGAGCCCAGCCAAGCATCTATGTGTCACCCTCGCTCCAATCTTCTGTAACCCCCACGCTGCAGCCGCAATGTCCAGTCTCAGGCCGGCCCCTGGCGCCCTGTGATTGGGCGAAAGGGGTCATGTGTGGCAGGTGGGGCTGGCCTGTCCTTAATCGTGGGAGAGCGGGGCTGGCCTTCACTGTGAGCTGTGGCTGCTGTCCTCTCCTCCTCCTCTCCGGGTCACCGATCATGTCCCCGCCGGGGCATATAGTCTGTGCCCAATGTCTTCTTCTTCTCCTCTCCGGGTCACCGATCATGTCCCCGCCGGGGCAGGCAGTCTGGCAGTGTGACAGGCGGCAGCGCAGAGGCAGAGCAGATCATGAAAGAAAAAAAGATAAGAGACTCCTCACTTGTGAGTTTTGTTGCTGGCCTGGGGGGGGGGGGGGGGGGGGGGGGGGGGGGGGGGTAGATATGGCCTGGGGAGAGGGAGCAGCATAAAGTCAGTGTATAGTGTAATGTTTGTGTATTGTGTGTAGTGTATAGTGTATTGTGTGAAGTGTATAGTGTGTGTGTGTGTATGTAGTGTATAGTGTGTGTAGTGTGTGTGTGTGTAGTGTATTGTGTGTGTGTGTGTAGTGTGTGTGTGTAGTGTATAGTGTATTGTGTAGTAGTGTAGTGGTCAGTGGATAGTGTAGTTTGTGTAGTAGTGGTCAGTATAGAAATCAGGTAGGTCGGTGTAGTGTAGTGCAGACAGGGCCCCAGTGCACTGTATTGCCCGGGGGCCTATAATGCCCTTAAAATGGCCCTGGGTGGCTGATGATAAACAGTGTTTAATGCCCAAGACTTTCAGAATCTGAAGGTAAATTGTACCCCACGGTCTGAAGTGATGTTAACAGGAATACTCTGTAGACGTACTACTTCCCTGATGAAAGAGCAGTTTCTGTAGCGGAATACATTTCAGGGGCACAAAGTGGGCCATCTTGGACAAATGATCCACAATTACGAAAATGGTGGTAAATCCTTCAGACGGGGGTAATTCGAAATCCTTCAGACGGGGGTAATTCGACAATAAAGTTCATAGAGATCATGCTCCATAATGTATCAGGTACAGGAAGAGGCAGTGGTGTAACTAGAACCTTCAGGGGCCCCGGTGCAAGAAACCATGAAGGGCCCCCCTGAACCCCAGCCGAGGCCCTTCCCTTCGAGTCCGGTGGTGGAACTCAAGGGCTTGGTCACAGGTACGACTTTTGTGAGCCCTGTAGTTCCACCACTGGTATCAGCTGTTTTTTATTATTATTTTTTTCAATTTTTTAAGAGTTACATTGGGGGACTTTGGTGAGATATCAGAGGTCTAAACAGACCTATGATGTGACACCTTTGAGACAAAGAGGAAGAAGGGAAAGGGAAATTGGGTCCCTGTCCTCTGGGGAGAAATGGGCCCTGTTCCCAGGAGAGATTGGGTCCTTGTCCTTAGGGGAGATGGGGTCCCTGTCCCCACGTAAGTAGGAGTCCCTGTCCCTAAGGGAAATGGGGTGCCTGTCCTCTGGGGAGAAGTGGGCTTTGTCCCCAGAGGAGATGGGGTCCTTGTCCCCATGGGGACATATCTCCCAGAAAGACCTGTCAACATCTGTGTATGACGGGGAGGAGGGGGGGTGCTGGCAGACAAGCCTGCGGTGTCCTTTGGGGAGCCGGCTCTCATAGGGCTGCACTGCATCTGTGTGCTTAAAGTTTGTTTGCCCGGGAGAAGCATGCAGTGCAGTGTGAGCCGGACTCAGGGGGCGGGACTCTGGCTGGGGAGGACAGACACCGGACTGAGCAGCACTGCATGGAGCAGGAGAGGGGGACCCGGAGGAGCGGCAGAGGACACAGGTTGTGTGTGGAACGCACAACTAAAGAGCAGCCAGTGCGGTAGTAGAGCATGGAGCTCTGCTAGTCACCCCCCAGCTCCAGCGCCCGGTGCCTAACCGCCTATGCTGCCACCAGCCATATGTAGAGGGAGCCACATGGGCCCCTTGCAGCACAGGGCCTGGTTGCGCTCGCGACTGCTGCACCCCCTATAGTTACGCCCCTGGGAAGAGGTTCTAACAGACCCCAGTTTTTAGCTATATCAGACATGATGTGCAAGATTTAACATGGTCCCTGCTATTACCAGATCTGGCCACCAGAAGGAGCGAAGATCTAGATTTGAAGTTTTATGTACTTTAAAATGTCCTGGCAGGGAATGGTCCTGGCATATGTAGAGGACTGCTGTCCGTAACTGCTCTGGAACAAAGATCTGCTCACAATGGAAATAGAGACCCTCCTTCAGCTGGAGGTGAAGTTCCTGAGATGGAGGATGATCCACGACTGCTGTCTTGATTTGAGAGATGAGATCAGTCTGTAATAACAGAAAGTTTTTACCAGGTAAAATGGTATCAGGTTCAGTGGACACCTCATGCATGCAGTCCGTTGTGTAATGTACATTGGTGCCAATATGCATCTGCAGTCGCCCGTAAGCGAAAGCATTCGCAAAAGTGCGCGTCGGGCGTATACTGATAGTTCTCTTACAGTGGCCTTTTGTGGCCAGCCTAAGGCACACCTGGGCAGAAATCATGCTGTGTAATCAGCATCTGGATATCCCACGCCTGTGAGGTGGATGGATTATCTCGGCAAAGGAGAAGTGCTCACTAACACAGATTTATGCCCCATACACACGGTTGGAAATTCCCACCACAAAATCCGTCGGATTTTTTCAGACGGATTTTGTCCGACACTGGTGTTGCATACACGCGGTCGGACAAAGTTGTCGGAAAATCCGATCATTCTGAACGTGGTGACGTTCGTTGCGTACGACGGAACTACGTAGAGGCTAGTAGCCAATAGCTTTGGTCTTGTAATTTGATCTGAGCATGCGTGGCACTTTTGTCCGTCGGAATTCGCTACACACGATCGGAAAAAGTCCGATCGGATTTTGTTGTCGGAAAATTTGAGAGCAGGAGATAAAACTTTGTCCGTCGGAAAATCCGACAGAAAAAGTCTGATGGAGCCCACACACGGTCGGAATTTCCGACAACATTGTCCGATAGGACATTTTCCTTCGGAAATTCTGACCGTGTGTACGGGGCATTAGACATATGCCGTTTGTGTACATAGAAAAAGTCATAGATCTTTGCGTGTAGCTCATGATAAATAGGGGCAAACACAAAAGTGTTGCATTTATAATTTTGCTCAGTATATATATATATATATATATATATATATATATATATATATATATAATAGGGCTGTGGGAATGAAAGATCAATTCCCCGATTAATCGTTAATTTTTATGATCGATTAAAATTCTTTTGATCGGTACTCACCTCTCCAGCCGGCTTCCGGGTCTTCAGGGAGTTCCGTCGGAGATCCGGTGACGTCACGGACATCAACGTCAACGGACTCCTCCCCCATTTCCCCAAGTGCCTCCATCTGCTAATGAAGGGAAGGGGGGAGGAGTCTGGTGACGTTGAAGTTCTGATTGAATGTAACGCGTACGGGGGAGGAGCTACGCATGACGTCACCCGCTGCTGCCCTACGGAACTAACACGATTGTCGGCTTTACATGCTGTGTTTTTATCATCTTTATGTGAGTAGTTTGTGTTTGAACACAAAAATGTAATCTTATACTTAAAGTGGAGGGCCACCCTGAAAAAAAAAACTTGAGAAAAATGTTAACAAAAATTTTAAATGAAAAAAATTTATTTTTTATTTTTTTTTACTCAACAGAAATGGCTGTTGCTAGGCAGATCGTCCTAATCTGCCTCTTCCTGTTTTCCGCGGAGCTGTTCTGTCTTCTGCTCCTAGCGCCTTCTTCTAGTGAATGGGGCGCGGTGTGTTATGGGAACTGTGTGTCCCACAACACATGGCGTTCCCCATTCACAAAGCGCCGCGCGACAACTTGCGCATGCGCAGTAGGCCGCGCAATGACTCGCGCATGCGCAGTAGGAAACGGGCAGCGATCGCTGCCCGTTTCCCTTACTGAGGGTAGCGGCGCTGGGACTGGAGCGCCGAGGGACATTTTTTTTTTGCTGAAACACCAATTTAAGCGGTGAGCACTTAGATCTTTTCTTTCTACCCATAACCTGACGTCCTTGCTGAGATCTAAGGAGACGTGAGAGAAGTTTATGGTCTGTGTTAACCCTTTTGATACCCGCTTGCAAGACCACCTGTTTGCACAGGGGTCCATGCCATAAGGTGAGAGTGATTAGTTAGACCGGAGGTGGAGGGATTGTCACGCTACTGTGGAAAAAAAAAATTACTTACGTCAGTGCTACAGTTTGAATTTAAAACGTATTTGTGTGAACTGTGAAGTTAAGTCATAGATTGTGGAAGCTAACTAGTGTCAGGTGATTGTATATAGTGTATACCACATTTACCACTGACTAATGCAGAGTTGCAATGCAAGGAGATCAGCTAAAAGTAGTTGGATCTGTATGTGCGTTATAATTAATTGAAATTAGTCGATTAATCGATTAAAAAAAAATCGATTAATCGAACACGAAAATTTTAATCAGTAACAGCCCTAATATATAACAAAGAAGGGATTGCTGCACTTAAAAATTAATATAGAAAAAACGACATACAGAAGAAAAAAATATTCAGTTCGGTGTCCAATATAACGGTTTCAGGCTATACAGATAAAACAACAATTAGATGTGTTAAGTTCTGATGAAGGGCGTTATCTGTATAGCCTGAAAACGTTATATTGGACACTGAACTGAATATTTTTTTCTTCTGTATGTCATTTTTTCTATATTAAATTTTAAGCGTAGTGTTTTCTATACATGGCCTGTGGGATTATTATTTTTTATTTTTTTCTTAATAGCAAACATGTTATACTTATCTCTTCTTCTGGTGGTCCCTTGCTGGTGCTCTTGGCTCCTCCTCTTCTCAGGAGGAGAAGAAGAAGCCTATGGAGACCTATGGTGGCATACCTGCTGGCTCGCAGCTGGGCTACTCGGCTGCTGCCTCTGAGCCTGTGTAAGGGGAGAAAGAAACCAGCCCTGCTGCAGACAGGCACAGCGCTGGATTGATCCAGGACACAGGTAAGTATTTGGGAGGGATAGGGCAAACTAGCGGAAGGCTTTTTACCTTAATGCAGGCAATTCATTAACCACTTCAATACCAGGCACTTAAATACCTTACTGCTCAGACCAATTTTGAGCTTTCAGCGCTGTCGCACTTTGAATGACAATTGCGCAGTCATACTACACTGTACCCAAATGAAATTTTTATAATTATTTTCCCACAAATAGAGCTTTCTTTTGGTTGTATTTGATCACCTCTGCGGTTTTTATTTTTTGCTAAACAAATAAAAAAAGACCGAAAATTTTTAAAAAAAATGTTTTCTTTTCTTTCAGTTTCAAAACTTTGTAAATAAGTACATTTTCTCCTTTACTGATGGGCACTGATAAGGCGGCACTGATGGGCACTGATAAGGCGGCACTGATGGGCACCGATGAGGTGGCACCAATGAAGTGGCACTGATGAGGTGGCATTGATGGGCACTGATATATGGCACTGATAGGCGGCACTGATGGGCACTGATAGGTGGCACTGATGGGTGACATGGATGGGCACGGATAGGTGGCACAAATTGGCACGGATTGGCATGGATAGGTGGCTCGGATGGGCATGGATAGGCGGCACGGATGAGCATGGATGGGCACTGATAGGCGGCACGGATGGGCACTGATAGGTGGCACGGATGGGCACTGATAGACAGCATTTTATTGTATTGTATTTTACTGATGGATGCCGATCAGTGTCAAGCAATAATGCATGCCAATCAGTGATGCCCATTGTGGGAACTGATTGGCATCCATTGTGGGCACTGATTGGCATCCATTGTGGCCGCTGACTGGCATCCCTGATGGTCTAGGGTGGCATACCTGGTGCTGGGAATCCCTGGTGGTCTGGTGGCATCCCTGGTGGTCCAGTGTGGGCATCTTAGGGGGGGCTGCGCTGATAATCGATCAGCATAGACCCCCCCTGTCGGAGGAGCAGTCAATCGGCTCTCCTCTACTCGCATCTGACAGACGAGAGTGAGGAAAAGCCAATCACCGGCTCTTCCTATTTACACTGTGATCAGCCGTGATTGGACAGGGCTGATCACGTGGTAAAGAGTCTCCATCGGATATCCCCTGCACCCTCTGCAACAGAAAGAAAGGTGGGTCTCTATTCTGTTAACTTGCTTGAGGAGGTTGAATTAACCCTTTTCATAGTCATAGCTCACTCTTTTCTGGGTGAAGACCTCTTGTGATATTCTCTCTTAACTAGTTACATTGTTATAAGGAATACACTTTGAGTTCAGACATTTAAATAATTCTTTACAGTATAAATCTGTCAGGGGTTATAACTTTCCTTTAGGCCCCTTTCACACTGGGGCGGTTTGCAAGCGCTATTGCGCTAAGAATAGCGCCTGCAAACCGACCCGAAACAGCTGTTCCTTCAGTGTGAAAGCCCGAGGGCTTTCACACTGAAGCGGTGCGCTTGCAGGACGCTCAAAAATGTCCTGCAAGCCGCATCTTTGGCTCGCTATAGGAGCGGTATATTTACCGCTCCTATAGTGCCCGGTCCCATTGAAAACAATGGGGGAGCGCGCCGAACCCGCCCGCAAAACGCCGCAATAGCGGCGGTTTGCGGGCGGTATTGACCCTTTTTCGGCCGCTCGCGGGGGGTAAAAACACCCCGCGAGGGGCCGCAATGCGCCGCTAAAACGCCGGTAAAGCGGCGCTAAATATTGCGCCGCTTTACCGCCAGCGCCCCCACCGCTCCAGTGTGAAAGTAGCCTTACTCTATCCAAAATGGAAACAAAAATCGCCTATAGTTCTTCTTTAAGACTTCTTTAAGTCAGATTCTAGAGAGAAGGAAGTGAAACAGCTGATCTCCAACTCTCATTACTCTGCAATGACTGCAAAAATCTAAAATGTCTACCCTTTCATTAGTCTGTTCTCTAACAATGTGAACTTGATCTAAATAAGCAATATGATTGTTCTAAATAAGCCTGTAATTATACTTGTAGCGGTGACACTTTTACAAGGTGTCCGCTATATGTGAAAATGTATTTTTTTCCTCAGAACAGTAAAGGGGTTCTGAGGGTTAATTGTGCAGGTTAAGTTTGGCATCAGTTTGGCTGGGCTGTACTAGGGTTCTGCCTGGTCATGGGTACAGTGAGGTACACATGACGGGCCGAGAACAAGGCCTGGTTGGACGTTCTGAGTATCCGTCTTCCCCGGAGCCAATCAGTGGGTGCGTCTGGCCCCGCTGAAGAGTCTGGGGAAGGGTACTTAAGATGCTGAAGTCACGTGTTCGGGGTTTTCGGCCGTAGCTGCCTGTTCCTGAAACTGGACCGGGGTATCCCCGTGTTTGCCGTCCCGCAACATGGTCAGTTCGACTAGCCCCACAGACCCGCTTGGTCTGGGGCAAAGGATCCATCTGTTCCCGAGTCTCAGAACCGGCTGGCCTGAGGTGCAGTAACTGAGGGAGGATTCAAGGTGTCCGGGTGTGCTCTCAACCTTGGAGGGGCACTGCAGCTTGTGTAAGCGACCGGGGGAGGACTCTTCGGAGGAGGGCCAACAAGCTTGCATCCCAAGAAGTGCCTGGTTGCTGGGTTGTTATGGACACTAATGAATCCACAGTTTCGCAGTACTGCCAAGGAGACAGAGAACGTTCCAGGTACTGAAAAAAGGTTCCTATTCACTTTCGGTTGAAAGTTTATTCAATGTAAGAGACTTTACAAGTTTCCGGACCAAAGTGTTGACTGCCATAATCTCTGGCTAGAGATTTGTTCAGCATTGAAGCGCCCAGCTGCGAGTGGCTACACTCTGGGTTTTTGTTAGAGACATTCCAATTGTCAGCAGTTCAAGGTGCCTGAGTTTCTTCACCCTTGCCCTCTGTTCCCATTCGAGACTGTGTCTGTTGGATGTTACCCCTGCAAAGAAAAACCTTCTAAAAGGACTTTTATGATGTCAGCATCCGAAGTTGTTGGGTACTAACCCTGGGAACCCCTGGACATGGATTAACAAAACCAAGCGGAGGTAACCGGTAAGCCCAAAAGTCAAGGCCGCCCCATCGAAGGTTATGGCCGCTACATACTCTAAGATTGCAATATGCATGAAGGGTCCAGCACCCATCTGTTTTTGATAACAGTTGAGCATGAAACTATTTCAAAGCTTGATTTCTGCATTGTGCACTTTTTATTAAGCCACTTGTCTTTTTTATAAATATTAAGTGATCCTTTGGAGCTCCCAGAATAATTCTTGAAATTTAAGATATCTTACTAATGTAGCGGGGTCGTACCCCTTTTAGGGGAAGAGACTACATCCCCCATAATCCCCCAGGCTCCCGGGCTGCTTGTTTCCGCCCAAGAGGCTGCTGGGGGAGGTTATAAAAAGGAAGAGCGGAGACCGCCTCTTCCTCTTGGGACACTTCCTCTTCTGAGGTCTGACAGGACTGGCCTGCCTCTGCTGACAGAGCTTGTGACGCGGAGACTGCAGCCAGCGGAGACACCTGTGCGGACCGGAGCTGAAGGCCTGAAGCCTGGGCCTTGCAGCAGATGGAGTGAGACTCTCATACCTCAGAGTCAGCAGCAGCGGAGCGGAGACTCTTCCCTACAGACGGTCGGTCGGAGCTGAGGACCGGAGCGCAGGGGCTGTGACTGAGGAGACCAGAGCCGCCATTAGAGGGACCGGAACCGAGGACGGTACCCCAGGATTGGTGAGAGAGCCGGAAGGCTCATCCTGCATTGATACACACGTTTTATGCCTACTGAACTGCCTAGGCGCAATTTACCTCAGAGCAGAAATGTTACTTTCTGTGGATTACAAAGACACCATTTAAAGCTACATGTGCACCACCTCTACAGATTCATTGCCGGTGAAGAACACTGTACTAGTACAAGGACTGAGCTCTATTGTTAGGGATCAGGCCTGGTCCGTTAGGTAGGCGCAGATAGATTTATTGCACCTCAGGGGTGCATAGCATGCGGTCGCTACATTTGGCGCTCCGTTTCCCCATTGCTAGTTGATACATACATGTGTACATGTTTAAGTGCATATTGCAGGGACCTGCTAAAGTATTGTAAGTCATATGTTTAAATGCATGTTACTATTTCTTTTCCTTACTGACAAAGTAAAGCCAGTTATTCTTATCTCAGCAGTCTGCTTGTGAGTTCATACCCATTGTGCTTAGAGTATAAGATATTTTTATGTGTATAGATTCATACCCCTTGACTAACTGTGCCAGAGCGGGTAGAGCAAATTGCCGGGGGTTGGTGGAGCTGTACTCAGGGACCCAAAACAAACCAGCGACTCTCTTAACTGGGGGTAGCGCTACACGTGGGGGCTCGTAATCCGGGATCCTGAGTCAGCGGGAAAAGCCGCCAGAAGGTACCGGCATGGACCCAATAGAAGTGGGACGGTGGTCCGCAACATGGGCCGCTGACCCAGCCGCAGCAGCAGTCATTGAACTGCCAGGGATGTGGCAGAGAGAGGCAGTCAAGCAGCTCATAATGTCATTATCCCCATGCCAGAAGTCATGGATAATGGACATGAGAAATGATGCTGGGTACACATACGCCTTAATAGAATGGAAGGAAGAGACCCCAGAGCAGTTCAGGAGCCAAAGCATACAGGCACCGAATGGTCAGGCCTACCAATTGCTGCATGCGCTGCCGCGCAAGGGAGAAGGTTCTCCTATGAAAGCCATTCTATCCCCAAAAAAGGAAGAGCAGAAGGGCGCGGAAAGTCCCGCACCCGCACAGACTACTCTTAGTGCAGAACTGTGTGCTGTCCTAGGGGAGATTGTGACTCAGTGCAGAAGAGACCCCGGGGATTACCCAATGTCGGGATACAGGAAACTCCGGATGTTTTCAGGGAGGACACCTGTACCCTCGGGAGAAGAGGGATTTGAAGAGTGGTTAGATGGTGCCACGCAGGCCCTAGAAGAATGGGAGGTCTCAGAAGGCAGAAAGAAGCAAAGGATTGTTGAGAGCCTAAAAGGGCCTGCCTTAGAGGCCATACGCAATCTGAAGACAAGCAAAAAGGATTGCACTGCCCAGGACTACATAGACATCCTGGAAGGTGTGTTTGGTGGGACGGAAAAAGTCACAGAACTTACCTATCAACTGGAACACTGTTACCAGAAGACAGGGGAGAAGCTGTCAGAGTACATGGGACGCATAGACAAGATCCTGCATAGGATTATCCTGAAGAAGGGGATAGATCCAGGGAAGGTAGATGAAGCCCGTGCCCAGCAGGTGATGAGGGGAGCCCAACCCCTGGACCCTGTCGCACTAATTCTACGCACCCGGCAGGATGGGAAGAGCCTGGACTACCCTGACCTCATCCGAATGGTCAGAGAAGAAGAGGCCATGTTGGAAGAGAAAAGGGAAAAGCAAGTGATGGGGTCTACAAAGCTTCCAGTGGCCACGGTCAGGTCGGCCTTAACCCCTGAAAGAGACACAGAGGTAGATGCCCTGAAGTTGCAAATGTCCCAGATGATGGAGATACTGACATCTCTAGTGGCGAAAGAGACGCCCAGTCCCAAGAAAGAAACAGGCAGGAGGGAATTGTTTCCGGCTGTTTCAGCACCAGCATCCCCACCTGACTACGGTGAGATGATCTGTTTTAACTGTGGAGGAATTGGTCATATTGCAGCTGTATGTTCCAGCCCCAAGAAGAAGAAGGCAGAAAGCCGCCAGCCGGCGGGAAACGCCAAAGGGCCCCGGTGAAGGAGTCAACCGGGTGCCCATCACCTTCAGTGAGCTCCAAGAAGCACAACAGGAAGAGAAAGCGAGGAGACCAAACCCCTCCGAAGGGGCCCAGGGATCCTCAACCAAGGTGCACTCCAGAGAAAGGGGGCAAGACCCCTCCGAAGAGACACAGCACCCCAAAGCGAGAACTCTTCAAAGTGAGAGATAACAATGTCCCTCAACGGGTTCACACTCCCACTAAGAGGGAGAAAATTAATGCATACCAGGCTCAAGAAAGGAGCAAACGCAAATCCAGTGAGAAGAAGAAGAGTCCAAAGAAGAGGACAGCATCAACTCAGCCTTACCCAGAAGAGCTAGTTGGTCCATCCCCTACTGTACCTATCCAGGTGGAAGGAGTGTACACAAAGGCCCTCCTGGACACTGGAGCACAAGTGACCCTATTGTACAGGGACTTCTATGACAGATACCTGAGTCATCTGCCAATACAGAAGATAGAAGAGTTGGAGATAAGGGGATTGGGAACTCAGAGTTTCCCCTATGATGGATACTTACCCATAAGATTGACGTTTGACCCATCCGTAGCTGGGAAGACTGAAGTGTTTGACACCTTAGCAGTGGTGTGTCCCCGCCCACCAGGAACCAGCAAGACGTCCCTGATTATAGGGACGAACACGGACCTAGTCAGAAGGCTTCTGACCCCCCTGGTGAAGAAAGAGAATCTTTCAACTCCCAAGATCCATCCCATGCTGAAGGCGGCCTACCAGCGGTTGGTCCTAGAGCAGAAGACCCCAAGTGAGGGGATAGGAAGGGTATGGAGGCTTGGAAAAGAAGGAGCAGTGTTACAGCCTGGAGAGGTGACCTGCATGAGAGCCACGGTGAAACTTACTTGGGAGCAGCCTGGCCCCTTTGTGATGTTGGAGCCCGACCCAATGGAGGGTCACTCAGGTCTGGAAGTGATACCAGAAGTAATCTCATTGAAGGACCTGAAGAAGGCTAGAGGAAGAGTCCCTGTCAGTGTGAGGAACCCCACGGAGCAGCCTGTGGAGATCCCTGCCAGGATGCTTCTGGGACAGGTGAGTCCGGCTGTCCCAGTTGGCTGGTCAGAAGTGAAGGGGGCGGATGAAGGAGAAGATGTTTGGAAGAAACTCTCCATGGAAAACCCAAACCTACCTGGAGCTTGGAAAGAGAGAGCCAAGGCCCAGCTGACCAGATGGGAGAAGATTTTCTCTAAAGATGAGTTTGATGTGGGGTGTGCGAGGAGTGCCACCCATCGAATCCGCATGCAAGAGGACAAGCCATTCAGAGAGAGAGTGAGGCGAGTCCCGCTAGCAGATCTGGAGGATCTGAGGGAGCAGCTTGCGGAATTGAAGAAGACGGGAGTGATTAGGGAGTCCAGAAGCCCCTACGCCTCCCCAATTGTGGTAGTCAGGAAGAAGAATGGGTCATTGAGGCTCTGCATTGACTACAGAACTCTCAACAGGAGGACCATTCCTGACCAGTACACCACGCCAAGGATAGAAGATGCCTTGCAGAGTTTATCTGGAGCTAAGTGGTTCAGTGTGATGGACCTCAAGAGTGGGTATTACCAGATCCCCATGCATCCGGAAGATAGAGAAAAGACTGCCTTCATAACCCCAGTGGGATTCTTTGAGTTCAACAGGATGCCCCAGGGCCTATCTGGAGCCCCTGCTACATTTCAATGCCTTATGGAAAGGACAGTTGGAGACATGAACCTCATAGAAGTCCTTGTGTACCTGGACGATGTCATTGTCTTTGGAAAGACTTTGGAAGAGCATGAAGCCAGATTGGAGAAAGTACTGAAGAGGCTCAGTGAAGAGGGACTCAAACTTTCTCCAGAGAAGTGTCGGTTCTATCAGTCTTCTGTGAACTATCTGGGACACATAGTGTCTGAAAAAGGAGTGTCTACAGACCCTGAGAAGTTGGAGGCAGTTACTTCGTGGCCAAGGCCCACAACAGTTACAGAACTTCGGTCTTTCTTGGGGTTCTGCTCCTACTACCGCAGGTTTGTGGATGGGTTTGCCCGCATTGCCAAACCCCTAAACGAACTGCTCAAGACAGAAGGAGAGGAAGATGGATTGGGGCCTAGGAGGCCCGGTGAATCGGTCCAAGACCAATGGAACTCAAGGTGTGAAGAGGCTTTCAGAACCTTGAAGAGAAGTCTCACCACAGCCCCAGTTTTGGCCTACGCTGATCCCACTAGACCCTATGAGCTACATGTTGATGCCAGCCATGAGGGCCTAGGTGGAGTACTCTACCAGGAGTATGAAGACCAGCTACGACCAGTGGCCTATGTGAGCCGGAGCCTGACCCCCTCCGAGAAGAACTATCCCACCCACAAGTTGGAGTTCTTGGCCCTCAAATGGGCAGTTGTTGACAAACTGAGAGACTATTTGTATGGGGCCGAGTTTACTGTAAAGACAGATAACAACCCCTTGACCTATCTATTCACCACCGCCAAGCTAGATGCAACTGGACACAGATGGTTGGCGGCGTTGTCTGGATTCAATTTCAGCCTCAAGTACAGACCAGGGCCTGGAAATAGGGATGCAGATGCCCTGTCCCGAAGATCCCATGTCATAGCTGATGATTGGGAAGACTGGACCCAAGTGGCACCAGATGGAGTGCGAGCCCTTTGTCAGGGGGCTGAACTCCAAGCCAGAGGAGGATCCAGAGCTGAAGAGGTAGGAGTTACCACAGTGGGAGTCCCAAAGTGTTACTGTGGGGTAACTCAACTGGCAGAAGAGTGTCTGCCGAAGCTGTCCAAGAAGGAGTTAAGGTGTGACCAATTGGAAGACCCCATGGGGAGATTGGTCCTGGAAGCCCTGGAAGACAAGAGTCCAGAGGGACTTCGCCTTCACCCTTCTAAAGAAGCTCGCCTACTGAGGAGAGAGTTGGACAAGTTGCAGGTGCATCAGGGGGTAGTCTACCGAAGGGGCCCCTCTGATGGCCCAGAAGACAAGTGGCAGTTGTTTCTCCCCGAGAAGCATCGAGAGACTGTGCTGATTGCCTTACATGACCAGCATGGTCACTTGGGAGCAGAGAGAACCTTCCAACTTGTCAGAGACCGGTTTTACTGGCCCTGCATGAGGGCCGAAGTGGAGGAGTATTGCCATTCCTGTGCAAGATGCATTCAGAGGAAGACTTTACCTCATCAAGCTGCCCCAATGGGCACCCTACAGAGTCAAGGCCCAATGGATCTGGTATGCATTGATTTTCTCTGCCTTGAACCCGATTTGAGTGGATTGGGAAATGTTCTGGTGGTAACCGACCATTTCACCCGTTATGCTCAGGCTTTCCCAACCAAGGACCAGAAGGCCTCTACAGTAGCCAAGGTACTTCTGGAGAAGTACTTTGTTCACTATGGACTGCCACAGAGAATCCATTCAGACCAAGGAAGGGACTTTGAGAGTCGCCTGATCAGGAAGCTACTAGATTCTCTGGGAGTAGAGAAGACTAGAACTACACCATATCACCCTCAAGGTGATGCCCAGCCTGAAAGGTTCAACAGGACTCTATTGAACATGTTGGGAACTCTAGAAACAGAGAAAAAGCAACACTGGAGTCAACACATTTCAGCTCTAGTGCATGCCTACAACTGCACAACAAGTGATGTGACAGGTTTTTCCCCTTACCGGCTTATGTTTGGGAGAGAAGCAAGATTGCCAGTGTATTTGGCCTTTGGCATTTCCTTAGACCATGCCTCTGCTGCCTCCCACAAAGGATATGTGGACAGACTGAGGCGCAGTCTGAAGATAGCCTATGAGAAAGCTCAAGCGGCCTCTAACCAGAGGGGGGCCCGAAATAAGAGGAACTTTGATTTGAAAGTTAGAGTACAGGACCTACAGCCTGGGGACCGTGTACTGTTACGCAACCTAGGGATCCCTGGAAAACACAAGCTTGCTGATAGATGGAGATCAGAGCCATATATCATCTGTAGAAAACTTCCAGGATTGCCTGTTTACAAGTTGAAACCAGAAGGAAGGTTGGGGCCTTTGAAGACCTGGCACAGGAATCACTTGCTCCCACTCACTGAAGCAGTCAGAATACCTCCAGCAAGAGACGTACCTGAATCTGTTTCCATTCTGGATACCCCCAGGCCTAATACTAGGTCTCAGACGTCCCAAGTTGGGGGTGGACAGGACCCCCAACCAGAGGGGGTGAGACAGGATGGCCTTCCCCAACCAGAAATTCCGCCATAGAAAGAGGAGAAC
The DNA here is from genome assembly GCA_028564925.1 of Lithobates sylvaticus. Classification (NCBI taxonomy): domain Eukaryota; kingdom Metazoa; phylum Chordata; class Amphibia; order Anura; family Ranidae; genus Lithobates; species Lithobates sylvaticus. Next base: position 22,562,579 of record CM053033.1, on the reverse strand, counting down.
TTGAAGTTTGGCTATGGCCTTCCTCAACTCATCAGAAGAAATTCCAGAACCAGAGATAGATCTTCCACCAAGAGACTGAAGATGGTGTGTAATAAATCTAAATATACACATATATATACATATATATATATACATACATACATACATACATACGTATATGTGTGTGTGTGATTAATAAATATATATATAATTATATCTCACTACCCTATTTCACTTTGAGTGTAGAAAGCATTGTTGTAAAAATCATCCTATTTACAAAATGTGCTTTTACAGTAAATGATGATCTCCTGAGAAATATTTTTTATTTTCTTTTTGAAAATTTTAAACCACAAGACCCTGTAGACAAATGAAGTGTTATGCCGCATACACACGGTCGGACTCCTCGTCCAAAAAAGCTCTGATGGTTTTCCCATCGGAATTTCGCTCAAACTGTCTTGCCTACACACGATCACACCAAATTCCGACGGTCAATAACATTGCGGCATACAACACGTTCGACGGCACTATAAAGGGGAAGTATTATGCTTCCGAGCATGCGTCGAATTGTTTCCGAGCATGCGTCGGAATTGCATACACACGATCGGAAAATCCGATTGAACGGTTTTGCATCGGAAAAATTAAGAACAGGCTCTCAATCTGTCGGAAATGTCAACAGAAAAAGACCGATGGGCATACACACCGTCGGAAAATCTGAAAAGCTCCCATTGGACTGTTTTCATCGAAGTTTGCAAACCTATAAATTTAAAGGGGTTGTAAAGGTTCTTTTTTTTTTTTCCAAATAGGTTCCTTTAAGCTAGTGCATTGTTGGTTCACTTACCTTTTCCTTCAATTTCCCTTCTAAATGTTTTTTTCTTTGTTTTCTTTGTCTGAATTTCTCACTTCCTGTTCCTCCTCAGTAAGCTGTTCTGGCTGACTAAACACCGCTCGGATGATGGTGTGAAGTTTACTGAGGAGAAACAGGAAGTGAGAAATTCAGACAAAGAAAAAAAACATTTAGAAGGGAAATCGAAGGAAAAGGTAAGTGAACCAACAATGGACTAGCTTAAAGGAACCTATTTAGGAAATAAAAAAACAAACCTTTTACAACCCCTTTAACATCAAACAATATCTTTTTATTCTTCAAAAATAATCCATGTACATCCACTACTTTATGGCCCTGTTTTTTATGAAATTATTTTTTTTTTCTGCCTCCTTGTAACCTCCTCTGTAAGCTCCTGAACCTCTCCTCCTTTTTTCTGCCTCACTTTTTTTGTTTGGAACGAGTAGGGCATGTTGGTTGCAGTCCTGTACACTGCTCTATGCAAACTACAAATCCCAATGTCCAAGTCCATTTCAGAAGCGAGCAAGAGAAGGTGGCTTTGTTTCTTTATACAGTGGGTTCATAGAGAACAAAAGTAGCCACCCTCTGATAGGAAGTCAGATCACAGAAGCAAAACAAAGACATTTTGGAGGAGTTTTTTTTTCTAAGGTCCCTTTCACACGATCGGACCGTTCAGATCCGCCTGTCAGTTTTGACGGCGGATCTGAACGGGCGCTCCATGTTAGTCTATGGAGCATCGGATGTCAGCGGAGACATCTCCGCTGACATCCGACCCGGTCCGATCCGCCAAAAGCAGACGGATGGCTCTACGTCCGGATCCGTCGCTGGCGGATCGGATCGGGTGAGATCTGATGAAAACGGACACACTGTCCGTTTTCATCCGATCTCTCCATAGAGACCAGCGGCGCTGGACAAGCCCCTCCCCGCTCAGTGAGCAGAGAGGGACTTGTCATCCGCCGGTTCAGCGGAGATCAACAGAGAGATCTCCCGCTGAGCCGGCGGACTCCGTGCAAGCAGAGCTTGCCTCGTATGAAAGGGGCCTAAGGCCCCTTTCACACTGGGGCGTTTTTCATGCGGTGCAGCGCTAAAAATAGCGCCTGTTCACCGCATGAAAAAATCCTGCCCCTTTAACTCCAGTGTGAAAGCCGGCGGGCTTTCACACTGGAGCGGTGCGCTAGCAGGACGGCAAAAAAAGTCCTGCTAGCAGCATCTTTGGAGCGGGATAGGAGCGGTGTGTTCACCGCTCCTATACCGCTCCTTCCCATTGATTACAATGGGAGACCGCGGTAAAACCGCGGCAATACCGCGGTTACCGCGGCTACGGCGGCGCTCTGCGGGGGGTGTTTAACCCTTTTTTCGGCCGCTCGCGGGGGGTAAAACCGCACCGCGAGCGGCCGAAAACCGCGGTGAAAACGACGGTAAAGCAGCGCTAAATATAGCGCTGCTTTACCGTCACCGCGGCTCACCGCCCCAGTGTGAAAGGGGCCTTAGTGTTTGTAAACCTAAGATTTTTATTTTTCTTTAACCACTTCAGCCTAGAGCTGCACGATTCTGGCTAAAATGAGAATCACAATTTTTATGCTTGGAGGATAGATCACGATTCTCGCGGCGTAACATCATCTTTCATATTAAAACAAAAAAAAAAAAATTGTGCTAACTTTACTGTTTTGTTTTTTTATTTATTGAAGTGTCTTCCTTCCCAAAAAATTGTATTTGAAAGACTGCTGAGCAAATACAGTGTGACATAAAATATTGCAGCAATTGCCATTTTATTCCTTAGGGTCTCTGCTAAAATATATATATATAATAATTAGGGCTGAAACAACTAATCGATTATAAAATGAATCGGCCAGTAACATAATGGGGTTAAAAAAAAAAAACTAAAATTAGCCCTTTATAGTATAAAAAGAGCAAATAATTGCTACTGTAAATTACTTTCACAGTTCTACAGTAAATTTTTTTTACCCCTTACAGTAGTGATTATCTGCTTTTTTTTTTTTTTATTTTATTTTTTATTTTTTGTACTATAAAGGGTTAATTTTTGTTTTTTTTTAACCCCCATTATGTTACTAAACGTCTCAGGCCTGGTTCACACCTATGTGTTTTTTGGTGGTTTTTGCAGAAACGCACTACAGTTTATGTACATGGTTTCCTATGGGACACGTTCACATCTAGGCTTTTTTTCAGCCACTGCTGTTTGGAAAGGGTCAGGAATTTTTTTTTTTTAAAAGCAAAACGGTGCTTTTTTGGTTCAATATACTTAAATGGAGAAGCTGCACAAAAGCATGTAATGCGTTTTTGCAACAATTTGTGTTTTTTAATCTACCCAACAACTAATTAGACAAAAAAAAGTATCTCTTCTGTCTCTTATTCTCAGATGGGTTTAAATATTTTACTCCCTAACCATATAGTTGGTTATTTATATTTACCACTGCATAGAGATATTTAAGAATAAATTGCCTTTTTTTTTTTAAACTTTACATATTAACTAAATTATACACCACACTTTTTTTTTTTAAGATTATTAACCGATTATTCGAAACAATAATCGGCCAACTAATCGATTATGAGAATAATCGTTAGTTGCAGCCCTAATATATATAATATAATATAGCCCCCAAAGCATCTGACCACACCAAGATCGGTGTGATAAAATGCTTTCCTAATTTCCCAATGGCGCTGTTTATAGCCGGTGAAACCAAAGTTATGAAATGCTCGTAGCTTCCGGTTTCTTAGGCTATAGAGATGACTGGAACAGTTCTAGTCTTCGATCAGCTCTATGGTCAGCTGGAAGAACCACCGGCTGTATTCTCAAGTTCCCCGGTGGGACAGGAGAGCCAGAGAAAACCATGGAAGACAGCAGAAAGGGGTAGGATTGCTTTTACATGAAAGCAGACTGCTGGCTGAAAAAAACGATGCCAAGTTGATACCTAAACCTGCAGGCAGGTATAACCACTCAAAGTCCAGCAACATACTAGTACGTTGCTGGCCCTTGTTGGACATTTATTGTAATGCAGCTTGTGGGCTGAACTAAAAAAAAAAAAAAAAAAAAAAAGATTGATGGGCATACATGCACCGTTTTTTTTTTTTTAATTATAAAACCGTGATGGTGAAATCACCTCCTACAGCGCTGGAGTTGCCAATTTACATATCGTGAGCGCAAACGCTGTTGCTGTCAAGATACATAAATCAGTGCTGCAGCTGAATGGTGTACCTGAAAATAAAATAATGGTTAACAATAAAACACAGTAAATGGTAACGTATAAAAAAAATTACATACCTGAAAAGCAAACATGATAAAACATAGTAACAATAAAACATTGCATTGTTGAATACAGTAAAAAAAGAGCAGAACAATAGAGTGAGAGAATAAAACGACAACTATTTTTGGCCTTTTTAATATAAATATATATGCAATGGCATCTTTGGAGACCCTGTGAAAGTGTGTCCTAGTCTGTGCAGTGCTGTACCCTACGCTAATACTCCACTAGTGTGTGGTAGCGGTCGAAAACATTCACCGATGCAGAGATCAGGTGGGACAACAATAGCCTAAATCCGAGCTTGCAACAGACACAACATCTTCTTTGGGGTGCTTGATTGGTAGGGGTACCAGGCAAGACGTATGGAAAATGCCTCCTATGCAGCCGGCTCACTGCATTTGCATTGGGAAGTTGGGCCACAGCACAGTCTTGAAACAGAAGGGCTCTGATGATCTCTTCCTGGAATTTAAGGAAGGGTCCAGTCCGTCCTGAAGCTTTGTATAGCACATAAGCGTTCAGCAAAGCCAATTGGAATAAGTATACGTACACTTTTTTGTACCAGCACCTGGCCTTACGGGCAATTAAGTATGGCGCCATCAACTGGTCGTTGAGGTCCTCCCCTCCCATATTAAGTTTGTATTCATGGACACAGAGGGGTTTCTCCACAACACCAGTCATTTGAATTTGGACCATAGTGTCTGCGTGAAGGGAGGACAGAACGAAAACATTCTTATTATCCCTCCACTTCACAGCGAGCAAATTATTACATCTCAAGCAGGCTCTCTCCCTCAGCGTAAGACGGGGATCTACAAGCCGTTGGGGTAAGCACAGCGATTAGATCGCATAGTACCAAATGCGCCATTCTGATGATCAAACAAGTGACTAAAAAGTGTCACGCTTGTGTAATAATTGTCCACGTAGAAGTGGTTCCCCTTTCCGAATAAGGGTGACACCAAGTTCCACACAATCTTGTCTGGTAAAAAGCCTAGGCTTATGACATCATGCATAGCGCGCTCTCTCACTCTACTGAGACTTTGCCAGAAGGGGGGGGGGGGGGGGTGTGAGTCATAAGAGGGCCAATGAGGGCTGGAGAGCTGGAGGTGTGCCTCTGGTGTGTCTGTGTAAATCCAGGACGTGAACAGGCAACAGCTTCAGCTGCCCACAGTTAAAATGGTTTCAGCCAGACTTGGTGGAGGGAGATTTCTGCAGCATATTTGGCAAGTACAGAAACGCAGTATATATAAAATAATATGCAAAGCGGCTGGTGGAAAGCTTCAGAATGGCAAAGATGTTTTTATTACAAATTATGTGAGCAGACTGCAGTTCCTCTTTAATGTTTTTGCGTATGTGTGTATGTGTATGTGTGTGTATATGTGTGTGTGTATATATATATATATATATATATATATATATATATAATGTGGTACCCCACCAGTCACAGAGCTCTATCTCTCATCTCAGCCATCCTTGCTTCTTTTAGGAGCTTTGATCGCCCCATACTCAGTCACTCCAGAACAGCTTTGCACAGTTCAACAACAAATTGGAGCACTGTCTCTTTAAGGCTAGTTGTCTTTCACTTGCAGGTTCTCCTCACCTGCACACACAGATTATGAGGTCTCATGCACCAAAACACAGTTTATATAAAACAGATGAACTTACTTGCTTATAGGGATCTCAGATTGTGCCCGCATTCTCCACCATATGTAAAGGATCAGCATCAAAGGTAAAGCTTGAAGGACTCCGCCACTCGCTGGTTCTTTTTAAGGGCTTTGTTTGCCCATTTTTTATTAAAAGAAAGTTCTATAAACACAGATATGTTTCCCTTGCAGGGGTTTCAGCATTCCTTTCCGTCAACAACAAAAATGACAGTTAGCCTAGTTGGCTCTCAATTGCAGCACTCTGCTCTGGCCTTAGGCCCCTTTCACACGGACGGACCGTCTATCCGTTTTTCTTCCATCCGTCGACGGACGACAATGCATTCCTATGGGCAGACGGATGAACATCCGTCACCATCAGTTAACCTCCGCTTCCGTTTTTTATCCGTTTTTTTTAACGTACAAGGCTACATCCACATCCGTCAAAACGGTTATTAACTGACATTGACAGACATCGTCCGTCAACGTCCGATCCGTTAAGATCCGTTTGAAAGAAAAACATGGGAGGAGCAATGCATTCTGGGTAATTATCTGGGGAACAAAACGGATGAAAAAAACGGACGTAAACGTGTACATTTACGGATGTAAGCGGATGTTAACGGAACAAAAGTCGGATGATAACGGACATTAACGGAACGGATGAAGGATGAAACCGGATGAGACAACGGATAAGTACTGATACGTTTTTGACGTGGCTAAACTGACTGCGTCCATGTGAAAGGGGCCTTACCCTTTAGGCCCTTGTCTGTCTCCTACAGACTTTTCCAGCAAACACCTTGGTGCACCCAGCTTACAGCCTCTTGCTGTACTGGTCCTCAGTCTTGGGTCTCCGGCTTTGATTAGTGCACACCTGCACTCTCTGGACTCCTAGAGACCTCCTGTCTCTCTGGGGTGGAGTCCAGAACCATGGTCCTGACTCTACTATCAGGCCAACACACACCTGAACAATAAGTGTGCTGGTGAGTCTCAAATTCTGGACCCAGGACTGGGGATTTCATCCCACCCGGATCTCTAAGAAATCCCCAGGCTCCAGGTCCCAAAGCGGACTTTACTAAATAATGAGGAAACTGAAAAGCCAGTTTCCTCTCAAACAAGCAACTACCCGGGAGCCCCTCAACCCATCTGGTTGAGAATTCTGGGTACATGCACTGGTGGGGTACCACTAATATATATATATATATATATATATTAGTTATAGCTTGGTATCCTAACCATGCAGGGGGATCAGTTGTAGTTCAAATCACATGACAAGTCGCACCCTATTGTCCACAAAGGAAACCATCAAATCGGTGCAACTCCAACTTCATCAGAGTCGCACCGATTTTGAAACTAGTTCTTACACTACTTTTCTTACGTTTTCAGTACAACTTACATAGACCTTTTTGCATGAAATCATAGATGCCTTCCAAGTAGTACCTGAAGTAGTACTACTATGGTGCTACTTCAAGTGAACGAGCACGATTTCATTGTTGTGTTTATCCAGCCTGTTTTTTAATTGTGTATCCAATTCCAGAAAACCAACACGGGTAGCTATTTTTTCGCTCTATTGAGTTTTTCATGTTTTTGCTTGCCAGTCTCTGTGATCTGTGCTGATGACGTACATGCAACTCTACATCTACTCTGTTATCTTGCCTAAACACTGGAAAAAAATTAAGCTGATTATCAGTTTTGAAAGTCTGTACCGGTTTACTTTAGAAGCTGTCATGCCCACCAGTGTGTATAAGGCAGCAGTATACTCTTCATATAACTGCATTGCTGTAAGTTGCAGTACATGCTGGAGAAATCATTAAAGGGGTTGTAAAGGTTCGTTTTTTATTTTCTAAATAGGTTCCTTTAAGCTAGTGCATTGTTGGTTCACTTACCTTTTCCTTCGATTTGCCTTCTAAATGTTTTTTTTCTTTGTCTGAATTTCTCACTTCCTGTTCCTCCTCAGTAAGCTGTTCTGGCTGACTAAACACCGCTCGGATGATGGTGTGAAGTTTACTGAGGAGGAACAGGAAGTGAGAAATTCAGACAAAGAAAACAACATTTAGAAGGGAAAAGGTAAGTGAACCAACAATGCACTAGCTTATTTTATTTTTGATACATTTTTCACATATACAAAAAACATTCCACATTATTACAAATTCTAATATATATATATATATATATATATATATATATATATATATATATATATATATATATATATATATATATATATATATATATATATAATGAAAAAGTAGGAAATTGCGCTAATCGTGAAAAGTAAAGCGGCTGCTCAAAATGTTATACCACATTAAACAATAAAGAATTAGACAGGGAGCTGCGCTATATTAAACTAAACTATAAACGTGATGGTGATATCGTGATAATCAATTGATGTGGACGTATAAACGAATGTGTGTAATATATATACACACTGCCTTATTGTAGGTATAGATACCAATAACTACCTTAGACAAAGCGTACAAAAATGTCACCTCTACCCACAGCATAAAAACAAAACATAAAGAAATATCACATCAAGGACAGTCTCCAAAGAGACGCTTAATATAAGTGACATAAAATTATATTGCATATATGAAACAAAAAGGTGCACTAAATCAGTCTATGTATAGTGAAAATCCATGGCTGATAAAGTCCTAAATAAAAATTGTGTTCCAAAGATGATTGCAACAAAGAGCTCAAGAAATCCTCCGTGTAAAGGACGTGATCAATGATTTCACAGCATGCTTGTAAAGTGATTGTGCCACCACCAGAAGTACACGCTGCCTGCTTACCAGAGGTGGTCCCTTGTTACAGGGGACCCCTATGCGCGGATGGCCTTAACCCCAGCCAGGGATCACGAGTTCTGGAAAATCTTTAGGGTCCCAGAGTAACAGTACCCTTGTTCCAGTTAATGTTTCGAGCGGAGATGCTCCGATTTGAATATGACAGTCCTTCGGACTCTAAACAATATCTATAGAGTAGCGCAATCCCTTAGTTAATACATATACATTTTAAACCACTTTTCCCTTTCTACTGGCATTGATTTGCACAGTTTAACCACAATTAAGATGGCGTTTGCCGTCCCTTCGCCCGGGATCCAAGTCGAGGCTTGGTTCTTTGTTATGGTATATAGTGCGGTGCGTCAGAGCGCCGCCCGTGCCCCGTGACGACGTCTGTGGCGAAACGCGTAGGGAGGAGCGACGCCTGACGTCACCGCACTCACGTTGTAGTCCCGGAAGCACGGGCTGCTGAGCGAGACCGGTCGGCTCGCTTTACTCTGCCGCTTTTATATCTTCAACACTGTTTTCACTTGTCTCTTTTATATGAATAAATTTAATAAGGATTTTATGCTATGTGAGCGCTTCATTTCTCCCTCCGGTATCGATATATGCTGTGTTCCGCTGACCCCGATCCTGAGTTGTCCGTGAGCTGGTTCACTTTTCAGTAACCAGCAAACAGTGCAAGATAAAGATTTTCCAGAACTCGTGATCCCTGGCTGGGGTTAAGGCCATCCGCGCATAGGGGTCCCCTGTAACAAGGGACCACCTCTGGTAAGCAGGCAGCGTGTACTTCTGGTGGTGGCACAATCACTTTACAAGCATGCTGTGAAATCATTGATCACGTCCTTTACACGGAGGATTTCTTGAGCTCTTTGTTGCAATCATCTTTGGAACACAATTTTTATTTAGGACTTTATCAGCCATGGATTTTCACTATACATAGACTGATTTAGTGCACCTTTTTGTTTCATATATGCAATATAATTTTATGTCACTTATATTAAGCGTCTCTTTGGAGACTGTCCTTGATGTGATATTTCTTTTATGCTTTGTTTTTATGCTGTGGGTAGAGGTGACATTTTTGTACGCTTTGTCTAAGGTAGTTATTGGTATCTATACCTACAATAAGGCAGTGTGTATATATATTACACACATTCGTTTATACGTCCACATCAATTGATTATCACGTTTATAGTTTTAGTTTAATATAGCGCAGCTCCCTGTCTAATTATATATATATATATATATATATATATATATATATATATATATATATATATATATATATATATATATATATATATATATATATTCACATATACAATACTTGTACATAAATAAATACATAACAAATAAATAAACGCAAAAAGACCACAATCAACAAAACACGTGAATCAATCTCGATATATTTTTCAAGGAGATCAAGAGTAGTCTACCATCTCCCCCCTCTTTCTGATATGATTCATTACCCCTTCTAACTTTATTCCAATAATGTTTTATTTAGTATTCTTTCTCCCCTCCCCCTCTCCTAAGTAGTTAACTACCCCCCAATTCCCCCTAGTTTATTTCTCATCACTGTTCCCATAATCCCCTATTGTGTTTATGTGTTTATTACACCTTGTGTGAGATATAGTGACGTACTCTTCCAAAAAAAGAAAAAGAAGAGAGAGGGGAAGAGGAACAAAAAAAAGGGGGGGGAGCTATCCATCCCCCTCCTGTGTTGGTATGTGATTCAAAGACATCCTACATCTATCTTAATAAATCCCTAAGTGATTCTTTTTTTTATACTGGTGGCACCACAAAAAAAAAAAGCGAAGAAAAAAAAAAAAACATTTTGATACAGGAAAAAATGAATAAAGAATAAAAAAAGCGGGGGGGGGGGGGGGGGAAGGGGAAGTGGAGTGCACTAGCTTAAAGGAACCTATTTAGAAAATAAGAAACTAACATTTACAACCCCTTTAAGGTTTTGCATGGTTTCATTTGCACATGTGAGGTTATCTGTTATTTTATACATTATTGTGCACAAGATGTATTTTATATCTATAATGCGCTGTTACTTGTCTAAGCAATTTAGAGGAAATACACCAAACTAATATGTGGATGTACAGTCCTGCCTTCAAGCCATGTTATCTTCAAATTCCATATTTCTTTGTGCTTTAATTAAAAATTCATCTGTTTTAAATGCATCGGACATATCGGATGTTCCCTACCTTTTGTGTTTTCTCGGTTACTTTTCAAAGTTGACTAGGTAGTTTGCCTTTGTTTAGGGTCCTTTGAGATGTTTCTCAGTAGACTTTAAAGCGGTTCGGCACACATTTCATTTAGTAAATCTCTTTGCCTTCCAAATCATGCAAAGAGTACTAAATGAAATGTGTGTTTTTTTTTTTTTTTTTTTACTTACCTTGTAATCGATGACTTCCTGTCTTCGGGGGTGGGCGGGGTCTTGCGGGATCCTCGTCACGCCGCACTGTCTCCTGGGATCTGGTGTCATTGATCTCAGGAGTCTGTGCGGGCATCTTCCGAAATCTCGTGAGATGTCGGCAGATGTGCCGTTACTGCGCACGCGCGAGTAACGGCGGTGCATGCTGGGCCATCTAAAGTGCCTGTGGGGGTTTCACATGCCCACAGGCAAGATGGCCCCCAGCACAAAAGAAGAAGATGAAGAACTTCATCGGACGAAAAACCGGCGGCGATCGAGATGGAAGATGGAACAGGTAAGTCCCCCAATTGGGCTATATGCCCTTGGCATATAGCCCAAAAAAAAAAAAAACGAGTGCAGAACCGCTTTAACTTCGTTCTAACCAATCCTATCTGAAAACAGTTTGTTGTGATGCCTCATTTAAGGTCCCGGCCTGCTGGTTTGGAATCTAGTAGATAGGACAGTCATGCTGAGGATCTCATTAGGACCGTCTCGGTAGAAGTCATCTTTGTGCTTTGGTATATCCGGTGGAGACTTGATTGTTTCCAACCTCACATTGTATCGCCTTTTCTGCAGTAGTAGTGCAAGAATCCTACAGAACTCCGTCATGCTCATGACTAAGTCTGACAAAAGTCAAGTTATACACCATTTCCATCTGTTCCTCTGGTTGAGATATCTATCTATCTATCTCTATATAATAGTTTGTGCTCATAAGTTTACATACCCTGGCATAATTTTGATTTCTTCGCCATTTTTCAGAGAATATGAATGATAACACAAAAACTTTTCTCTCACTCATGCTTAGTGTTTGGATGAAGCCATTTCATTATCAATCAACTGTGTTTCCTCTTTTTAAATCATAATGGCAACAGAAACTACCCAAATGACCCTGATCAAAAGTTTACATACCCCAGTTCTTAAAGGGGAGTTCCAGGCATTTTAAAAGTCAGCAGCTACAAAAAGTGTAGTTGCTGACTTTTAAAAAAAATGCCACTTACCTGTTCCACGGTCCAGCGATGCGGCCGAACGGGGTGTCGCTCCTCTCCCCCTCCTCTTCGCCAGCGCCATTTCCACTAAGGGCACCCGGCCGTGACAGCTTTCCTCTTCATGGCCGGGCACGCACGGTGCATGCGCGAGCCGCGCTGCGCTCCCGGAGTGGATAGGCGATCTCCTGGGACCTGTCACGTGTCCCAGGAGATCGCCTAGAGGGAGGAGTCGCCTAGGCGGTTCCTGGGCGGAAGGAGGAAGTGGGACAGGAAGTCCCCCTCCTAATGAAGCCCCCACTCCCCCCCAAAAAAAATTACATGCCAAATGTGGCATGTAAGGGGGTGAGGAGTGGTTAAAGTGGAAGTTCCATTTTTGAGTGGAACTCCGCTTTAATACCGTGTATTGCCCCCTGTAACATCAATGACAGCTTGAAGTCTTTTGTGGTATTTGTGGATGAGGCTCTTTATCTTCTCAGATGGTAAAGCTGCCCATTCCTCTTGGTAAAAAAGCCTCCAGTTCCTGTAAATTCTTGGGCCGTCTTGCATGAACGGCACGTTTGAGATCTCCCCAGAGTGGCTCAATGATATTGAGGTCAGGAGACTGAGATGGCCACTCCAGGATCTTCAATTTATTCTGCTGTAGCCAATGACAGGTGGACTTGGCCTTGTGTTTTGGATCATTGTCATGTTGGACTGTCCAAGTATGTCCCATGTAGGGCTGCAACTAACGATTATTTTCATAATCGATTAGTTGGACGATTATTGTTTCAAATAATCGATTTAATCGGTTAATAACCAAAAAAAAAAAGTGTGGTGTATAATTTAGTTAATATGTAAAGTTATTAAAAAAAGGCAATTTATTTCTTAAATATCTATATGCAGTGGTAAATATAAATAACCAACTACAGGGGGCCCCTGAGTTACGAACTCGTTAGGGACTGCCCGCCTGTACGGAAGTCGGAAATGTTCGTAAGTCGGCCGTGCATACGCAGACCAACAAATACGGACATTTCCGGACATTTCCGATGTTCCGTCTGCCGTTCTGCGCATGCGCGGCAAATTACGGACATTTCCGGCATTTTCCGAGGCTCCGTATAGCCGTGCATGCGCAGAACGGCCGGAAGACGGTAAAAAATGGCGGAGGGTCCCCGCAGCGCCCCGTTCGTAAGTAGGGGTTGTTTGTAGGTTGGGCGTTCGTAAGTCGGGGACCCCCTGTATATGGTTAGGGAGCAAAATATTTAATCCACAGACAGAAGAGATATACTTTTTTTTACCAATTTGTTGTTGGGCAGATTAAAAAACACAAATTTCTGCAAAAACACATTACACGCTTTTCTGCAGTTTCTCCATTGAAGTATATTGAACCAAAAAAAAAAAAAATCCCTGACCCTTTCCAAACAGCAGTGGTTGAAAAAAGCATAGATGTGAGCGTGTCCCATAGGAAACCATGTATATGAACTGTAGTGGTTTCTGCAAAAAGCAAAAAAAAAAACATAGGTGTGAGACATTTAGTAACATAATGGGGGTTAAAAAAACTAAAATTAGCCCTTTATAGTAAAAAAAAAAAAAAAAAAAAATGATCACTACTGTAGGGGTTCATTTATTTTTTTTTTTACTGTAGAACTGTGAAAGTAATATTTACAATAGCAATTATTTGCTCTTTTTGTACTATAAAGGGCTCATTTTAGTTTTTCTTAACCATATTATGTTACTGGCCGATTTAATCGATTATGAAAATAGTAATCGATTCATTTCATAATCGATTAGTTGTTGATTAATCGATTAGTTGTTTCAGCCCTAGTCCCATGCTCAGCTTCCTAGCTGATGAATGCAAATCTTCCTCCAGTATTTTTTGATAACATACTGCATTCATCTTGCCACCTATTTTGGCAAAATTTCCTGTGCCTTTTTTGTAGCTCACACATCCCCAAAACATCAGCGATCCACCTCCGTGTTTCACAGTAGGAATGGTGGACCTTTTCATCATAGGCCTTGTTGACTCCTCTCCAAATGTAGTGTTTATGGTTGTGGCCAAAAAGCTCAATTTTAGTCTCATCACTCCAAATGAATTTGTGCCAGAAGGTTTGAGGCTTGTCTCTGTGCTGTTTGGCGTATTATAAGCGGGATACTTTGTGGCATTTTGCATAGTAATGGCTTTCTTCTGGCGACTCCTTGATGTACATCTTGAAACGGCCACACCACATGTTTTCGGAGAGTCCTGTATTTCACATGAAGTTATGTGTGGGTTTTTCTTTGCGTCCCAAACCATTTTCCTGGCAGTTGTGGCTGAAATTTTAGTTGGTCTACCTGAGCGTTTTTGGTTTCAACAGAACCCCTCATTTTCCACTTCTTGATGCATCACAAATTAGCCCATTATGTGTCACTTACCTGAAACCAAAGCCTGCGATGTCACTGCTGTCCCCACTAGCAGTGAGCGTCCATCTTCACCCCTCTTCCTTCTGGGGGCCGCAAACTCTGGCTCTGTGACTGGCCAGAGTCACGTGACGTCACTATCACTGCATGACCCCTATTAGAAACGGCACAATGTGTCCTTTCTAAAGTGCGCATGCGCCGTAGATGTCGGCTCATGCGCCGTAGTCATCAGCGCATCGGCTTTTTTCTAATTTTCTAACCGTGGAGGTTCAGGAGATATTTCCAGCACCTTTATTTTAGCCAGAATCGTGCAGCTCTAATTGTAACGTGTGAAAAAATAAAAAAACTATCACAAAGTGGTTAACCACTTCAGCCCCGGACCAATTGGCAGCCAAAGTACCAGGCCCCTTTTTGCGATTCGGCACTGCGTCGCTTTAACTGACAATTACGCCGTCGTGCGACGTGGCTCCCAAACAAAATTGGCGTCCTTTTTTTCCCACAAATAGAGCTTTCTTTTGGTGGTATTTGATCGCCCCTGCGGTTTTTATTTTTTGCGCTATAAACAAAAATAGAGCGACAATTTTGAAAAATATGCAATATTTTTTAATTTTTGCTATAATAAATATCCCCAAAAAATATATAAAAAAGCATTTTTTTTCCCTTAGTTTAGGCCGATACGTATTCTTCTACATATTTTTGGTAAAAAAAAATCGCAATTAGCGATCATTGATTTGTTTGCGCAAAAGTTATAGCGTTTACAAAATAGGGGATAGTTTTTATAGCGTTTTTATTAATATATATATTTTTTTTTTTACTAGTAATGGTGGCGATCAGTGATTTTTATTTATTTTTTTTATTGTGACTGCGACATTATGGCGGACACATCAGACCTTTTTGACACATTTTTGGGACCATTGTCATTTATATAGAAATCAGTGCTATTTAAATGCACTGATTCCTATGTAAATGACAGTGAAGGAGTTAACCACTAGGGGGCGGGGAGGGGCTAAGTGTGACGTGTTGTGTTTTTTTACACAGTAGGGGGGCGTGGCTGTACGTCTGGCGTCATTGATCGGCTTTCCCGATGACAGGGAACAGACGATCAATGACAGAGTAGGAACCACGGGGAGAGGTTTGTTTACACAGACCTCTCCCCGTTCTTCAGCACTGTGACCCGATCGCGGGACACCAGCGGCGATTGGGACCGCTGGTCCTGCGGCCACGGAGCTCCCGACCGGGTCGCGGCGCCATGGCTAGGCATTTAAAGGGGACGTGTATATATACGTGCCTTTGCCTAGCTGGGCCATTTTGCCAACGTATATATACAGTTGGTGGTCGGGAAGCAGTTAAAAAAGCACTTCATAAACCAATCGGTGACTTGGCAACCAGCACCTATTGAGACAAACACCTTGGTCAGAAATGCTGTATGTTATATAAAATACAGCACAGAGCACGGTTGTTAAAGGATCTGTTCACCTTTCTAAAAAAAAAATTATAAACGCACATTTTCTGCAGGTAAAAAAAATAAGTGCACTTATTTATTTTATCCAGACTATCTGTGTAGCTCCTGAACCCCATATTGGCAGGTAGTTACTGAATCGCAGGAAGAATCAATGAACCATTAGAGCGCTCACTGGCACCCTGGTAGTTCATTGAGAACTACAAGCCATCAGCCGCAAAGTCTGTCAGTACTTGTAGTTCATTCATTCACAAAACTCTGCGAATGAACGACGAGGCCATGTGGGAGGAGCCCTGCACAGCTGCATTAGTTTCAAACTATGACAGCGGGTGCGGGGAAAAAGATCCCTGGCCTGCTGTCACAATTAGAAGGGGGATCGGGGAGAGGTTGCAGGAACATGTTTCATGTTCCACCCTAAAAACTGGCTTTTTTCAGGAGTGTGTGACACGTATGCCGCGTACACACGAGCGGATTTTCCGTTGGAAAAATCTTGGATGTTTTTTCCGACGGAATTCCGCTCAAGCTTGGCTTGCATACAGACAGTCACACAAAAGTTTGCTGAACTTTCGACCGTCAAGAACGCGGTGAAGTACAACACTACGACTAGCCGAGAAAATGAAGTTCAATGCTTCCGAGCATGCGTCTAATTGTTTCCGAGCATGCGCATCAGAATTGGTACAGACGATCGGAATTTCCGATCAAAACTTTTTCCGACTAAAAAAATTGAGAACCTGCTCTCAAATCTTTTGCTGGCTGGAATTCCGCCAGCAAAAGTCCGATGGAGCA
The DNA here is from genome assembly GCA_028564925.1 of Lithobates sylvaticus. Lineage (NCBI taxonomy): Eukaryota > Metazoa > Chordata > Amphibia > Anura > Ranidae > Lithobates > Lithobates sylvaticus. The sequence continues at coordinate 22,546,068 of CM053033.1, read as the reverse complement.
TATACACGGTCGACCAAAAGCTCTCATCGGACTTTTGCTGGCGGAATTTCCGATCGTGTGTACGCGGCAATAGGGTGCCAGGTTCAGGAGCGTGTAACATTCTGGCCAATGTACAACCATAAATCATCCCCCCCCCCCCCACCCCCAAAGGTGCAGGGCTCTCCACCCAAATTGGCTCCAGTGTTTCACTGAACTGATAGGAAGGGGAAGGTGTGAACTTTGGCTTTGCACTGCTATGGAATGTGATTGGACTGCCGAATAAATTGCTTTTCTGTGGCTGATTACAAGTTCCTTACATGCTTTGTCCTCTTCTCTACCTTCTTCAGCAATTTTATTTCTGGGGTTCTTTTCTTTACTGGCGTTATAACATGAGTTTTGCACACAGCCATGCTGACATCACTGTCATGATAAATTATGGCGGTTATTGTTAACAATCTCGAAATAAACACAGTTGTCTTGGTGGTGTCTTCTTGATGTCGGAAAGATAAATGAGAACTGATTAGCACATTATAAGGAAAGCAAAGGGTCACTGCCAATGACATTTGGTTGTGTGTATGTTTTATATATATATATATATATATATATATATATATATATATATATATATATGTGTGTGTATGCACACGCACACACACACATACATTTCATTGGCAGTGACCCTTTGCTTTCCTTATAATGTGCTAATCTATATATATATATATATATATATATATATATATATATATATATATATATATATATATATATATATATATATATATATATAATATTGCACACACCAGGGCTCAAAATTTCAAGTCCTGAGCTACTAGCCAGGCCTCAAAGGTTACTCGCCACCAGTGCCCCACTCAATCCCTACCCTGCCCCTAATTCTGCCCCTAGACATGCCCTCATGAAACCTAAATGTTTTATGCAAAAATAAGTTACAAAAACATTATAAATATTAACAACAACTTTTATCAGTGCAGCCACACTGTGCCCACCGTTGCAGCCACACCATGCCCATTGCAGTCTCGCCTGGGCAGAGGAATGCATGGCTGGAGGAAGAGGAGAGCCACGGGATAGCACACGGTTACCGGCGCTTACATTATAATTATCTCCGCTCTGCTCGACACAGCCCCGCCACCTCCTGACCCCATGCCTGCGATAGACAGAACGCCTGTCCAATGCTGCGATGCGTTCTGTCTATCCCAGGCATGGGGTCAGGAGGAGGCGGGGCTGTGTCGAGCCGAGCGGAGACAATTATAATGTAAGCGCCGGTAACCGCGTGGTTTTCCTCTTCCTCCCCGGGGCGATCGCTGGGAGAACGGCTGCAGATCAACCCAGCTGTCGGTGCTCCCCCCCCTCTCCCAGGCAGGCAGCCCAGCTCGCAAGCCCTAATTTTCCACTCGCAAAATGCGAGTAGGCGAGTGGAAAATTTGAGGGCTGATATACACAGTTGTGCTCATAAGTTTACATACCCTGGCAGAATTGTATGGTTTCTTGGCCATTTTTCAGAGAATATGAATAACAAAAACTTTTTTCTTTCACTCATGATTAGTGTTTGGCTGAAGCCATTTATTATCAATAAACTGTGTTTCCTCTTTTTAAATCATAATGGCAACAGAAACTACCCAAATGACCCTGATCAAAAGTTTACATACCCTGGTGATTTTGGCCTGATAACATGCACACAAGTTGACACAAAGGGGTTTGAATGGCTATTAAAGGTACCCATCCTCACCTGTGATCTGTTTGCTTGTAATTAGTGTTTGTGTAAAAGGTCCCTATCAGACTTGTGGTAATGTGTGTTTCAGGGTGTGGTGTTATAATGCAGTGTATCACATTATACATATTAACCAACTTCATTTTTTTATTTATTTTTTTAGACCTCTCTAAGAACAGATTTTCAGAAATTCCACATGATGTTTGTCTGTTTGCACCGCTTGAAACCTTAAATTTATATCACAACTGCATCAAGTGCATTCCGGAAACCATTAAACATCTTCAAATGTTAACGTATTTAAATATCAGGTAAGTGAGCCGTTTTCACAAAAGCATCCAATGTTCCCAGTTGCTCTCACATTTCACCTGCCGTATATACTCGAGTATAAGCCGACCCGAATATAAGCCGAGGCACCTAATTTTACCACAAAAAACTGGGAAAACTTATTGACTCGAGTATAAGACTAGGGTGAGAAATGCGCAGCTACTGTAAGTGGAAAAGAGGGTCAACAATGCCCATTTGCAGCCTCACTGTGCCCATTTGCAGCCATAGGTCCCCCAAACTTCAAACTTGGTAATTAAGGGTTCCTAGATGCCCCCTAGCTGCAGCCAACAATTGGGGTCTCTGGACCCAAAGGGTCCCGAAATGACATTGCTGCAGATGGCCACAGTTGACCAACTTTGGGGCCCTGTATCTTGGGGTCACTTAGTGCTAGGAACCCCAAATTTGGTATGCAAACACAGTGGGCCTATCACCAAGTGGTCCCGTAATACGAGGCCCCAAAGTGGGGTCGGAAAATGTTAAGCACTTTTCTGCAGCAGAGAATGACATTTCCGACCCGACTTTGGGGCCCTGTATCTCTGGGCCACTTGGTGCTAGGAACCCCAAATTTGGTATGCAAATCCAGTGGAACTATCACTACAACATATCCAAATTCCTATCCCCAAGTAGCCCCGAGATATGGGGCCCCAAAGTCGGGTCGGAAAATTTCATTCTCTGTGCTTGACTCGAGTATAAGCCGAGGGGTGCATTTTCAGCACAAAAAAAAACTCGGCTTATACTTGAGTATATACGGTAGGTTGTTTTTTTTTTTTGTTATTCCTTAGCTCTAATTCGTGTTCTTCCTGAACATGGCTTTTTCTTTTTTTTTTTGTTCTTCTTTTCAGTCGAAATCTCTTATCAACATTGCCAAAATATCTCTTTGACTTGCCACTGAAAGTTTTGGTCGTTAGTAATAATAAACTGGTTTCTATTCCCGAGGAGGTTGGGAAATTAAGAGATCTAATGGAGCTGGTGAGCGTTATGTTTACATGTTTTCTTTTTTTTTTTTCTTTTTTTTTTTTATTCCTGTTGTAATTTCATAGTTCTTGTGTTTTTTTTATAATCTTGATTTGGTTACATGCATTTCTCAGGATGTCAGCTGTAATGAAATACAAGTTCTTCCTTCACAAGTCGGAAAACTCCATTCACTCAGAGAACTTAATTTGAGAAGAAACAATCTGCAAGTCTTGCCGGATGGTAAGCTTTGTTTGTAGCTTTGAAAACAGTGCTTTGTCCACAAGTTGCACCAATGGAAATGCCTTGTAGTGTGTTCATGTGGGCATGGAAATGTCTGTCTTCCGATTGTAAAGACTGTAGACGCAATCATTCAAACACCTCTGTTTTGATGCATAAACAACCCTAAGGCCCCTTTCACACTTATACGACTTGTCCCACGATTTTGGACTGCAAAGTAGCATGACAAGTCGTTCCCCATGATTTCCAATGACAGACATTCATATTAGTACGACTTCAAGTCCTTCCGACTTCAAAGTAGTCCCTGCACTACTTTGGTCCGATTTTGATGCCACTTACACAGGCATTCCTTGAAATCGCGGGAAAATCACGCGACTTTGAAGTCGCACAAGTGTGAAAGGAGCCTAAATTGTTTGTGAAAAGTTCGGATAGCCATGGTCCTTTCTACCATCCACTTTTGTTTGTGTAGAAATCAAGCCATGGCTGCTGAGTTAAATGCCTGCAATTGGGATAAAATAAAAACAAAGCAACCTGAACTGGGATAGAACAGCATTATGGGAAATGGTGCATGTTAAGTGAACGAATATGTAACATATGATGACCAATCAGAATAAAGTGATAGAAAGGGAAAAGTGTTGCTGTGAGATAAAAAGCAGAACCTATTGGTAACAAATGGTAGTGTATGAATAGGTGGAAATGATGATTGTGGGAGTTCAAATGAATTGTGCTACAGCAAAAGAATGTTCTTAGGGTATAGCTGAGAGTTTTTTTTTTTTTTTTTTTTTTTAAGACCATTGTGACGAAACGCTCCCACACTCCTCTTGAGTGCGTTCGTCATATACCACTTCCTCCCAGTCTGAATATAGATCTCAGATATTCCAACTGCTCGCAAGCACCAAACGAGACGAAACTTGCTTAGTGCTAGCATGGACTGTCCATTTAGAATCAAACTGACAAGTATTTATATACAGTAGAAGGGGAGACCCACCTCCCCCAAAAATATATATAAAAATTATTTTTTTCCTCAGTTTAGGCCGATCCGTATTCTTCTACAATTTTTTGGTAAAAAAAAATCGCAATAAGCGTATATTGATTGGTTTGCACAAAAGTTATAGCGTCTACAAAATAGGGGATAGATTTATAGAATTTTTTTTTTTGTTTTTTTAAACTAGTAATGGCGGTGATCTGCCTTTTTTTTTTTTTTATCGTGACTGCGATATTACGGCGGACACATCGGTCACTTTTGACACATTTTTGGGACCATTCACATTTATACAGCGATCCGTGCTATAAAAAATGCATTGATTACTGTATAAATGTGACTGGCAGGGAAGGGGTTAACACTAGGGGGCGCTGAACGGGTTAATGTGTTTCCTGGGAGTGATTCTAACTGTAGGGGGAGGGGATTCACAAGGGGAGGAGACCGATCAGTGTTTATCTGTACTGAGAACACACCATCGGTCTCCTCTCCTCTGACAGGACGTGGATCTGTGTGTTTACATACACAGATCCACGGTCCTGCTGTGTTACCGGGCAATCGCGGGTGCTCGGCGGACATCGCTGCCGATGGGGGCGCGCGCATCGGGTGCCCAGTGACACAGTGGGCACACGCTGCTGGTGGAGCGCGCGCCCTCCCTGGAGGGCCGGGAATGGGAGGACGTCATATGACGCCCTCCTGCCCGGAGAGCTGCGCCGCTTGGCTGTCAATTGACAGCCGGCGGTCGCATAGCTGTTAAAAACGCGTATAAACGCAGCTAAACCCGGGTGCACGGTCCTGCTGTGTTACCGGGCAATCGCGGGGGGCCCGACGGACATCGCGGCCGCTGGGCACGCGCATCGTGTTCCTAGTGACGCGGTGGCCACACGCGTGCGCTCCCTGGAGTGCCGAAAAGGGGAGGGCGTCATATGACGCCCTCCCGCCACGAGAGCTGCGCCGCCTGCCCGTCAATTGACAGGGGCAGTTAAGCTGCTTTATGCAAACACAAAATTAAAATTAGACCTATTTTTATATTATTTGTATTGCCAAGAAATTGGTTATAACACATCGAGAACACTTTGCTAAATGGCATCCTGTGCATCTACAGTGTCACAGATGTGAGATTTGTTAATCAGCGCTCTGCATTACTGATCAGCTGTCAGATGGTGAAGCCCTCTCCTCAGGGGATGTCATTACAAAGCATTGTTTTCACTTTTTTTTTTTTCTTTTCTTTTTTAACCAGTGATAACTGTTCTCTTTTTTTTTTTTTTATAGACCTGTTTATATTTTTGAATTTTTTTCTTATTTTCTTTTTCTTTTCCATTTTTAAATATGTTAGCTTGATACTAACGGTACAACATATTTACATCTCTTCCTTTTGTATTCCCTTAGAGTTATCTTCACTTCCTTTAGTAAAGCTGGATTTTTCATGTAATAAGATTACAGAAATCCCTGTTAGTTACAGGAAGCTGAGTCAGCTTGAAGTATTAATATTGGACAATAATCCTATGCAGATCCCTCCAGCACAGGTGAGTGTTGAGGCCATTCATTAACTTTTGCTGTAATGTAACCAGTTTTAAAGCCTGCAAATTTAAAATGATGATTTTGTAAGTGAAGTATGCGCGTTTTTTAAAATTTTAAATAAATGTTAACAAGGTACCATATACAGTATACTCGAGTATAAGCCGAGTTTTTCAGCACTTTTTTTTGTGTGCTGAAAATGCCCCCCCCTCGGCTTATACTCGAGTCAATCACTTTTCTGCAGCAGAGAATGACATTTTCCGACCCGACTTTGGGGCCCCGTATCTCAGGCCCTCTTGGCGTTAGGAACCCCAAATTTGGTGTGCAAACTAGACATGTGCAATTCGTTTCGTTTTTTTTTTTTTGGTTTTCGTTTTTTTTTCGTTCGTTTTCGTACGAATGAACGAACGATTCGCTAAAAATTTTAACGAATCGAACGAATCCGAAAATAACGAAAATCCGAAAAAAACTAATTAGAAACAACGAATGAAGAAAAACGAAAACAGGAACAACGAAAATGAAAATGAACGAAAAAATTTGTACATTCGTAACTTTTTTTTTTTTGTTGAATTGGTAATTTTCCGTGTCCCTTACAATGGCGCTGCTTAACGTGCTTCGAATGGATTGAACGAAAAAATTCGTACATTTGTAACTTTTTTTTTTTTTTTTTTTTTTTCGATTCGTAATTTTCCGTGTCTCTTAAAATGTAATAATAGCATACACATTACATAACATTATGAATTATGCTCTGATTACGAATAAATACGAATGCGTCCGAATTTCGAATAAACGAAAATTAAACTAAGGGAAAAATGAATCAACGAAAAAAAACTCTTACGAAAATACGAATCGTTACGAATACGAACACCGACGACGTACGAATTTACGAATCGTTAAGAAACAACGGAAACGAAAATAAACAGATTTTTTTGTTGTGCACATGTCTAGTGCAAACCCAGTGGAACCAACACTACAACATCGAGATACAGGGCCCCAAAGTCGGTCAACTGTGTCCATCTGCAGCAATATCATTTCAGGACCCTTTGGGTCCAGAGACCCCAAATTTTGGCTGCAGCTAGGGGGCATCTAGGAACCCTTAACTACCAAGTTTGAAGTTCGGGGGACCTATGGCTGCAAATGGGCACAGTGAGGCTGCAAATGGGCATTGTTGACCCTCTTTTCCACTTACAGTAGCTGCGGATTTCTCACCCTAGGCTTATATTCGAGTCAATACGTTTTCCCAGTTTTTTTGCGGTGAAATTAGGTACCTCGGCTTATAATCGGGTCGGCTTATACTCGAGTATATACGGTAAAAAATGGTGGACATCATAGACCACAGTACTGGTTTTGGTTTCAGGTTGTACTGGATATTTATGAATGTAGCTAGCCCTATTTAAGAATCTATTTTCTACTTCAATTGCTATAGAAAACATCTCTTGCACATGCAAGATAAATGCATGTGCAAGAAAATGTCAAGCACTTTTCTGCAGCAGTGACATTTTCCGAACCGACTTTGGGGCCCCGTATCTCGGGGTCACTAAGGGCTAGGAACTCAATCTTTGGATATGTTGTAGTGCTAGTTCCACTGGGTTTGCAAGCACCAAGTGGCCCCGAGATACGGGGCCCCAAAGTCGGGTCGGAAAATTTAATTCTCTACTGCAGAAAAGTGCTTGACTCGAGTATAAGCTGAGGGGGGCACATTCGGCACAAAAAAATGTGCTGAAATACTCGGCTTATACTCGAGTATATACGGTATTCTTTCTTGTGTTTTTTTTAAACCTTGTCTAAATACCTCTGTTTATGTATATTTATAATTATTACCACTGCACTGTTTTTACATTTAGAAACGCAGCCCAGAGAAAAAGTTCTCTGTACAATTGCCTTGTATTTGTCTTACCCATTGCACTGTGCTTTGTATTACTTTGTATCATGTATTTATAAATACGCCTGTTTTCTAGTGATTTGTATTGATGTAGTATTCATTTCTTTTGATTTAATACAGATTTGTCTGAAAGGAAAGGTTCATATATTCAAGTTTTTGAATATTCACGCATGCTGCAGGACAGAAAAGAAGCCCGATTCATTGGACCTGCCATCATTAGTGAAAAGACTGCCTTCACAACCTCTCACAGACAGGTATGACACACCAATGTTTATTTCATGACTGCATTGTAATACCAGACATATACATTTCTAAATGAAACATCTGTTATATTTGGTTTCCTTTGGCCCAGTCAACAAGAAGAGGGCTGAACCACATTGACTGGCTATTTCCATCAGATGCTACTGAAACCTATGGCGGGTTCACTTGATTTCCATTTAAACCACTTCAGCCCCGGAGGATTTTACCCCCTTCCTTACCAGAGCACTTTTTGCGATTCGCACTGCGTCGCTTTAACTGACAATTGCGCGGTCATGTGACGTTGCACCCAAACAAAATTGATGTCCTTTTTTTTTTCCCACAATGGAGCAATGAGCATCATAGTGTTTGGTATAAAGTTGAAGATTTGTTGCGTTAATATCCGGTATACATTTTACTGTATAAAAGTGTAAATTTCTTATGGGTAGCAGTGTGTAGACACGTGCAATTCGTTTTAGTTCCGAATTCGTTTTTTAACTAATTTTGACAAATTCGGTAATTCCGAATTTCAAAATTTGCAAAATTACGAATTTTCGAAATTTCGGAATTTCCGGAATTCTGAATTTCCGGAATTCTGAATTTCCGGAATTCTGAATTTCCGGAATTCTGAATTTCCGGAATTCTGAATTTCTGAATTTCGGAATTTTCGCATTTCCGAATTTTCAAATTTCCGAATTTCGGCATTCGGAAAAAAATCAATTAGCAAATTCGAAAATCAGAAAAAAAAAAGAAAGGAACATTTGTTTAATTCTAAATAATAAGTAACTATTAAATTATAGGTATTGGAATTCCCTTTCAAATTTGTCTGTTAGTGAACGTAACGAGTACGAATTTATCCGAAGTTACGAATTATCTGAAATAAGGAATGCCGCTTCTAACCAATTGGAACGCAACGATCTAATAATAATAAATAACTATAATAATAATAAAACCTTATTATTTATTATTAATTATTTATTATTAATTTGTTCCGTTCCATTTGTTTAGATGTGGCATTCGTTATTTCAGATAATTCGTAACTTCGGATAAATTTGTACTCGTTAATTTAACTGCTTCCCGACCGCCTCATGTAGATATACGTCTACAGAATGGCACGGTCGGGAGCTCCGTGACCCCGGCCGCGGGACCGATATCAATGCATTTAAATAGCACTGATTGCTGTATAAATGACAATGGTCCCAAAAATGTGTCAAAAATGTCCGATGTGTCCGCCATAATGTCGCAGTCACAATAAAAATCGCTGATCGCCGCCATTACCAAAAATATGTAGAAGAATACATATCGGCCTAAACTGAGGAAAAAAAAAATGTTTTTTATATATTTTTTGGGGATATTTATTATAGCAAAAAGCAAAAAAAATATTGCATTTTTTCAAAAATTGTCGCTCTATTTTTGTTTAAAGGCCAAAAAATAAAAACCGCAGGGGCGATCAAGTACCACCAAAAGAAAGCTCTATTTGTGGGAAAAAAAGGACGTCCATTTTGTTTTGGAGCCACGTCGCACGACCGCGCAATTGTCAGTTAAATCGACGCAGTGCCGAATCGCAAAAAGGGGCCTGGTCCTTTTGGCTGCCAATTGGTCCGGGGCTGAAGTGGTTAAAGCACAAAAAATAAAAACCGCAGAGGTGATCAAATACCACCAAAAGAAAGCTCTATTTGTGGTCTGAAGTGGTTAATAGTTATTAATTAAACAGATTTTCTTTCTTTTTTTCAAATTTTCACATTTTGGGATTTTCAAATCTTTGAATTCCCAAGTTCCGAAAGTCCGAAAATTCTGAATTCCGAAAATCCAAAATTCAGAAATCCGAAAAATCTGAAATCCGGAAATTCGATAATTCGGAAGTTTGGAAATTCGTAAATCCGAAAAATAGAAATGCGAAAATTCCCGAAATTTCCGAATTTTCGATTTTCCGAAATAAGCAAAAGAACTAATGAAACGGAAACAAAAATGAACAAATTTTTTGTCAGTGCACATGTCTAGCAGTGTTTTTTTACATTGCAATGTATTTATCAGAAAAATGTCTACATCCTTTTAAAATATGTTTCATTCGTTTATTACAAATGCTCGTGTGTCTTGTTGCAGCATTGAAGACTTTTATCCAAGTAAAAATCATGGTCCTGACTCTGGGATTGGTAGTGATAATGGGGATAAACGTCTTTCAACGACAGAAGTAAGTTTCTATAAAATCTGTATGAAGCCAGTTCAAGTTTAGAAATAGATTTTCGCTTGTAGCAACTGTTAACATTGTATTTAACATTTTTGTTTGGTAGTTATTAGGTGTTAAAGCGGGAGTCCACTGCCTAAATCCTTTTTTTTTTTTTAATACAATGACATGGATGACCTTAATTAAAATTATTACTTGTTCCAGTTTTGTAGTGTATAAGAAATATATTTTCTTGTAAAATAAGTAGTTATATTGCGTCTGTCTGTGGGTTCTCATCTTGCCTGTGGGCATGTGAAGCCCACAGGCATCCTCTTCCGGGATACAGCGACACTCGTGTTCCATCATGCACTGTGCGCTGTATCTCCGATCTCGCGCATGCGCAGTTACTTAATTTCGGAGCGGAGACAACAGCTCAGGTTGCCATCGCAACAGGCAGCGTCGGAAGTCCCGCCCCGTTGCAATGGCAACCTGGCAGATCATGTAGTAAAGGAAGATACGACGGAGAAGCACTTCCGGTTTCGTAATCCCGCGATAACTCGCGGCCGGCCGCCGCACAAACTCCTGGGATCAATGAGAAAAGATCCCAGGAGACAGTGAGAGTTGTGGAAATGATAAGATAGCCGCCGAAACCCCGCCCATATCCGCAAGACACACATTCCGGAAGCAGAGAGATAAGAAAGAGAAAAAAAAAAAAAAGGTACATTTTAAACTAAAAAAAATAAAAAATGTTCTGTTTTAGATTTAGAACATCGATCTGATCACATAGAGCTCTTATATATAAAACGGGTGGAGCTCCGCTTTAAGGCAATAGATCTTTTTCCGCTACCCTTTGTAAACTGGTTGCAGTGGGTTTGGTGGTTGACTGACTGGTTAATCAAGGTATTCCTCAGTGATCCAAGCTTTCTCTCTTTTCAGCCTTCAGACGATGATACAATCAGCCTTCACTCTCAGGTATCAGAATCAAGAGACCAGGCTCTGAAAAATGACAATCACATAATAGGGAATAAACAGGAGTCCCAAAAAGGTAACTATATTTTGACAAAGTTTAACGACAGAATAATTATGGGTGTAGCGGCCATAACCCCTTGAGGGGCAGCCTTGACTTTTGGGCTTACCAGTTACCTCCTCGTGGCTTGTCGGTTGTTGTCTAGGGGTTCCCAGGGTTAGTACACAACGACTTCAGATGCTGACACATAAAAGTCCTTTTTCAAGGTTTTTATTCTGCAGTGGTAACATCCAACATAACACAGTCTCTGATGGGAATAGAGGGCACGGGTGATAAAACTCAGGCACCTTCAACTGCTGACATCCACTGAATGTCTCTAATCAACCCAGAGAGTAGCCACTCACAGCTGGGTGCTTCACTTCCAGATAAACATCTATCCAGAGAACTAGCAGCCAACATGTGATCCGGAAACTTTGCAAAAGTCTCTGCCACAGACTAAAATGTCTGTGGAACCTTTCTCACAGTACCTGGAACTTTCTCTGTCTCCTTGGCAGTACTGTGGAAGTGTGGATTCTTTAGTGTCCATACAACTCAGCTCTCAGGCTCTTACCAAGTAGCCAGCTTGTTGGCCCTCCTCCGAAGAGTCCTCCCCTGGTCACTTGTACGAGTTGCCGTGTCCCGCCAATACCGAGAGCACACCGGGACACCTTCGAATCCTCCTTCAGTTACTGGGCCTCGGACTAGCCAGTTCCGAGACTCGGGAACAGACGGATCCCTGCCCCAGACCATGAGGGCCTCTGGGGATGGTCGGATTGACCATGCTTGCGGGACGGTAAACGCTCCTGGGCCCGGGACCTCTCGCGGGGCCGCCCCGGACCAGAACCAGGAAGCAAAGCTGCGGCCAGAACCCTGAACACGTGACTTCAGCACCTTAAGTACCCCTTCCCAGACTATGCAGCGGGGCCAGACGCGCCCACTGATTGGCTCCGGGGAAAGATTGGTACCTAAGACGTCCAACCAGGCCTGGTTATCGGCCTGTCATGGGTGTCTCACTGCACCTATGACCAGGCGGAACCTCAGTACAGCCCAGCCAGACTGATGCCAAAGTAATTCCTGTACAATTAACCCTCAGAACTCCATTACGGTCCTGAGGAAAAAACAAAATTTCTACTGATAGCGCACACTTGTTGAAGTGTGACCGCTACATGGCGAAGACAGAAAATAGTGCATCCAAGGTTACAATTTCCGGACAGTGGAATTATTAAATCGGTTATTGAACTGGTTTTCTGTTCTACTCTTGTAATTTAAAGTTCCTTCTTGGACCTGCAATGATATTAGTACAAATATTATAGTATACGTCAGCCTTTTTCAACCAGGATGCCCAGGCACCCTGGGGTGGCTTGAGGTTTCTTCAGGAGGGCCTTGGTAAAAATTAGACGTGTGCAATTAGTTTCTTTTTTTTTTTCGTTAAAATTTGTTATATTCGTTATCGTACGAATGAACGAACGATTCGCTAAAAATTTTAACGAATGATCGAATCGAAAGAATCCGAAAAACAACGAAAATCCGAATAACCAAATTAGAAACAAAACGAAACTACGAAAGAAGAAAATCCGAAAAAACGAAAACCGGAACAACGAAAATCAAAATGAACGAAAAAATTTGTACATTCGTAACTTTTTTTTTTTGTTGAATTAGTAATTTTCCGTGTCCCTTACAATGGCGCTGCTTAACATGCTTCGAATGGATTGAACGAAAAAAATTCGTACATTCGTAAACTTTTTTTTTTTTCGATTCGTAATTTTCCGTGTCTCTTAAAATGTAATAATAGCATACACATTACATAAAATTATGAATTTATGCTCCGATTACGAATCTACGAAAACAATGTTACGAAAGTACGAATAACTCAATCTAACGAAAGTACGAATGTAACTAAATCTACGAAAATACGAATGCGTCCGAATTTCGACTAAACGAAAATTAAACTAACGGAAAAACAAATCAACGAAAAATAACTCTTATGAAAATACGAATCGTTACGAATACGAACACCGACGACTTACGAATTTACGAATCAACGGAAACGAAAGTAACGAAACGAAAATAAACACATTTTTCTATTGTGCACATGTCTAGTAAAAATGCCTAAAAATGTATAAATTGTATACAAGCCAGCAGGCTGATCAAGCCTGCCTTTTAATTACACAAAGCCACAGGTTTTCCTTATGCACCATTATGACTTTTTAGACACTGGCATCCTAACAACCAATGATGTCATCAACTAATAAGGAGGATGTCCGTTGCCTCGGGTGCACCTCTCCCTCAGCACTGGGGTCACATTAGCTGACTGATGGGGAGAAATTGAGCAAGAAGAGAAACATTGGAATACTAGTGTGCAAAAGTGTATTTGCTTTGGAAGAATACATGACCTCGAACGTATGGGGTGCCCCGAGACTGTCCATAATTTTAAAGGGGTCCTTGACTGAAAAAAGGTTGAGAAACACTGGTATAAATAACTGAAATATCACTTTAAGTGACTCTCACACCTGTGAGTTCTTCTGCCACTGGAGTCTCAGAGAGGACCTGGTCGCTGGAAGAGTCGCCTCTACCAATAGGATGTGTCCACATCATGCAAGCAGTGATGTGGACACCCAAAGAAGGACCCCAGGAAGTAAACAGAGGTTGAGAGGAGGATTGTCATAAAACTTTGGCTTCAGGTAAGTAAAATGGGCTTTTTGATATTTTTTTTTTACCCCCCATAGTGGCAGTTAGAGGGGTGTGGAGAGAGGCAGTGCCGGGACAAGGTCATCTAAAGCCCAGGGCAAACATGTCCTAAGAAGATGTATGAGCATTTTATGTCAGCAAAATCCCCCCCCCCCACCCCCCCCCCCCCCCCCCCCCCCCCACCCCCAAAAAAAAAATTGGGGACTAATCTGCATTCTTACCCCCTAAGCGTAAATTCCCCCTCTTTCTAGGACAAATCCACCCCACTGCTGAAATCACCCCTCCCAGCACAAATCTTTGCTCCCCCATCTCCCTCCCAGCTCAAACCCTCTCTTTCCGCAACACCCCCTATACAAATCGACCCCCCCAAAAAATCACTCCTCCTAGTAAAAATCCTCTACCTCTCAAATTTCCCCTCCTAACACAAATAGCTCCCAATCATCCCTACCAACACAAACCCCCCCCCCCCAAAAAAAATGATCCCACCTAGAAGAAATCCCCTCCACCATATCACCTCTTCCAGCACAAACCCCCCAAATCACCCCTCCCAGCACAAAAATCCTCTTCCCCATCCCACCTCCCAACGCAAGTCCCCCAAATCACAACTCGTAGCATCCCTCAAATTCCCATCCTAGACAAATTTATACCACCCTGCCAATCCCCCCTCCAAACACAAATCCCCTCCCCATCAACTTCCTTGATACCACAGTGCCCAGGGCAGCCTGCCCCTCCTGCCCACCCCTTGTCCCGGCCCTGAAGAGAGGTGGTAATGGGGGGGTGCTATGATATCCTATAGTTGTGCTATAAATTTGTCTTAAGCCTGTGCTAAAATAACATCCAATAACTTTGTGGAAGATATGTGGCAGTGGGGTCCTTTTCAGATATGGCACCTCATCCCCAGATAAATAGGAAAACAATGTAGTTGGAGGAGAAATGGATTATCACGGTGCCTAGTTAATAAGAGTATAAAGATTTGTATATGAAAAATGTATTAACAAGTATCACAAAAATATAACCATATACAAAATTCACACTGGTTTCTGAAAAATTCATTATATAACAAGTACTCAAAAGCACATCCGATATCAACATGGGGCCAGAGTAATATAAGCCTTGATGTGCTGGTAGGTCAAATCCTCCCTACATGTTTCGCCATGAGGAGGGCTTCATCAGGGGAAAATGGAGTAAGACCAGTGTAAAAAGACGATTCTATAGAAGACAAAAAGGAAACTGTTACATTATAAATACAGAAATTTGAACCTCAGTATATGCTGTGTAGATCAACAGGTTCTCATCCATGCAAGAGATCACAAAGAGTATATCGACCCTATCCCAGATTGATAATAAACGTTCCCGGAGAGGGGCCGAATACATACCCCCAGTGTCAACCCGATAAGGCAGGCAAGGCGTACCCAGAAAAGTCCACCTTAGTGCAACTGTAGGGGGCAAGGGGCAGTCTGAGAAAACTAAAAAAGCAAAAAAAGAGGATTTAATGAGAGAGAAAAAACCTCCAATAACATTGGTACCTCCCTGGCGGTGTGATTCTGTCTGGAATTTTGTACCGAAAGCGGTACAATTATTTTGCATGGAAATTTTGGCGTTTTTATATTGTGGGCCTGTGATTCTTATGAATAACTCATTAAATCTGTCCAAACCAGAGTCTAGTAGACATCCCGGGTATGATAAAGTTTGAAACACAAAATCATAAATTATAATATAATAAAAAGATATATAAAAATTATTCAATAATGTCATCAAATCGTCCTTTATACTGATAATGATAATAATATGTTCTCACTTTGTATTTTTTTTTTTGTGTATTTTATTATTTTTTGTGTATTTTATTATTTTCCTACCCTTCAAACGCTGTGTACCATGATTACTAGCACCTATTATCATTCGCATTTCATATACCTATTTTCTCTCTTTTTCTGTTTCTTGATTACTGTCTCTGTATTACAGTATCTATTCGTTGCTTGTTATTATTGAAATATCAATAAAATATATTGAAATAAAAAAAATACTGTAATCAAATCAAAAACACTGAAATTGCTCAGTTGCAGAATAGTCGCTGTCATTAAATTTAGTGTTTGATGATGATTTGTGATTCTAATTTATTATCGGTGTTTTCTAGCTGGTCTAAAACCACTTTTGACATAAAGGGACACTTTTTGGTTGCCATGGACAATCTCCAGTTTCCAGGCAGAAAAAAAACTATTTATTATATAAAAGGACATGCAGGGCACTGGACAGACCACTAGGGACAAAGGGGGATGTGTATTTTTTATACAGTACTGTAATCTGTAAGATTACAGTACTGTATGTGTATTGTGTGTTTTTTAACTTTTTTGAATTTGGCGCCGATCTCCGCGCCCGTGCGTTGTAACGTCGCAGGGAACGGAGATCAGCGGCACTCGGGCACTGTGTGAATCGAGCGGAGGAGCTCACACACACAGCGGGGAGACATCGCAGGATCCAGGGGGCAAGGTAAGTAAGTCTCCCTGTATCCTGCAATGCGATCCCGAGTCTGGCTCGGGGTTACCGCTTTTGGTACTGAAGTTCCACCCCAAGCCAGACTCGGGATTACCGCCAGGGGGGTTAAAATGTATTCTAGCGTGACTTATACTCTTCATTTATATTGCTGCTTGATAAATCGGGACCAATAAGTGGTGATGGTGCTGCTAAATGTTTGAATGCTACATGGATGAGGACTGTAGCATTGAAACTCCCAACCATACCTGAACAAACTCTTGTATATAGTCTGTGGGGCGAAGGCTTGTGTTTATCATCTAGTTAGATGGCAAGATTATAGCAGAAAAGCTGCGAAATAAAGGCAGATAAGTAACTTTTACTCTCTCCATCATCATAACAGGTCAGGATCAGGATGGCTATGAATATGATCACAATGGTGAAGATGCTACCCTGTCAGATCATGGTGATGTACAACTTAGTGGTCCTTTTGTTTCTTATATTAAGGTAACTTTCACGAAGTGTTGATAAGAAATTGCTGTTACTCTTTTATAAAATGCCCAATCCTGAGATTTGTGCCATTGGGTTTTTAGGAACGTGGAAAACTTTGTGACAAGTCAGAGAAGGCAGATGAGAATGACGAATGGGAAGAAGAGCAAAGGTAGAGATCATTTTAGTTCATTCCGGGGCCAGTAGTTTAGAAGCCGCAGCTTTAGAGGCGATCACCAATGGACAGTTCTTCTGACCTTCCCTTGCAACCTTCTTTGCAGCTTAAAGGATAAGTTCACCTTTTTTTTTTCACTTTTTTTCCCCTCTAAAATCCAGCTCCCCTATGTACCAATAGAACATTCATGTACTTTTTGTGCAAAAATATCAAAGCTTTCCATTAATTCTACATACACTTATGCCCCGTAGACACGGTCGGAATTTCCGACGGAAAATGTCCTATCGACCATGTTGTCGGAAAATCCGGCCGTGTGTGGGCGCCATCGGACTTTTACTGTCAGAAAAAATTTGAGATCCTGCTCTCAAATTTTCCGACAACAAAGTCCGATCGGACTTTTTCCGATCGTGTGTAGCGAATTCCGACGGACAAAGTGCCACGCATGCTCAGATCAAATTACAAGACCAAAGCTATTGGCTACTAGCCTCTACGTAGTTCCGTCGTACTCAACGAACGTCACCACGTTCAGAATGATCGGATTTTCCGACAACTTTGTCCGACCGTGTGTATGCAACACCAGTGTCGGAAAAAATCCGACAGATTTTGTGGTCGGAATTTCCGACCGTGTGTACGGGGCATTACTCTACTTGTGTGTTTTAATGAGGTCAGCTGGTCAACTCCTTCCTGTGTCATAACCAGTGTTGGTCATCTTACTTTAAAAAAGTAATTTAGTTAAGTTACAAATTACTTCTCCCAAAAAGTAATTGCGTTAGTAACTCAGTTACTACATTGGAAAAGTAATTAGTTACGCAGCAAAGTAACTGACTTTTTTTTCAAATATTCTATACGTGTAACTAAAGGGGCGGGTCTAGTATTACTGTAACCAAGGGGCGCATTTATGATTATTGTTATATATCGTGTAACCAAGGGGCTGCTCTATTATTACTCTAACCAAGGGGCAGATCTGTTATAGCGTGTAAGCAAGGGGCGGGTCTATTATATCGTGTAAGGGGCGGATGGCTACAGAAGAGGGCGAATGTTAAATTAATGGGCAGAGCTCGATATATAACAATGATAATAAATGCGCCCCTTGGTTACAGTAATACTAGACCCGCCCCTTAGTTACACGATAGTCGCCCCTTGCAGAGTAGCACGAGCATCGGGAGCGTGCGGCATCGCCTCGTACAATTACATGTTAACTGCGCCTGCGCGGTGTAGAGTTCACTCAGAGCTGTTAGGTTCGGCAATTTTCGGAAGCTCCGTAGTCCTTCGTACTGCGCAAGCCCTGCGCCTGCACAGTACAGGGGGTCCTTATCCGGCGGGGGAACTTTTTCGGCAGGAAACCGGAATTACACTACTGCCATCTAGTGGCGGTAGATGTAATTGGGGTAACTATGCCAAAGTAATGGGAACTGTGTTACCATGAGGGGAAAAGTAATCAGTTAGATTACTCGTTACCCTCTAAAGTAACTGTGTTAGGTAACTCAGTTTATTTTAACTCAGTTACTTACATCACTGGTCATAACCTATAGTCTGACCAAGAAGCAAGACATTACTAATGGATATGTCTGGAAACATGGATGAGTAAGTGTATCTAGAATTAATGGAAAGCGTTGATATTTTTGCAAAAAAAGTACATGAATGTTCTATTGATACATGGGGGAGCTGGAATTTAGAAAAAAAAAAGGGAACAAAGGTGAACTTATCCTTTAACCGCTTCCCGACCGCCTCACGCAGATATACTGTGGGAGAAGGGAACGTACAGGCAGAATAACGTACCTGTATGTTGCCCTTTTAAGAGGCGGCTTGCGGGCTCGCCAGCCGGGAGCTTCGAGAGCGTGATTGCGGGTCCCGCGGACTCGTGATCCGTGGGGATACCCGCGATCGTCTCACGGAGAGGAAGAATGGAGAAATGCTAATCTAAACAAGCATTTCCCGTTCTGTCTAATGACAGTGTCCCTGATCTCTACTCCCTGTAATCTGGAGCGGTGATCAGTGTTGTCACACACAGCCCCCCCCCGCCCCCCACACACCCCCCCCCCCCCCCCACAGTTAAAATCACTCCCTAGGACACACTTAACCCCTAAAGCGCCACCTAGTGGTTAACCCCTTCACTGCCAGTCACATTTACACAGTAATCCGTGCATTTTCAATTGCCCTGATCACTGTACAAATGTGGTCCCAAAATCGCACCAAAAGTGTTTGATCTGTCCGCCATAACATCGCAGTCACGATAAAATTCGCTGATCGCTGCCATTACTAATAAAAAAAAAAAAAAAATTATTAAAAAAAATGCCATAAAATTATCCCCCTATTTTGTAAACGCTATAACTTTTGCACAAACCAATAAATAAATGCTAATTGCGTTTTTTTTTTTTTAACCAAAAATATGTAGAATAATACTTATCGGCCTAAACTGAGGAAAAAATATATTTTTTAAATATATTTTTTTGGGGAAATTTATTATAGCAAAAAGTAAAAAATATTGATTTATTTTTTTTTTTCAAAATTGTCGCTCTATTTTTTGTTCATAGCGCAAAAAATAAACGCAGAGGCGATCAAATACCACCAAAAGAAAGATTTATTTGTGGGTAAAAAAAAGGACGCCAATTTTGTTTGGGATCCACGTCGCACGGCCGCGCAATTGTCCGTTAAAGCGACGCAGTGCCGAATCGCAAAAAGAGGCCTGGTCCTTTGGCTGCAAATTGGTCCGGGGCTGAAGTGGTTTGCAGGAAAATCAATGAACCAGTCAAAACAGATTAGATTTCTCTGGCATTCTATGCATATGAATTTTGTTGGGTTTAGAGAAAATTTACTGCAATTTGAATTGGAAAGGTAATTTTTAATATCATCAAAGCCCAACTCAAGCCAAACCTTTTTTTTTTTATTTATTTTTTTTCCTTTTCTTTTAGTTGTTGGGTGGGTTGTACCAGTCTATTGTTCCCTGTTTATTGGAAATTTCTTCTTTCTGTCTGATGGTTGTCAGAACCAGAGCTGAGGAGAACACCCCTTTCTTCCCCATCTCACAGAGACACATTTTCTTTTGATAAGGCAGATGATGATAATCGTGGTGGGAATATGTCAATTTGTTAAGCTTTAAACTTTGGTTTCCCTTCAGGCTTCAAAAAGAGCAGCTTTTAGTAGAGGCGGAGGAAGAAGATGAAATAAAAGAAGTTACAGATCTGAGGAAAATAGCAGCACAGTTACTACAGCAAGAAAGGCACAACAGGTGTGTATATACCGTGCTCATAGACCAGCCTGGAGTGACTTTCATTTGGACCTTTGTGGACGTCAGTGACTTAAGTACCGTATATACTCGAGTATAAGCCTAGTTTTTCAGCAAATTTTTTTGTGCTGAAAATGCCCCCCACTCGGCTTATACTCGAGTCAAGCACTTTTCTGCAGCAGAGAATGACATTTTCTGACCCGACTTTGGGGCCCCGTATCTCTAGCACTACAACATATCCAAATTTGGGGTTCCTAGCACCAAGTGGCCCCGAGATACGGGCCCCAAAGTCTGTTCGGAAAATGTTTGACATTTTCCGACCCGACTTTGGGCCCCATATCTCGGGACACTTGGTGATAGGAACCCCACATTTGGTGTGTAAACCCAGTGGAACTAGCACTACAACATATCCAAATTCCAATGTCATTCTCTGCTGCAGAAAAGTGCTTAACATTTTATGACCCAACTTTGGGGCCCCGTATCTCGGGGCCACTTGGTGATAGTTACACTGTGTTTGCATACCAAATTTGGGTTCCTAGCACCAAGTGGCCCCGAGATAGAGGGCCCCAAAGTCGGTCATTTGTGTCCATCTGCAGCAATGTCATTTTCGGGACACTTTGGGTCCAGAGACCCAAAAATTTTGGCTGCAGCTAGGGGGGCATCTAGGAACCCTTAACTACCAAGTTTGAGTTCGGGGGACCTATGGCAAATGGGCACAGTGAGGCTGCAAATGGGCATTGTTGACCCTCTTTAACACTTACAGTAGCTGCGCATTTCTCACCCTAGGCTTATACTCCAGTCAATACGCTTTCCCATTTTTTTGTGGTAAAATTAGGAGCCTCGGCTTATACTCGAGTATATACGGTACTTTGTTTTTTTTTTTTACTTATTTGCTCCTATAAAATATCCTTTAAATATAAATTTTTTTGGAGTCTGCAGACATATGGTATTTTATAGAAGAAAGTAGGTTTGGCATGTGGGTTACCACTAAACTAGCTTTGTGATTGGCTGACAAGGCTCAGCATAATGGCTTTAGATGTGCATATGTCCTTGGCTAGATTGTGATTGGCCAACAGGGATCATCTAAAGGTTTCCTGTTTCCAAGTATTTTTCCTTTCATACACTTCTGAAAAACTGTACATGCTTTCTAATACTTCACAGTAGGCATGTGCTGTATAGAAGTAATTATTTTAGGGCATTTGACATTCACTTATGAGGAGCAACACACAGTGGATATAAAAAGTCTACACACCCCTGTTAATATGTCACATTTCTGTGATGTAAAAAAATGAGACAAAGATAAATCATTTCAGAACCTTTTCCTCCTTAAGACCCCTTTCACACTGGGGCGTTTTTCAAGCGCTTTATCGTTAAAAAAAAAAAAAAAAAAAAAGCGCCTGAAAGAAGCCGCAACTGCAATCCCAATGTGAAAGCCCGAGTGCTTTCACACTGAGGCGCTGCGCTGGCAGGGCGTCAAAAAAAGTCCTGCAAGCAGCTTCTTTGCAGCGCTTTTGGATCGGTGAATACACGGCTCCTAAAGCAGCCCTTCTCATTGAAATCAATAGGAAGCGCCTGCAAAACGCCTTAAAAGCATCTGCAAAGAGATTTTGGCAGCGGTGCTTTGTGGGTGCTTTTAACCCTGTTATTTGGCCACTAGCAGGGGTTAAAAGCACCCGAAAGCGCTCGAAAAAGGCTGTTAAAGCGCCGCTAGTTTAAGCAGCGCTTTACGAGCGTTTTTTAGGCGCTGGCAGTGTGAAAGGGCTCTTAAAGCACTCGGGCTTTCACATTAGGATCGTAGATGAGGCTTCTTTCAAGCGCTTTACAGGCGCTTTTTTTAACGCTAAAACGCCCGAAAAACGCTCCAGTGTGAAAGGGGTCTTAATGTGACCTTTACACTGTACAACTCAGTTGAACAACAAACTGAAATCTTTTTGGTGGAGGGAAGTAGAATTATTATTTTTTTTTAAATAATATGCTTGCATAAGTTTGCACACCCTTGTCTGAATTAGTACATAGGGGTTAGATGAAAGAGAGGAATCTGACCCTGTGTGAAAGTTTGATAATATTATTTTCAATTTGTATACCGGGGGAACAAGTTCTTTTGTATTCTCTTGTCTTGTGAAATAAATAAAAGATTTAAAAAAAAAAAAAAAAAAAAAAAAAAAAAAAAAGTTTGCACGCCCTTAAACTAATACTTTTGTTGAAGCACCTTTTGGTTTTATTACAGCACTCAGTCTTTTTGGGTACGAGTCTATCAGCATGGCAGTCCTTGACTTGGCAATATTTGCCCACTCTTGCATAGTTGCATAGTAACCAAGGTTGAAAAAAGACTCAAGTCCAACCGATGTGTGTGATTATATGTCAGTATTACATTGTATATCCCTGTATGTTGTGGTCATTCAGGTGCTTATCTAATATTTTTTTTTTTAATTATTGATGCTCCCCGCTGAAACAACTGCCTGTGGAAGGGAATTCCACATCCTTGCTGCTCTTACAGAAAAGAACCCTCTACGCAGTTTAAAGTTAAACCGCTTTTCTTCTAATTTTAGTGAATGGTTACGTGTCTTATTAAATTCCCTTTCGCAGAAAAGTTTTATCCCTATTGTGGGGTCACCAGTATGGTATTTGTACATTGAAATCATAGCCCCTCTCAAGCGTCTCTTCTCCAGAGAGAACAAGTTCAGTGCTCACAACCTTTCCTCATAACTGATATCCTCCGGACCCTTTATTAGCTTTGTTGCCCTTCTCTGGACTCTCTCCAGTTCCAGCATATCCCTCCTGAGGACTGGTGCCCAGAACTGGACAGCATACTCCAGGTGCGGCCGGACCAGAGTCTTGTAGAGTGGGAGTTTATAATAATCTGTTTGCTTTGCTTGCAGCAGCTTGGCATTGCATGCCACTGCTGAGCCTATCATCTACCAGGACCCCCAGGTCCTTTTCCATCCTAGATTCCCCCAGAGGTTCTCCCCACAATGAGTAGATTTCATTCATATTTTTGCCACCCAAAGGCATTATTTAAAAAAATGTTTATATTAAACCATTTCCCTTGTAGTTGCCCATCCTATTAATTTGTTCAGATTTTCTTGCAAGGTTTACACAAAGTTATTGCCCTGCTTAGCTTAGTATTGTCTGCAAATACAGAGATTGAACTGTTTACCCCATCCTCCAAGTCGTTTATGAATAAATTAAATAGGATTGGTCCCAGCACAGAACCCTGGGGGACCCCACTTTTCCCACTCTTCTTTGCAGAAATTCTCCAAATCTGTCAGATTGCGAGGGCATCTCCTGTGCACAGCCCTCTGCAAATCACCCCACAGCTTTTCAATCAGATTCAGGTCTGGGCTCTGGCTGGGCCATTCCAAAACTTTCATCTTCTGGTGAAGCCATTCCTTGTTGATTTGGATGTATGCTTTGGGTCGTTGTCATGCTGAAAGATGAAGTTCCTCGTCATGTCCACCTTTCCATCAGAAGCCTGAAGGTTTTGTGCCAATATTGACTGGTATTTGTAACTGTTAATAATTCCCTCTACCTTGACTAAGGCCCCTGTTCCAGCTGAAGAAAAACAGTCCCAAAGCACGATGCTGCCACCACCATGCTTCACGGTGGGTGTGGTGTTCTTTTGGTGATGTACAGTGTTGTTGTTTTTGCACCAAAGATATCTTTAGGAATCATGGCCAAAAAATTCAACCTTGGTTTCCTCAGACCAGAACACATTTCCCCACTTGCTTTTAGGAGACTTCAGATGTGTTTTTGCAAAATTTAGCCGGGTGTGGATGTTTTTCTTCGTAAGAAAAGGCTTCCGTCTTGCCACTCTACCCCATAGCCCAGACATATGAAGAATACGGGAGATTGTTGTCACCACACCGCCAGCGCTTGCCAGATTTTCCTGCAGCTCCTTTATTGTAGCTGTAGGTCTCTTGGCAGCCCCCCTGACCAATCTTCTTCTCGTCTTTCATCAATTTTGGAGGGGCGTCCAGCTCTGTTGTGCTATATTGTCTCCACTTGATGACGGTCTTCACTGTGTTCCATGGTATGCCCCCCCTGGTCACAGTGAGAAGGCTGAGGTTCTTGTATCACTGATGTTTAATGTACATATTACGTTTTTACAACAACATTTACATCAACACAATAAAGACAACAAAATATGAAGGACAAATCATCACACACAGTGAATTGCATTTAAAACAAACATGACTTGAAGCTAATAACTAGACAGAAATAAATACATGGTTTAGGAGATATTTAGAAATGAAAAGGCATCGCTATCTACGGCGCATGCGCCGTAGACAGCGGCGCGCAGGCGCACTGAGGGCGCACTGAGGATGCCGACATCACGGCGATATGCCGATCTCGTGCGCATGCTCGGGAGTGACGTCATCGCCGCTCCAGCGAATGATGTCGCTGGAGCGGCGAGACCCGGAAGTCACTCCGGCCCTGGATGGCGGCGCAGAAGATTGTGGATGTAGACCGCTTCGGGGGCTTCGTTTTCAAGTAAGTCTTTCATAATGAGCTAGTATGCTATGCATACTAGCTCATTATGCCTTTGCCTTGCAGAGTGTCTCTTTTTTTTTTTTTAAGAGGCTTTACTTCCTCTTTAATGCAGGCTAGGGGAAATAAATCAACAAGTAAGCACACGTGCGCCATCTAGAGGAAATTAACCATATAGTCACAGAAATGTTGTGCTTGCCAGTACAGTACCGTATATACTCGAGTATAAGACGAGTTTTTCAGCACATACAGCTTATACTCGAGTCAAGCACTTTTCTGTAGCAGAGAATGACATTTTCCGACCCAACTTTGGGGCCCCCATATCTCGGGGTTACTTGGTGCTAGGAACCCCCAAATTGGGTATGCAAACCCAGTGGAACCAGCACTACAACATATCCAAGATGGGGTTCCTAGCACCAAAGTGGCCCCGAGATACGGGGCCCCAAATTCAGTTCGGAAAATGTCATTCTCTGCTGCAGAAAAGTGCTTGACATTTTCCGAACCAAATTTAGGGCCCCGTATCTCGGGGGCACTTGGTGATAGGAACCCCATTTCTGTATATGTTTTAGTGCTGGGTCCACTGAGTTTGCACTGGGGTTCTTAGCACCAAGTCGCTTCAAGATACAGGGCCCCAAAGTCGGTCAACTGTGTCCATCTGCAGCAATGTCATTTTAGGACCCTTTGGGTCCAGAGACACAAGCACTTTTCTGCAGCAGAGAATGACAATTTTCCGACCCGACTTTGGGGCCCCGTATCTCGAGGCCACTTGGTGCTAGAAACCCCATATTTATGCCAACCCAGTGGACCTAGCACATATCCAAAGATGGGGTTCCTAGCCCCAAGTGACCCCGAGATACAGGGCCCCAAAGTCGGTCAACTGTGTCTATCTGCAGCAAGGTCATTTCGGGACCCTTTGGCTGCAGATAGGGGGCCTCTAGGAACCCTTAACTACCAAGTTTGAAGTTCGGGGACCTATGGCTGCAAATGGGCACAGTGAGGCTGCCAATGGGCATTGTTGACCCTCTCTTCCACTTACAGTAGCTGCGCATTTCTCACCCTAGGCTTATACTCGAGTCAATACGTTTTCCCAGTTTTTTGTAGTAAAATTGGGTGCCTCGGCTTATACTCGAGTATATACGGTATATCTAATGCCTTGGAAATTCTTTTGTACCATTTTCTTGACTGATAACTTTTAACAATGAGATCCCTTTGATGCTTTGGAAGCTCTCTGCATACCATGGCTCTTGCTCTGTAGGATATGACTAAGAAAATGTCAGGAAAGACCTACTAGGACAGCTGAGTTTTTTGTTTTTTTTTAAGTTTTAGTTTTTTAACCAAGCTGTACAGTTTATAGGTCACATTAAAGGTGGAAAAAGTTCTGAAATGATTTATCTTTGTCTCATTTTTTTTTTTTTTTTTTACATCACAGAAACCTGACATTTTTTAACAGGGGGTGTGTAGACTTTTTATATCCACTGTATGTTTTGTTCATATATACAAGAGCGCACGTATCCTTTGAGTCTCTTTCTAGAACCATTTACCGTGGGCACTTGGCATGCAGTGCGGCATCATTTGAAACGCGCATTTGTTTAACATTTTTCTATTTTAATCTCTCTTTCATTAAAATGAAATCCTTTTTTAATTTTAATCTATCTCTTCTCTTTTCCTTCTGCAAAACTAACATTTCCTTCGCTTTCTGGTCTCTCTTCTTCTTCTTTACTACATCTTTGGGTTTGGTTGGCATGTTTGAAATATGGCTACAGACGGAGACCATTAAGTTATAGAACTTCATTCAGTGAAAAGCTCTTCCAGAGGACGAGAGCCGCTGGGCGGGCTTCAAGGTATCCCGTTTGAGATTTATTGGGGCCTGTGACTTTGAGAAATACAACTTTCTTACTTTTTAAAGAAGTTTAAAAGGGAAACTCCTGTCAGATTCTTAAATGCATAGTTGAAATAAATGTATGCAAATTATTTACTAGCCCAAATCTTTGTAAATCTGTTCATCCTTCCTTGTGATTCCCCATCCTCTGACATTCTATGTGACTAGGCCAGTGACACCTGTAAGACCCATTTCAGTTTTCGGTGTCACTTGCCTGCTCTTTGAGCAGTGTAAAATCGCCTTTACGTTCCTGGTGATTTTTTTTATTTTTTTTTGCGCTTATTCTCGTACTGCTAAGGTACAGACGAGGAACAGGAATAGGTTTGCATCTGTGTGATTTTTCAGAGACAGAAAGTATTAAAGAGGCAGTCCACCTGAAAAAAATTTATTAAAAGTCAGCAGCTACAAATACTGCGGCTGCTGACTTTTAATAATCGACACTTACCTGTCCCAGGGTCCAGCGATGCGGGGGAACGAAGCCCCCCCCCCGCTCGTTCCCCACTCCGCTCGCGGCGCCAGCATTCTTACTGTTGGCACCCGGCTGTGGCTTCACAGCCGGGCGCCCACTGCACATGCACGATCGGTGCCGTGCGCAGATGACTGTGCGCCGCCGAGGGGAAGTGATGTCAGTGCCCATGCACTGAAGGTGGCAGACTATGAGGGACCCCCTAGTAACAGGCATTTAGTAGACATGTGCACAAAAAAAAATTTGTTTTATTTTCGTTTCGTTTTTTTTTGTTTACGTTGATTCGTACATTCGTAAATCGTCATTGTTCGTATTCGTAACGATTCGTACATTTGTAAGAGTTATTATTTCGTTGATTCGTTTTTTTCGTTAGTTTAATTTCGTTCATTCGTTTATTCGAAATTCGGAAGCATTCGTAGATTCGTAATCGGAGCATAA